>OZ024794.1:84568732-85031384 GCA_964017045.1 Omphiscola glabra
GATATCAAGTAATATGTAATTACTACAATATATGACGCGATATTACTGGAATAATAATGGTAGGCTTTTTGCGATACTTTCTACCTGCTATTGCGAAGTCTCATCTGACACAGGTGGTGATGTTTTGTATACTTATAAAATACAACCAAACTACAAGAATATTCACCACCCTTGAAATGTATATTTACGAAGTGTCTAGAGCAGAAATCCTAATTCTAAAAATAATGTTCTATGTAATGATGTTTAGTTTCTAACATCCAGTAGTTTTGAGAACTATTGAACTGCTACATAGTATTGGCTTACGGCTTACACTAACCCTAACCATTTTGGCGACCCTTTTAAAAATTGTGAAATTACATCCTTACATTTACAACAAAAAATCTATAAAGATTTTTAAATATCTTTTACATGAAATGAATTTGATAAGTTGGTATCTTTATAACATATTAAAACCAAACTTTTGCCTCGCTTCCTTGCATGGGAAATGTAGGATTGGAACCGGTGAAATGCAATGTAGGCGTAGATGAAATCTAATCTAGTTGTTGGTACAAAGTCAGCTCATTATTTTCAGGCAATCGCTTAAAGTGACGGACGACGGATATCACATGTTGGCTCCGTTTAGCCAATAATGTGAATCAATAAATGCGGGCTTTCTTTTCAACCGTGTCTTGACATTTGCGACGATGATCACCGGGAGTGGTACGAACCCACGCCCTGAGTCAACATGGCCGTCCGCTCTTCCGTCTCAACGGTTAGTTCTTATTCGGGCCACCGCCCCCACCCCCCCACTTCTCAAATTTCACAGCCGCCTTCACACCACACGTGTAGTTACGCCATTTCTCTCTCTATCTCTCTGATCGCCCCCTGGGTCTTACCGCCCCTCTATTTCCCGTGGTAGTGAAATTTCTTTCATATTTTTCTCCGAGTGCGTGTGCTCTAATGAGTAGGTGCTTATTGATTTATATCATTCCCGAGGGAAGTGTCAATATGACTCCATGGCAAAGTGTCTGTATGACTCCTGCGAGAAGCGTCTGTTTTCTGCCTGGCTAAATGTCTCTATGACTCCCTGGCAGAGTGTCATTATGACTCCATGGCAAGGTGTCTGTATGACTCCTGGGAAAAGTGTCTGTATGACTCCTAGGCAAGGTGTCTGTATGACTCCTAGGCAAGGTGTCTGTATGGCTCCTGGGCAAAATGTCTATATGACTCCTGGGCAAAGTGTCTGTATGACTCCTAGGCAAGGTGTCTGTATGACTCCTGGGCAAAGTGTCTGTATGACTCCTGGGCAGAATGTCTGAAAGTCAGACGTATGTTCTGAAGAACTCACATGGACTCAATGCTCACAATCGATCTACTCTACACAAATTAATAATTATAAACAGCTTGGAGTGAACTAGTAGCTTCATATGTGGACATACGATAATGATAAATAATTTAAATAATATCATAGATGTGTAATGTAAACATACAAGATAAGTGTATGATCATCTTTGTGTAACGATATGTAAATTTAGCTTTGACATTGCTGTGTCAGAATGCCGTAGGACAATTATGACATGTGCGTCTAAATGGGGCATTTCCTCCGTGTAAATCTGAATGTCATCAAATGTCATCTAAACCAGCGTCCCTCCGGTGAAAATCTGGACGTTGTATAACATGGGTCGAAAGCCTACAGTCGTGTACCGAGCCAAAGAAAACCAGCCGTTTATAACCAGCCGTTTATAACCATTCATTTCAACGAACAACTGCCATGTTTGTCACTCAGCCGAAACGAGGATCAACCGACCATGTCATCCATAGATCAAAAGAGGAGGGGGGGCGCCAATGTGTGTGTGTGTTCAATACATCTATCAAGATATGAAGATACACAACATACAAAGGTCAAATAAAGTTATGTGATAAAGAATGTTATGTGAGACAGAATGTTATGTAAGACAGAATGTTATGTGAGACAGAATGTTATGTGAGACAGAATGTAATGTTAGACAGAATGCTATGTGAGACAGAATGCTATGTGAGACAGAATGTTATGTAAGACAGAATGCGTTCACGTTGGTGTGTTCGCGGAAGAAGGCGTCTTGCCGACAAGCTCGTTGTTTTGTTGCGTCCCTTTCCCAGGTTTTCCAATTCTTTGTTTCGCTCATTTCCAGTTGTCAATCAACGTCACAACGTTATATCATACGTTGCAATCACGCCTTTGGTTTTGTTTTTGTTAACCTGCAGGATATTTGTAAATTCCAATATAAAAAAATTACAAGTCTTAATGTTGTCACAGTGCTCACCTACAAGTCTTAATATTGTCACAGCGCTCACCTACAAGTCTTAATGCTGTCACAGTGCTCACCTACAAGTCTTAATGTTGTCACAGTGCTAACCTGCAAGTCTTAATGTTGTCATAGTGCTCACCTACAAGTCTTAATGTTGTCACAGTGCTCACCTACAAGTCTTAATATTGTCACAGCGCTCACCTACAAGTCTTAATGCTGTCACAGTGCTCACCTACAAGTCTTAATGTTGTCACAGTGCTAACCTGCAAGTCTTAATGTTGTCATAGTGCTCACCTACAAGTCTTAATGTTGTCACAGTGCTAACCTGCAAGTCTTAATGTTGTCACAGTGCTCACCTACAAGTCTTAATGTTGTCACAGTGCTCACCTACAAGTCTTAATGTTGTCACAGTGCTCACCTACAAGTCTTAATGTTGTCACAGTGCTCACCTACAAGTCTTAATGCTGTCACAGTGCTCACCTACAAGTCTTAATGTTGTCACAGCACTCACCTACAAGTCTTAATGCTGTCACAGTGCTCACCTGCAAGTCTTAATGTTGTCACAGTGCTCACCTGCAAGTCTTAATGTTGTCACAGTGCTCACCTACAAGTCTTAATGTTGTCACAGTGCTCACCTACAAGTCTTAATGTTGTCACAGTGCTCACCTACAAGTCTTAATGTTGTCACAGCACTCACCTACAAGTCTTAATGCTGTCACAGTGCTCACCTACAAGTCTTAATGTTGTCACAGTGCTCACCTACAAGTCTTAATGTTGTCACAGTGCTCACCTACAAGTCTTAATGTTGTCACAGTGCTCACCTGCAAGTCTTAATGTTGTCACAGTGCTCACCTACAAGTCTTAATGCTGTCACAGTGCTCACCTACAAGTCTTAATGTTGTCACAGTGCTCACCTACAAGTCTTAATGTTGTCACAGTGCTCACCTACAAGTCTTAATGCTGTCACAGCGCTCACCTACAAGTCTTAATGTTGTCACAATGCTCACCTACAAGTCTTAATGTTGTCACAGTGCTCACCTACAAGTCTTAATGTTGTCACAGTGCTCACCTGTTTGTTTTGTAAATCGATGAATTCGATTCTTAGTGGCAACAAAGACAACGATCAGCTCATCTTCTTTTTGACCAATAATCAAAGCCACATACAGGCCCTAAACTGTCTTTGAAATATATAATTTTAATTATTCAACACCTTCCCAATTTAAGGCCAACACACTTTTAATGGCCCCAGCGCCCCCTAACATTGTCCAAGCCGTTCAGAGCCTCAGTGGACAGTCCCTCCGCCCTAATTGAGAAAGCACAGCCTTAAATGAAAGCTGGGTAGACGTCATGTCAGATGTCATGTCAGATGTCATGTCAGTAGCGTTCTGATTACTAAGAAAGCCCGCATGTTTATCAGAGGTCAGGCTTGGTGAAAAATAATGCTGTCCAATTATGCTGTTAAATTAAGCTTTCCTATAATGCTGTCCAATGATACATATATATGACTTTCATGAAAATAACGCTAATAGAAGTCGTTCTAGTGCTGCTATCACTCAAATCTGCATAATTTCGCGTGTGTGTGATAAGCCCTTAGCCTGGTGACACACGTCATTGTGGTGTGTGTATGTGTAGGATGGACATAGGTTGGGTAGTTTACACACATGGTGGCCGTGGATGTATCTGTCTGATTGTATGAGACTAGACAGTCTAATGTTGACTCTCCTAAGTGCTCCAGCATTCGTGGCATGTTAGGTGAACCACATACCCACATACCCACACCCTCGATTGGGATGAACTTAAGCTCGAACCATTCTTGTTATGACAGTTGAGCGAGCATGTCATACAGCCATATGTGTCATTGAATACAACATGTGAGCAAGCATGTCATACATCCATATGTGTCATTGAATACAACATGTGAGCAAGCATGTCATACATCCATATGTGTCATTGAATACATGTCAGCAAGCATGTCATACATCCATTTATGTCATTGAATACAACATGTGAAAAGGAAGTCTTATACATAAAACAATTTATTTTAAATTATAAATGTGAAATGTAGTATGAGACTATATGAGACTATATGAGACAATATGAGACAGTATGAGACAATATGAGACTATATGAGACTATATGAGACTATATGAGACTGTATGAGACTATATGAGACTGTATGAGACTATATGAGACTATATGAGACAATATGAGACAGTATGAGACAATATGAGACAGTATGAGACTATATGAGACTATATGAGACTATATGAGACTATATGAGACTGTATGAGACTATATGAGACTGTATGAGACTATATGAGACTATATGAGACTATATGAGACTATATGAGACTATATGAGACTATATGAGACTATATGAGACTATATGAGACTATATGAGACTATATGAGACTGTATGAGACTATATGAGACTGTATGAGACTATATGAGACTATATGAGACTATATGAGACTATATGAGACTATATGAGACTATATGAGACTATATGAGACTGTATGAGACTATATGAGACTATATGAGACTATATGAGACTATATGAGACTATATGAGACTATATGAGACTGTATGAGACTATATGAGACTATATGAGACTATATGAGACTATATGAGACTATATGAGACTATATGAGACTGTAGGATACTATATGAGACTATATGAGACTATATGAGACTATATGAGACTATATGAGACTGTAGGATACTATATGAGACTATATGAGACTATATGAGAATATATGAGACTGTATGATTACAGTGACACCAAGGAGCTACACTTTCAATGTCCGAAAAACCAAACTTATTTCTATATTAAATTGTAATTGATTCCATTATAATATACTAGACCAGACCAGACTAGACTAGACTAGACTAGACTATTCTATACACTATTATTAGTACACCCCTTTAGTTACAAATGAGCCCCATAAATGGACCCCTGCCTCCGCAAAGAGCCCTAACCGTTACCATTGTGTGAGTGCTGCAAAGTGCACATGACCTTGACATTGTTGTTTTTTGTTTTGACAGCTCTATCCACGAGTCAGAGATTACTCTACTCCCTCCTGCGAAAATACCGACACCCTACGGAGGGCGCCTCGTGTGGACACTCCCTGGGGGCAACTTGCTGATTGCCCACATCAAGGACAAGAATAAGATTAGGCACAAGAAGAGATGGTCACAGGTGAGTGCAATAGCGTAGCATGACGTCAGGGTTTCCCAACCTGTTATGGTCGCACCTCCAGTGTTGCCAGGTTACAATGATATTCAGTCGATCAGTCACATTCAGTCAATCAGTCACATTCATTCGATCAGTCACATTCAGTTTGGGACAACATTTAGTGTCCGTCTTATGAAAACGAATGTTGACAAAAGAATGAGCTTGTTCATGAACTAAGGGATGTAATCCTTAAAATCTTTATGGGTTTTACTGATTACGATTCTTTGAATGTTGTGACTATGAAAGTTGACCCAATCCCTTCATTCTCTGACCCAATCCCTGCATTCTCTGACCCAATCCCATCATTCTTTGACCCAATCCCATCATTCTCTGACCCAATCCCGTCATTCTCTGACCCAATCCCATTATTCTCTGACCAAATCCCATCATTCTCTGACCCAATCCCATCATTCTTTGACCCAATCCCATCATTCTCTGACCCAATCCCTGCATTCTCTGACCCAATCCCTGCATTCTCTGACCCAATCCCTTCATTCTCTGACCCAATCCCTTCATTCTCTGACCCAATCCCTTCATTCTCTGACCCACACAACGTACTGTAAATATTAAATGTTTAAATTATTATTAGAACTGTTTCAACCCAATAACGTCATCTCTCACTTGCACACCCCATCTCTCACTTGCAAACCCCATCTCTCACTTGCACGGCCCATCTCTCACTTGCACACCCATCTCTCACTTGCACACCCCATCTCTCACTTGCACACCCCATCTCTCACTTGCACGCCCCGTCTTTCACTTTCACGCCCCATCTCTAACTTGCACGCCCCGTCTTTCACTTTCACGCCCCAACTCTCACTTGCACGGCCCATCTCTTACTTGCACGCCTAGTCTTTCACTTTCACGCCCCGTCTCTCACTTGCACGCCCCATCTCTCACTTTCACGCCCCATCTCTCACTTGCACACCCCATCTCTCACATGCACACCCCATCTCTCACTTGCACGCCCCATATCTCACTTGCACGCCCCGTCTTTTTCTTGCACGCCCCATCTCTCACTTGCACACCCCATCTCTCACTTGCACGCCCAGTCTCTCACTTGCACGCCCAGTCTCTCACTTGCACCCCCGTCTCTCACTTGCACGCCCCATCTCTCACTTGCACGGCCCGTCTTTCACTTGCACAACCCATCTCTCACTTGCACACCCCATCTCTCACGTGTACGCCCCATCTCTCACTTGAACGCCCCATCTCTGACTATCACGCCCCATGTCTCACTTGCACGCCCCATCTCTTACTTTCACGCCTTATCTCTCACGCGCATTGAGAGAAATGAACTCTCCAAATTACCATATTTAATTATTTTTTTAAAAATCTGATTGGCTTAAGTTTATATTTTCTCATCCCAATATCACCAACTTGTGATGCCCTGTCCCACGAAGGCTGCATAGGATGACATCATCACAATTCTCCCACTAAATATGGTCCTAAGTAAGGCAATGTTCCCCCTTATTTCACCAGGTCATGTACATGTATTACCTGTTGGGTTATCGACTCCTGGGGCAGCAAGACGATTCGTTTAACTCCTCGACACTTGAGAGGGAGGAGAAGTGGAAGAGTACCTCCAACCATTTCATCAAAGGAAACCTCTTCAAGTACATACCTGAGAGGGTTCTTGTACAGGTGAGTTTAACACACCTGAGAGGGTTCTTGTACGGGTGAGTTTAATACACCTGAGAGGGTTCTTGTACAGGTGAGTTTAACACACCTGAGAGGGTTCTTGTACAGGTGAGTTTAACACATCTGATAGGGTCCTTGTACAGGTGAGTTTAACACATCTGATAGGGTTCTTGTACAGGTGAGTTTAACACACCTGAGAGGGTTCTTGTACAGGTGAGTTTAACACATCTGATAGGGTTCTTGTACAGGTGAGTTTAACACACCTGAGAGGTTTCTTGTACAGGTGAGATTAACACACCTGAGAGGTTCTTGTATAAGTTAGTAGAACAAACATGACAGTGTTGGTGAACTGGTTAGTCGAACATACCTCAGAGAGTTATTGTACAGGTGAGTCGAACATACCTCAGAGAGTTCTTGTACAGGTGAGTCGAACATACCTCAGAGTGTTCTTGTACAGGTGAGTCGGACATACCTCAGAGTGTTCTTGTACAGGTGAGTCGGACATACCTCAGAGTGTTCTTGTACAGGTGAGTCGAACATACCTCAGAGAGTTCTTGTACAGGTGAGTCGGACATACCTCAGAGTGTTCTTGTACAGGTGAGTCGAACATACCTCAGAGTGTTCTTGTACAGGTGAGTCGGACATACCTCAGAGTGTTCTTGTACAGGTGAGTCGAACATACCTCAGAGAGTTCTTGTACAGGTGAGTCGGACATACCTCAGAGTGTTCTTGTACAGGTGAGTCGGACATACCTCAGAGTGTTCTTGTACAGGTGAGTCGAACATACCTCAGAGAGTTCTTGTACAGGTGAGTCGGACATACCTCAGAGAGTTCTTGTACAGGTGAGTCGAACATACCTCAGAGTGTTCTTGTACAGGTGAGTCGGACATACCTCAGAGAGTTCTTGTACAGGTGAGTCGGACATACCTCAGAGAGTTCTTGTACAGGTGAGTCGGACATACCTCAGAGTGTTCTTGTACAGGTGAGTCGAACATACCTCAGAGAGTTCTTGTACAGGTGAGTCGAACATACCTCAGAGTGTTCTTGTACAAGTGAGTCGGACATACCTCAGAGAGTTCTTGTACAAGTGAGTCGGACATACCTCAGAGTGTTCTTGTACAGGTGAGTCGAACATACCTCAGAGTGTTCTTGTACAAGTGAGTCGAACATACCTCAGAGTGTTCTTGTACAAGTGAGTCGGACATACTTCAGAGTGTTCTTGTACAGGTGAGTCGAACATACCTCAGAGAGTTCTTGTACAGGTGAGTCGAACATACCTCAGAGAGTTCTTGTACAGGTGAGTCGAACATACCTCAGAGTGTTCTTGTACAGGTGAGTCGGACATACCTCAGAGTGTTCTTGTACAGGTGAGTCGAACATACCTCAGAGAGTTCTTGTACAGGTGAGTCGGACATACCTCAGAGAGTTCTTGTACAGGTGAGTCGGACATACCTCAGAGAGTTCTTGTACAGGTGACTGAAATGATAAATAAAAAATTTTGAGCAATAACTTAATGATAACTGAATATTATATGAATGATAATTGGATGATATCTGAATGATAACTGAATGATAACTGGATGATAACTGGATGATAAGTGAGTGATAACTGAATGATAACTGGATGATAACTGAATGATACCTTGATGATAACTAGATTATAATTGGATGATAACTGAATATTATATGAATGATAACTGAATATCATATGAACGATAGCTAAAAATTATATGAATGATAACTGAATATTATATGAATGGTAATTGAATATTATATGAATTATAACTGAATGATAACTGAATGATAACTGAATGCTTCCTTTATGTCCTGTACACCAGGCTGAGAACACGTTCATCCTGGCACTCGATGGTGACGTAGACTTCAAGCCTCACGCAGTCCAACTTCTTGTTGACAGAATGAGAAAAAACAAAAAAGTAGGAGCCGCCTGTGGACGTATTCATCCCATTGGCTCAGGTAAGATCATTCATTTATCCCATTGGCTCAGTTAAGGTCATTCATTTATTCCATTGGCTCATGTAAGATCATTCATTTATCCCATTGGCTCAGTTAAGGTCATTCATTTATCCCATTGGCTCAGTTAAGGTCATTCATTCATCCCATTGTCTCAGTTAAGGTCATTCATTCATCCCATTGGCTCAGTTAAGGTCATTCATTCATCCCATTGGCTCAGTTAAGGTCATTCATTCATCCCATTGGCTCAGGTTAGGTCATTCATTCATCCCATTGGCTCAAGTTAGGTCCTTCATTGATCCCATTGGCTCAGGTTAGGTCATTCATTCATCCCATTGGCTCAGGTTAAGTCATTTATTCATCCTATAGGCTCAGGTAAGATCGTTCATTCATCCCATTGGCTCAGGTAGGATCATTCATTCATCCCACTGGCTGAGTTAAGGTCATTCATTCATCCCTTTTGGCTCAGATAAGGTCATTCATTCATCCCATTAGCTCAGGAAGGGAATATAAGGAAATGGAAGGTCCACCTTCATAATATTAAATCGTTTATCGTTACACACAAATTGTGTTTGAATATTGTAAACATTCCATTATTTAATGTAAAATAACCTGAATGACCAGTTAAACAATGACCAGTTAAACAATGACCAGTTAAACAATGACCAGTTAAATAATGACCAGTTAAACAATGACCAGTTAAATAATGGCCAGTTAAACAATGACCAGTTAAACAATGGCCAGTTAAACAAAACAATGACCAGTTAAACAATGACCAGTTAAACAATGACCAGTTAAACAATGACCAGTTAAACAATGACCAGTTAAACAATGACCAGTTAAACAATGGCCAGTTAAACACTGACCAGTTAAACAATGACCAGTTAAACAATGACCAGTTAAACAATGGCCAGTTAAACAAAACAATGACCAGTTAAACAATGACCAGTTAAACAATGACCAGTTAAACAATGACCAGTTAAACAATGACCAGTTAAACAATGACCAGTTAAACAATGACCAGTTAAACAATGGCCAGTTAAACAATGGCCAGTTAAACAAAACAATGACCAGTTAAACAATGACCAGTTAAACAATGACCAGTTAAACAATGACCAGTTAAACAATGACCAGTTAAACAAAATAATGACCAGTTAAACAATGACCAGTTAAACAATGGCCAGTTAAACAAAACAATGACCAGTTAAACAATGACCAGTTAAACAATGACCAGTTAAACAATGACCAGTTAAACAATGACCAGTTAAACAATGGCCAGTTAAACAAAACAATGACCAGTTAAACAATGACCAGTTAAACAATGACCAGTTAAACAATGACCAGTTAAACAATGACCAGTTAAACAATGGCCAGTTAAACAAAACAATGACCAGTTAAACAATGACCAGTTAAACAATGACCAGTTAAACAATGACCAGTTAAACAATGACCAGTTAAACAATGGCCAGTTAAACAATGACCAGTTAAACAATGGCCAGTTAAACAATGGCCAGTTAAACAATGACCAGTTAAACAATGACCAGTTAAACAATGACCAGTTAAACAATGGCCAGTTAAACAATGGCCAGTTAAACAATGGCCAGTTAAACAAAACAATGACCAGTTAAACAATGGCCAGTTAAACAATGGCCAGTTAAACAATGGCCAGTTAAACAATGACCAGTTAAACAATGGCCAGTTAAACAATGACCAGTTAAACAATGACCAGTTAAACAATGACCAGTTAAACAATGACCAGTTAAACAATGACCAGTTAAACAATGGCCAGTTAAACAATGGCCAGTTAAACAAAACAATGACCAGTTAAACAATGACCAGTTAAACAATGACCAGTTAAACAATGGCCAGTTAAACAATGACCAGTTAAACAATGGCCAGTTAAACAAAACAATGACCAGTTAAACAATGACCAGTTAAACAATGACCAGTTAAACAATGACCAGTTAAACAATGACCAGTTAAACAATGGCCAGTTAAACAATGGCCAGTTAAACAATGGCCAGTTAAACAAAACAATGACCAGTTAAACAATGGCCAGTTAAACAATGACCAGTTAAACAATGGCCAGTTAAACAAAACAATGACCAGTTAAACAATGGCCAGTTAAACAATGACCAGTTAAACAATGGCCAGTTAAACAAAACAATGACCAGTTAAACAATGACCAGTTAAACAATGACCAGTTAAACAATGACCAGTTAAACAATGACCAGTTAAACAATGGCCAGTTAAACAATGGCCAGTTAAACAATGGCCAGTTAAACAAAACAATGACCAGTTAAACAATGGCCAGTTAAACAATGACCAGTTAAACAATGGCCAGTTAAACAAAACAATGACCAGTTAAACAATGGCCAGTTAAACAATGACCAGTTAAACAATGGCCAGTTAAACAAAACAATGACCAGTTAAACAATGACCAGTTAAACAATGGCCAGTTAAACAATGACCAGTTAAACAATGACCAGTTAAACAATGGCCAGTTAAACAATGGCCAGTTAAACAATGACCAGTTAAACAATGACCAGTTAAATAATGGCCAGTTAAACAATGACCAGTTAAACAATGACCAGTTAAATAATGGCCAGTTAAACAATGACCAGTTAAACAATGGCCAGTTAAACAAAACAATGACCAGTTAAACAATGACCAGTTAAACAATGACCAGTTAAACAATGACCAGTTAAACAATGACCAGTTAAACAATGACCAGTTAAACAATGGCCAGTTAAACAAAACAATGACCAGTTAAACAATGACCAATTAAACAATGACCAGTTAAACAATGACCAGTTAAACAATGACCAGTTAAACAAAACAATGACCAGTTAAACAATGACCAGTTAAACAATGACCAGTTAAACAATGACCAGTTAAACAAAACAATGACCAGTTAAACAATGACCAGTTAAACAATGACCAGTTAAACAATGACCAGTTAAACAATGGCCAGTTAAACAATGGCCAGTTAAACAATGACCAGTTAAACAATGACCAGTTAAATAATGGCCAGTTAAACAATGACCAGTTAAACAATGACCAGTTAAACAATGACCAGTTAAACAATGACCAGTTAAACAATGACCAGTTAAACAATGACCAGTTAAACAATGACCAGTTAAACAATGACCAGTTAAACAATGACCAGTTAAATAATGACCAGTTAAACAATGACCAGTTAAACAATGACCAGTTAAATAATGACCAGTTAAACAATGACCAGTTAAACAATGACCAGTTAAACAATGACCAGTTAAACAATGACCAGTTAAATAATGGCCAGTTAAACAATGACCAGTTAAACAAAACAATGACCAGTTAAATAATGGCCAGTTAAACAATGACCAGTTAAACAAAACAATGACCAGTTAAATAATGGCCAGTTAAACAATGACCAGTTAAACAAAACAATGACCAGTTAAACAAAACAATGACCAGTTAAACAATGACCAGTTAAACAATGACCAGTTAAACAATGACCAGTTAAACAAAACAATGACCAGTTAAACAATGACCAGTTAAACAATGACCAGTTAAACAATGACCAGTTAAATAATGGCCAGTTAAACAATGACCAGTTAAACAATGGCCAGTTAAACAATGACCAGTTAAACAAAACAATGACCAGTTAAACAATGACCAGTTAAACAATGACCAGTTAAACAATGACCAGTTAAACAATGACCAGTTAAACAATGACCAGTTAAACAATGACCAGTTAAACAAAACAATGACCAGTTAAACAATGACCAGTTAAACAATGACCAGTTAAACAATGACCAGTTAAACAATGACCAGTTAAACAATGACCAGTTAAACAAAACAATGACCAGTTAAACAATGACCAGTTAAACAAAACAATGACCAGTTAAACAATGACCAGTTAAACAAAACAATGACCAGTTAAACAATGACCAGTTAAACAATGACCAGTTAAACAAAACAATGACCAGTTAAACAATGACCAGTTAAACAATGACCAGTTAAACAAAACAATGACCAGTTAAACAATGACCAGTTAAACAAAACAATGACCAGTTAAACAATGACCAGTTAAACAAAACAATGACCAGTTAAACAATGACCAGTTAAACAATGACCAGTTAAACAAAACAATGACCAGTTAAACAATGACCAGTTAAACAATGACCAGTTAAACAAAACAATGACCAGTTAAACAAAACAATGACCAGTTAAACAATGACCAGTTAAACAATGACCAGTTAAACAATGACCAGTTAAACAATGACCAGTTAAACAATGACCAGTTAAACAATGACCAGTTAAACAATGACCAGTTAAACAATGACCAGTTAAACAAAACAATGACCAGTTAAACAATGACCAGTTAAACAAAACAATGACCAGTTAAACAATGACCAGTTAAACAATGACCAGTTAAACAATGACCAGTTAAACAATGACCAGTTAAACAAAACAATGACCAGTTAAACAATGACCAGTTAAACAATGACCAGTTAAACAAAACAATGACCAGTTAAACAATGACCAGTTAAACAATGACCAGTTAAACAATGACCAGTTAAACAATGACCAGTTAAACAATGACCAGTTAAACAATGACCAGTTAAACAAAACAATGACCAGTTAAACAAAACAATGACCAGTTAAACAAAACAATGACCAGTTAAACAAAACAATGACCAGTTAAACAAAACAATGACCAGTTAAACAATGACCAGTTAAACAATGACCAGTTAAACAATGACCAGTTAAACAATGACCAGTTAAAATCTCAACTTAATGACTGGTGTTATTGCAGGCGCCATGGTGTGGTACCAGGTCTTTGAGTACGCCATCGGTCACTGGCTGCAGAAGGCGGCCGAGCACATGTTGGGGTGTGTCCTGTGTAGCCCCGGGTGCTTTAGTTTGTTCAGGGGGTCAGCACTGATGGACGACAATGTCATGAGAACGTATGCCACGAAGTCATCGGAAGCCAGGCATTATCTGCAGTACGATCAAGGTAAGAGGAGTTAAGCAGACATTATCTGCAGTACGATCAAGGTAAGGGGAGTTAGGCAGGCCTTATCTGCAGTACGATCAAGGTAAGGGGAGTTAAGCAGGCATTATCTGCAGTACGATCAAGGTAAGGGGAGTTAAGCCAGCATTATCTGCAGTAAGATCATGGTAAGGGGAGTAAAGCAGGCATTATCTTCAGTACGATCAAGCTAAGGGGAGTTCAGCAGACATTATCTGCAATACGATCAAGGTAAGGGGAGTTCAGCAGACATTATCTGCAGTACGATCAAGGTACAGGGAGTTAAGCAGACATTATCTGCAATACGATCAAGGTAAGGGGAGTTAAGGCTGTACAGAATTAAGAAAATATTTGTATTCCTTGATTTCTTGACTTAAATTCTAAATTTGTAGATAAAGAATGAATCTATCACATTGCATTAAATCGATCACTAATGTCTGTATTGTGATCGGGAAAACGCTATTGCCATAATAGGTCCTTATTAAATAATAAATGTGATTATTCCAGGTGAGGACAGGTGGCTGTCTACTCTACTACTCCAGCAAGGCTATAAAGTAGAGTACTGTGCCGCCTCTGACGCCATGACGCATTGCCCCGAGGCTTTCAAAGAGTTCTTCAACCAGAGGCGTCGCTGGATCCCATCGACACTCGCCAACATCATGGACCTGCTGCAGTCCTTCAGGACAACTGTTACCGCTAATGACAACATATCTTACCTGTACATGGCTTACCAGGTGAGACGATACAACCTACCTGACAAACGAATTAAGACTACATATCTAGCCTGTACCATATGAGGCAAAATATATTACCTATAAAAGGCGTACCGGGTGCCGCAAAATGTATTATCTGTACCTCGCATACCAGTTGAGACCAGATCCCTTTCTTACAATTCAATTTTTTTGTCAATTTGAATTTGCATTTCAAAGTTACATACTATAATAGAGTTATTAAAGGCTACTCGATAAAAAGTGCATGTATCATGGGATATGGGTCATGGATGTAAAAATACATATGTGATTAACGATTTCAATTATTGGACATTAATATATCTTTATATCTTTATATCTTTATAAATTATATCTTTATATATTCATATCTTTATATCTTTATTTTTTATATATTTATATCCGTATATACTTATATCTTTATATATTTATATCTTTATATCTTTGTATTCCTTCCAGGGTTTGCTGATGTTGTCCACTGTCCTCGGTCCTGCAACAATTCTTCTCATGATGGCTGGAGCCATCAACCCAGTGCTGAACATCAGCCTCTGGCAGTCGTACCTCATCATCGTTGGACCGATCGCCGCCTACCTCGTCCTCTGCTTCATCACCAAATCTCAGACTCAGCTGAACATCGCTGCGGTTCTCAGCGCCATCTACTCACTGCTCATGATGGCTGTCATCGTGGGGACGGCGGTTCAGATAGCTGAGGACTCCCTGATCAGTCCCAACGCTCTCTTCTTGATCATGATGATCGCCATATTTATAGTGTCGGCCTCCTTCCATCCGCAAGAGTTCTTCTGCCTTCTGCCCGGAGCCCTGTACTTCTTGGCGCTGCCCTCCGGCTACGTCCTCCTCATGATTTACGCCATGTGTAACCTTCACGTCGTCTCCTGGGGCACCAGGGAAACATCCTCCCAGGAGAGGAAAGCTCAGCTCAGACAGCGGTTGACCCCAAAGAACAGTGGCGGGATCTCCGGGTGGATACACAGGCAGGAGGAGGAAAGCGCTTGTTGCGGGAGATTCTTTAGATACCTCCGGAGGCTTTGTGGCTCAGGGAATCAGGATCTGAACACGGAAATATTGAGACAGGTCATTGAGAAATTGGATAAAGTGGAGGCGGGAATGAGGACGGTGACCACCAATGGGACGTCAGCTTTCCAACATAACCGGAAACGATCGTCTTCCAGATCGAGGCACTCCAAGAAGTCGACCAAATCGACCATCAACGACATTGAGGAGGAAGCTGAGAATGGTGACGCCAGTTCGTCCTGTTCCGGGTCAACTTCCGAGGAGGACATTTGCCAGGAAGAGGAGAGGGACGAGTTGATCAACCCTAGATGGCTGGAAGATCCCGGATGCAAGAATGGCGAGGTGCAGTATCTACCCATGCGTGAAATCGAGTTTTGGCAGAGGTGTATCGCCAAATATCTGCACCCCATCAACCCAGACAAGTCTGTCGAGGCTAAGATAGGCGTAGACCTCAAGTCGCTGAGAAATAATATAGCGTTTGCATTCTTCATGATGAACGCTTTCTGGATGGTCATTATCTTCATGCTTCAACGCGTCAAAGATAAAATAAGTATCCAGATCCCTAAATACGGGGGAGGCTACTTGAGCATTGAGCCACTGGGTCTTATCTTTCTTAGCGTCTTCGCCATACTGCTCCTGCTCCAGTTTGCGGCTATGTTGCGCCACAGGTACGGAACACTGCTTCACATTCTAGCGTCCACTGAGCTCAAAGTGGACAAGAAGAAGTTCAACCAGAAGCAGGCCATACGTGACATCGTTGAGTACGCCAGGAAGCTCCAGAAGTTGTCAGGCGGCTTTGATGAAGACCTGACCGACCAGGACTACGAATACATGAGTTCGACGGAGAGTCGGCCCAGCAGTATGCCCCCCTCTAACTACCCAGCGGCGTTAAACCAGTTCTCTTCGCGGCCCCACGGCTTGGAGGACAGCGACACACCCATACAACCGGCAAGTGACTCTCCGTTTTCTTTGATGATGGAGAACCCCAGCTTTCAAGACGGCACCGAGAAACCAGCGGCCGCAACTCCAGACGAAACGGAGGTTAAAGAAAAAGTTCCAGAAGGAGGAGGCAAGAAGAAGGATAAGAAGTTGGGGCGCAGTAAGTCAACCATGGTGGAGAAAAACAACACCCTGAGGAGACAGTTTGAACGGCGGTACAAGAAGATGTTGAGGAATCACTCAGCCGAGACAGGTCAGGACCCCGACTTTGATCCGTTTGTCAGTAGATCCCTACGGGAGACGAAGCGCTCCACAAAACGTGAATCTGTTGAAGATGTAGTGGCCAGATTCAATAACTTCAACAACAGGTGACCAAGAGGCCACGTGTTATATCAGAATGTGTGCGACAATGACGTCATGAATTGTGATTAAGATCGATGAGCTGTCAACACAAACTGTCAATAACTGTCACTAACTGTCACTAAATGCACAATGATGTAACTGATGTGTAACATTGAAAGTCTTTCATACGGGGGCTACAGACTTGGGTCTGTGCTGAATGATGTGAGATGTGAACCCAAACCAGAAAGTTTCAAACACAGTACACTATTTTAATGGGAAGTTGGTCAGATTAACATTTTTTTTATTTACACAAATGTTCAGAAATTAGTTCATGCTTTTGGTTCAAACTCTCGCAATGTTCAATATATGACGTCATGGCATCAGTTTCTAGATGTTCATTTATTAATAGATGTCACAGATACAGATGTCGCAGATGTCACAGATGTTACGTTTATACATTACAAACTGTCACACTACAAGCTGTCACTTTACAAACTGTCACACTACAAACTGTCAATTACAAACTGTCACACTACAAACTTTCACATTACAAACTGTCACACTACAAGCTGTCACATTACAAACTGTCATATGATTGCAACATCTATATCTCTTCTTACAAAAGTAACAAATCCTTAATCAAAATTAAACACAGTTAATCACAGTTCAACATATTTAAGCACATTTTAACACATTTGAACACAATGAAGGTTTGTATTGACCTTAAAACAGTGAAAAATATCAATTGTAATCTTGGCTGTACAATAACATTTTCAAATGTCATGTGTTGTGTCATGTGTTGTCTCATGTGTTGTGTCATGTGTTGTCTCATGTGTTGTGTCATGTGTTGTGTCATGTGTTGTGTCATGTGTTGTGTCATGTGTTGTGTCATGTGTTGTGTCATGTGTTGTGTCATGTGTTGTGTCATGTGTTGTGTCATGTGTTGTGTCATGTGTTGTGTCATGTGTTGTGTCATGGTTTTCGGGACTTTCCTGTTGTTCATGAACAAAGATTGTGTGATGAACATTTGTTTTAAAGCTGTCCTGCTTCATAGCGCTTCGACTTGTTGAATTGTGAACTTGTCTCTCCCCATTTCGTGTGTGTCACAACCTGTATGTCCCTGCCTGGTCAGGTACTGTACCAAGACTAATGGGAGTTGATCAGTAAACTCTATGTTAGTCGTCAATCGTTCTTCAATCCACTAAAAAAAGATTAACCAATTATTTTTTTTTATTAACTTATATCGCCCATTGAGATTTAACTTATTTAAAATATATAGATATATATTTCTTATTATAGTTTAGAACAAGTTTGGCCAATGTTACGTTCATACTATTGACGGGTCTATGGTAGATACACATCTTTTGTCTTCATTCAATGTAGCTACATAGAAATATAGTTTTTTAAAGTTAAGAGATATAAAAATAAAAGAAAAATAATTCTGGTCATTTAAAAAAAATTTAACACTTGAAAATTTCTTTTGGTGCGTCAAAAACAATTAAATAATTCTGCGTTTATGTGGTGATTAGTTTATTAATTAGGTGTAAGGACATGCGGCCTCCGATGAGTTAATACACGGACATGATGGCCCGCAATGAGTTAACTCAAGATCAAACTGGCTTGTAATGAGTTAACTCACGGTCAAAGAATTTTTGAAAGACTATCATGTCTGATATATTTGTTGGTTTCTAAGGACTTCAGAAAAGCTTTTAGAAATATATATTTTATTTTCATAACAACTAGAATATTTACAGCTCTCTGCATAGGAAATAATCTGTCAACCAAGTGAACAGTTCAATCATGTATTATTTATTCACTTGAACTGACATCACTCACGACCTTGACAATCATCGCTCACAAACCTATAATTCAAAACTCTAATTGAGTGAATTTTGCTCAAATCTATTAAGAATTATTTACAAATTTCCCGTGACCTCTGACACCCTTTGAACTCTGGCAACATTAGACACCTGACACCGTATGACCTCAAAATCGTTTGACCTATGACACCGTTTGACCTATGAAACTCTTTACTGTAAATATTCAACTTTTGCTTGACGACTTATTGTCCCCTTTCACAAAAAACTACACGAGATAGAAGATGTTGTTATTGTTTAAAATGTTTACATTCCATGTTCATAAAGTGTATTAAACAAGTGCCATTATATAAACTGCAAGTACTTTTGTAGGAAGTACAACAAAGTACAAGTGTGTCATTTTTAGTAATTTTTTTTTGTCGTGGTGTGAATTTGTGATACGTAACACGGACTTATTAACGATTTATCTTTTATCTTGTATACCATTATTAGAAAATGTACGGTACTCTATTTAACGTGTACGGCGATAGTTGCTTTATATTTTGAATATTTCTGTGATTTATTATTTCCGTAAGACAGACTTTAAAATGGAGAGTGGAGAAAGTTAAGTTCTTGTTATTGTTTTAATATTATTATAATTATTGTACTAGTAATTCTACCCGTCAAAAAGAGACTATTTTAGATTTGAGCCAATCAAAACACAAATGTATACGACCTAAGAGGAAATTCTTGCTATTTCCGGTCAAAAATGAAGGATGATTTCATAAATTGATTATTTGTATATTATACAATCATCAAAAAAATCATAATTCACTACGAATTAATGAAAGAAAAGGTTATAAAGGTTAAAAGAGAAGCGATTGTATTGTCTGAAAGAAACCGCTGTTTAAACGATTTTCTATTTGACTAACATTTGTGTGCTTAGTGTTCAGGAACGCATTGAAATGTGAAATAACATAATGTTTAACGTGTATCACTGTTTAAAAGAGTTATCTCTCTTAGCGTTAGTTCCAGACATACACCGGGAATTCTCTTATTTGATATCTTTGAGATATTCCCCACAACTGATCTAATATCATTGTTGCATAACAATGGCACGGATCTTACCTTTAAGATGTCAAAATCAGTAGTTCTAATCAACACTTGTGCTAATCAACATTAGTGCTAATCAATATTTGTGCTAATCAACATTAGTGCTAATCAACAACAGTGCTAATTCAACATTAGTTCTTGTATTTACCCAAGGTGCTTCCGTGTTGTGTTATACTGTACTTGAAATTTCATATGTCTATATTGTCAATCATTCAAGTTGGCAGATGTTCATATGTCAATCATTTAACGTTACAGATGTTCATATTATATCTTATCATTATTTCGTTTTGGTAGATATTCATATGTCTATGTTGTCATTCAATCCACCAGCTACATGTTTGTTTTGCTAACACATATGAATGTAATTAGACTTCTCTGAATGATACTATACTTCTCTGAATGATACTATACTTCTCTGAATGATACTATACATACTATGTGAATGCTACTAGTCTTATATTGATAAAGTTTAAGATTATCTTAACGTCTTCGTAATGCCCTGTCTATTTAAAGGTATTTAGTTATAATCATGTGTTTGTTAATATCATAGTTATAATCATGTGTTTTCCATTAATATCATAGCTATAATCCTATGTTTGTAATATCATAGTTATAATCATTCGTATTTGTTAGCATCATAGTTATAATCATGCGTGTTTGTTAATATCATAGTTATAATCATGAGTGTTTGTTGATATCATAGATATAATCACGTATGGTCTATTAGTGTCATAGTTAAAATAATGTGTTTTCCATTAATATCATTGCTATAATCATGTGTTTGTTAATATCATAGTTATTATCATGTGTGTTTGTTAATATCATAATTATAATATCATGCTAACCCCACTGTTATTATACCATGTTTGAAACCAGCCACCAAATATGATCAAGTGTTGCTCACAGTCTTGTGCCATTCAAATTTGTGTGTTAAAGTTACGATACTGATCTGCGCGCTATGTTTACAAGATAAACACAATGAAACGTATGAAGTCATCCAAGTGGATATTCGGAGATCAAATATTTCGCTATCCATGTAGTCTGGTCTTCTTTCTTTTTTTTTTAAACGGACGAAATTTTCTTGCAAGCGATCTTAGAATTATTCTTTTTGAAACCATTTCACACAACACAGTAGCTGTCGTTTTCTACATTGATTTCGTTACGATGGCAACAGCTTTTCCCTACGATTGCCCTATCGTTACAATGGCAACAGCTTTTCCCCACGATTGGCCTATCGTTACTATGGCAACAGCAATGCCCCACGATTGGCCTATCGTTACTATGGCAACAGCAATGCCCCACGATTGGCCTATCGTTACTATGGCAACAGCAATGCCCCACGATTGGCCTATCGTTACTATGGCAAAAGCAATGCCCCACGATTGGCCTGTAGAGTTTGATGCTTAGATAATGTTTATAGTCAAAGACTCTGTTCTTTAACCATTGTAAACATGAAATCAAACGAAATGCACGCAAATAAATAAAGACAGCTTCACTTTCCTTTCAGTAGATTTTGGGAGGTGTTTAATGAGCGGTTTGAGGAAGGGGGTTTTAATGAGTGATTTTGTGACGTGGTGTTTAATTAGATATTTTTAGAGGTGGTGTTTAATGAGATATTTTTAGAGGTGGTGTTTAATGAGATATTTTAGAGGTGGGGTTTAATGAAAGAAAAGGGGTGGTGCTGTTTGTAATGAGGGATTGACTGGGTTGATTAGTAAGAGATCTTTCATCGTGATTAAGATAACCATCCTCCTGACAATACTAAATTAATCCTATAGGTCATAAGGTTATCAATATAGAAATGTCACTATAACTTTCAATGTCACATTTTGCATGTCCTGGTGTTATGTTACACGTAGTGCTGTTACTGTAACTTTTAAAGACATTCTGTCCATGTTCAGGTTACCTAAGTATCCTGTTGATCTCTTGTGTGTGACGACCACGGGATCAAATACAATTTTGAAATAATAAAAAAGTAGATTTCATGACGCAAGTCTTTCGTTATGTTCTTGATATATGCCTCATGTCATGTGTGGTACGTCGGATGTCATCTGTGGTACGTCGGATGGCATGTGTGGTACGTCGGATGTCATGTGAGGTACGTCGTATGGCATGTGTGGTACGTCGGATGTCATCTGTGGTATGTCAGATGGCATGTGTGGTACGTCGTATGTCATGTGAGGTACGTCGTATGTCATGTCAGAGGTTTTAATTATAGATTCAGATCAAACACAAAAGATTGAAAAAAACTTATCTATTTACATTAAATTTACCACACTTTATAGAAATTCGATTATTCCTAATTGTAATATTTTAAAGTTTTTAGGAAAGGATTAGGTCAACTTTTGCATATAAATGTACCATATATGTGATATAAATATACAATATATGTTCTGACGACTATGAATATTGGCCTTCTGTAATAACACTGTACTGCATCATTGCGATAGATATGATTTTAACGGTTGAACTTATGTTATTAATTATATAAATATATATGTAGCAAAGTGGTGGTGTTGGAGGTATGATGCTGAGGCTGTGGCTGACAGTTTTACAAAAACACATTTAAAAAATGCAGGTCTTGATGACTATAGCTTTATTTTTTAAGAAAAGTGAGGCATTCTCTTACTTGTCTTCTGGCCCACTTCCTGTGGTAAATTACAATCCCTTAACAACTCCAACACAAATAAAAGTAAAAATCCCGGACCGTATCCCTAAAGACCTAACTGTGTCCTTTTCAGTTTTTTCTCGTCTATCTAAGATACTATCGTATATTTCTATGAGTTAAATGGTTTTTTAGATATTTTAAATAGAAGGGATTGGACCCCCAAATGGATGAATGTGAAAAATCACTTTATGGTGTAATATTAAAATGCCCCCTAAAGATGTAGCATTATAAATATACTACGTTATAGCGCATTAAGTCTCCATTCCAACTAGATATAATTTATAACTTAACTCACTAGGGTTCCCGAGAAATAAATAATTGAACTTGAACCAAAAGCACACATAGCGGTTTCCAATGGTTAAGTACCCTACGCGATGGGCCTCTTCCCAGTCATGCTGCATGTTATGATAACCTGACCCCGATATCAAATTCCCGCGTTGGGCGCTACACATAGTTTCGTACTAATAGTAATAGCGTGGCCTACAAGGCTACACACACATATATATATATATATATATATATATATATATATATATATAAAGAGAGAGGGAGAGAGATAGAGAGATTTAATTATATATTTTTAAATATACATTTTTATTTTGTCAACGTCATACCGCCTAAGGGACTTCATCTCTGGTTTTGAATTCAGGGTTCGCCTTTTGTGAGATGAGTTTCCATCCAAGGTTAACGAGTCCCAACCGGGGTGCTGGAAATGTTATTACTTGTCTGGAATTTTATTGCGTATTGAAATCCAGTCTACAAGGGTGGGATTGGCTCTTTTGGACCGCTCGTTCACCCTGCACCCAAAAGTCCGGAATCTCGTTCAACGCTACGTGTGCCAAGCTTGATCATCCACACATGATGTTCCATTGGGCTGTCTAGATGCGTGGAGGGAGCTGATTTTCAGCTCAGGGAACAAGCTTATCCTTCTAAAGAACAAAGTCTCAGGCTTTTTGAAAACCAGGCTATATAACAACCAATATATAGGGCTTGAGAGCAACTACCCCATTATAGATAAGATTGTCTTTAACATAGCCGGCGCTTGATATGTACGGCTAGCGTTGTCATTGTCAAAAGATGTATTTTCTCTAGAAAAATAACACAGTTTATTATTATAAAATAATACATACATTGATATAGTAAACCCCTCTGTTTTATAGACATGTGGCGTGGGAGAGCAAATATCTAAAAATCACTCCACCATCTTTAAGATCGAGTGAAGTTCTAAAATAACTAAATCCAAAATTACCACCAGGTGTCCGGGCGTATAGATATGAATGAAGTAAATGGCATAACACAATGATCCTACTTACTTACTCTCATGGTGTGTCAAGTTAGCAACATAAGAACCTTTGATGGCCAAATGGGCAAATCAACATCCAGGGACATAACCGTTTTGTAATAGCAGAAATGTGACTGAATGGGCGTTCAGTAGCAGTGCCGTACCTCCCCGCGCTAGGCCGCACCGTATATATAAATTGGTATGTGGTAAATTACATAAATGATTACCGTAGGTGGTCCTTTTCGTAATTGCCAGAGAATCCCTGAGTAGTGCTTAGGTGGTCCTATTCATAACTATCAGAGAATCCCTGAGTAGTGGTTAGGGGGTCCTATTCATAACTGCCAGAGAATCCCTGAGTAGTGTTCCCAGATCTTTCCACGGGTGATTGAGTTCGGTAAAATTGGTTTTCTGTTTCCTCCCGTCGTCTTAAGTGAACTCCCCATAATAACACTGCATTGAGCCGACTCCCGGGGTTATCTGTTATTGATTTACTTATCGATGTTGTGATTGCTTATCGATCATGTAAATAAACATTACAAAGTCTTAATTTCTAGCACCGCCAGACCTCATGACGTCCCCAGATTCTATGCTTCACGTGTTGTGTCTTGTCCCTGGACATCATGGTAATCTAGAGACAAAGTCCACTTTCACAGATTATGTCCTCTTTGTCACATTGTCAAATCTGACCACATGATTTTGTCCATCCCTAAAATATAATGTTAGTAATAAACATGAAGTTACCTATAATCACATTCCACGGGCACCAAATGACATCATTCAAAAGGAAATGGCCCCAGGGAACTAAATGACTTCATGGCCTCAGGGAACTAAATGACTTCATTCAAAAGGAAGTGCCCTGTAATCACATTCCACGGGCACCAAATGACTTCATTCAAAAGGAATTGCCCTATAATCACATTCCACGGGCACCAAATGACATCATTCAAAAGGAAAAGGCTCCAGAAGTTAGGACGGCAAAGACTATTTTTTCGAAAGAATTTGTCCTCGCTCAGGTGCCACACCCCTGGCCCCCCATTCAAACTTGCAATATGTCATGTCATGTCATCAGATTAAGGGTGTCATTGAAATATCCCTAACATGACAGATGATTATTGTGAACTCATTAAAACCTACATGATTAATGTCTCTTATGTCGTAGCTATGTCTCTAGTGTTGTAATGTCTCTAAGGTGGTAATCTCTAATGTCGTAGCTATGTCTCTAATGTCGTAGCTATGTCTCTTATGTCGTAATGTCTCTAAGGTGGTGATCTCTAATGTCGTAGCTATGTCTCTAATGTCGTAGCTATGTCTCTAATGTCGTAATCTCTAATGTTGTAGCTATGTTGGGACATGAATCCAATCATTTCACTTTTGTTCCAGTCTTATCACTTAACAACTCAACATTAATCTAAACTAATTTGTTATCATCACGTTCTCAGCTCTGTTCATTGCCAGCCATAAAGGCACGCCAGATAATCTCCAAGATTAATCCCCTAGATAATCCCCCATACTTCACGTTGTAATCCCCTCAAATGTGTTTTCCTTAATATAAATGATTACATCGTCTCAATGTGACCTTGACGTCTTCTGACCTTGATGGCATGTGACCTTGATTTCATGTGACGTTTACGCTATGCGACATTGATGTAATGTGACCTTAATGTAATGTGACCTTGACGTCTTCTGACCTTGATGGCATGTGACCTTGATTTCATGTGATGTTTACACTATGCGACATTGATGTAATGTGACCTTAATGTAATGTGACCACAGAGTGTTCCATATTTTCAAGACGTCTTCTGTCTGATGTAGATCAAATTAATTAACATAGATTGAAAGATCTGCTATTTTACATTTAGCACAACCGGAAATTTGTTTGAAAGAAATTTCGTCGACGGAAAATTGATCGACGGAAATTTGATCGAACGGAAATTTGGTCGAATCCTTTTGCTTCAAATTTCTTTGTGAACGTGTTATTTCGTTTTACTACATAGTATAGTGCGTTCAAACAGAAATTTGACGAAAATTTTAACGTGTGAACTCAAAAAGAGATTCGAACAAATTTCAGTTCGATCAATTTTCCGACGACGAAATATCTTTCAAAGAAATTTCCGGTAACCTCCTTTTAGACATGAGCAAGTCCCACTAAATGTGACTCTAACAAACAATGCCATATTTGCAGCCCTTTGTTACCATGGCAACGTCAGTCCATTTTTTACCATGGCAACGTCAGTCCCTTTGTTACCATGGCAACGTCAGTCCCTTTGTTACCATGGCAA
Organism: Omphiscola glabra; assembly: GCA_964017045.1. Taxonomy (NCBI): domain Eukaryota; kingdom Metazoa; phylum Mollusca; class Gastropoda; family Lymnaeidae; genus Omphiscola; species Omphiscola glabra. The sequence goes on from OZ024794.1 coordinate 84,595,045, forward strand.
CGTCTGTCCCTTTGTTACCATGACAATTTCAGTTCTTTGTAACCATGAACAGGGCAGTACTGTCATTTCCTCTACCCTGGACAAATAGTTCAGACACTGCCCTGAATAAAACACTGCTGTAACACTGTACCGTGGCATAGGAAGAGGTTGTCTGCCTAGAGCGGCACGTGGCGTAGGAAGAGGTTGTCTGCCTAGAGCGGCACGTGGCGTAGGAAGGGGTTGTCTGCACTTTTTTCCTAGAAATGAAGGGGCGGCATTTCGGCCACCAGCAGACATTTATTTCCGTGGAAGTGTGGCGACATATATCTTGGCCCCGCCCCTGACGGAACTTACTCTAGTTACGCCACTGCCCCTGTAACTAAGTGCTGCAGCCGAACATCACCGAACATCACCGAGGTTGTTGGCGTGGTTTGGTCCCATGATCAAGCATGGGTTGGTCCCATGATCAAGTCTTTGTTCTAAGTCGTGGGCGTGTCTTTGATGCCACGCATAAGTTGCTCAGTGTGGGGCTGACACGAATCCGAACACAGCACAATCATTTCTCAGTTAATGGTGGGCATCAAACCGTATCGACTGGTGGCCATGGTTCAATGGTTCATGAGATCCGAGACAAAACAAGACCATATTCATATGAACAGATTGTGACCTTTGCATTGTGGGATAATCCTATTGAGACATACGTATGGCAAGGTAGGGACAGAAAGAGAATTGTTTTCAGAGTCATACTACCACCCAATCCCTCTCCCGTCAGAAGCAAACTTATTTCCAGACCCCCCCCCCCCCCCACCCCACACACGTTTTTTAGAAGACAATATAAAATGTAACTTGAGTCCTAAAGCAATAAAAAAGAAAACAGAGAGTTTGAGAACCACGTATAAAAATGTTACAAATTAATTTTTATTGAAACGTTAAACTTTACCGTGCAAAATTTAACTCCTTAACCTTAAACACTGGAAACTAATCCATCACATTCCACTTTCTTCAGATCATCACCTTTCATGGAAAAATAATCTAAGATAAAAATAATCATGTACTGTCCTATGGTAGATGCCAAGTTATTCTTTGTAAGTTTCAAATATGAAATACTGCTCTCTCATGAAGCAACAGACACACGGACCGTGATAAATACTTGTACGCTTAGTGAGAGGGATGAAGGAGAGGTTCTTGCAAGTACCATTCAGCCATGTATGTCAAGACTTCAAATATTGACCAATGTTTGGCTTCGTCGAGATTTCCATATGAACCTCCTCGGAGTCTGCCTTCTCTGGTGACGCCCTGGTGATTTCATACTGCTTTGGTGTCCTCCTGCTCTGGTGGTGCCATGATCTGGTGGAACCCTGCTCTGGTGACACCCTACTTTGGTGACACCCTGCTCTGGTGGCACCCTGCTCTGGTGATTTCTTACTGCTTTGGTGTCCTCCTGCTCTGGTGGTGCCGTGATCTGGTGGAATCCTGCTCAGTTGGCACCCTGTGGTGTGTGTGCAACCGATCATGAAGACACATTGCTCTGTCTGGTGATATTCTGTTCTTGTTGCAACCTGTAATGGTAGCAACCTTATCTGGTGGATCATGTTCATCTGGCACCCCAATCTGGCGACACCCTATTTTTGTGGCACCCTTTCTGGTGACACCCTGTTTTTGTGGTACCCTGTTCTGGTGACACCCTTTCCTTGTGACACCCTGTTACTGTCACACCCTGTTCTGGTGACACCCTTTCCTTGTGACACCCTTTCCTTGTGACACCCTGTTACTGTCACACCCTGTTACTGTCACACCCTGTTACTGTCACATCCTGTTACTGTCACACCCTGTTACTGTCACACCCTGTTACTGTCACACCCTGTTACTGTCACACCCTGTTACTGTCACACCCTGGTACTGTCACACCCTGTTACTGTCACACCCTGTTACTGTCACACCCTGTTACTGTCACACCCTGTTACTGTCACACCCTGTTACTGTCACACCCTGTTACTGTCACACCCGAAGTTTCTTATGAAAATGGCATTCAAACAAATTCCTTTTGGTGTCACCCCCGTAACGTAGTTACCCGGTGCGGCCCAAAACCCTAGCACCCCCTAGTGTCGTCCCCGTAAGGTAGTTACCCGGTGCGGCCCACAACCCTAGCACCCCCTAGTGTCACCCCCGTAAGGTAGTTACCCGGTGCGGCCCACAACCCTAGCACCCCCTAGTGTCGCCCCTGGCTGTCCTTATAACTGTACGTTAAAGTATCCAGACATTTAACAATGAATTGTTCCCAACAGCCAATCATCACATTGTTCCCAACAGCCAATCATCACATTGTTCCCAACAGCCAATCATCACATTGTTCCCAACAGCCAATCATCACATGTTGCTGACTGTTGCAGAATGTATTATTATTTTTTTAATGGATGCTAACAGCCAACATAAATTCTTAATACAAAAGCTAAAGTCAAGATTGATTGAGAACCGCTGAAAGGCGTATTCCTTAGTTAAGAAATTGGATCACGCTGTGCAGTTGCTTTCTGCAATCAGTCCACAAAATATCAACAGCCAGGTCCAGATTAGCAGATCGCTGCCTGAACTGCTGGAACTAGTCTACAATAATCACAGGTGGCCTGGTTTTATGGTAGAGCTAAACCTATCTGTACCTCGGTTATTATAGGTAGATACAGATGTCATTGGGGTAAGTAAAGACAATAGAAGTTACAGATAACCAGTTTGTTATTCATGTGTGCCATGATGACCATAGTTTATACATCTTGAGACCCTATCGCGATAACACGGTCTCTCTCTCTGTGTATGAAGTCTTTATATTTTATTTATTGAACAACATAAACATGAACATATGATCAACTACATTTTGCCAATGAAGGGAAATTTATATGTCAGTGGTGTTTTATGAAGGATCTTACTTCATATGATGTATTTTTGTCAATTGTGTTTTAAATAGGATCTTACTTCATAAGATGTATTTATGCCAATGGTGTTTTATGAAGGATCTTACTTCATAAGATGATTAATGTCAATGGTGTTTTATGAAGATCTTACTTCATAAGATGTATTTATGCCAGTGGTTTTCAAATAATGTTGTTGGTGTCGGTGAAACTTATTTATTTAAAAAAGCCGCATGTGATACTCTCGAAATAAATGAATCAAGTTGATCGTGACACTGAACTTGGTTTTATAGGGACGAGATGTTTCCATGACAACAATTGTTGCAGTTATGGGCGGTATGTTTCCATGACAACAATTGTTGCAGTTATGGACGGTATGTTTCCATGACAACAATTGTTGCAGTTATGGACGGTATGTTTCCATGACAACAATTGTTGCAGTTATGGAGATGATTGATCAGACTGTCAAATGTAGGATGTCAACAAGTCTGATGTAGGACAGGAATAGGACAGACACGGGACAGTAATACAGGGCAGGCACAGGGCATACTTAAGAGAAACACATGACAGACATAAGACAGACACAGGACATCCACAGGACAGATAAACGGTGCAGACCCAGAATAGAGACACGAGACAGAGACGCAATATAGACACAGAACAGAGATATTGGACAAACACAAGATAGTGACACTAGACAGACACAGGAAACAGACACCAGACAGGTAGAGTACATAGACACAGGACAGAGACACATTATGAGATCCCTGGCCAAGCCTCAAACGGAAATAAGGACACAATGTTATAGATCCCTGCATGCCAGGCAACTCACTGGTACAATAACACGACCACTCGCTGTTACATTTACACTACAAGTCACTGTTACATTTACACTACAAGTCACTGTTACATTTACACTACAACTCACTGTTTCATTTACACTACAACTCGCTGTTTCATTTACACTACCACTCGCTGTTTCATTTACACTACCACTCGCTGTTTCATTTACACTACCACTCGCTGTTTCATTTACACTACCACTCGCTGTTTCATTTACACTACAACTCGCTGTTTCATTTACACTACCACTCGCTGTTTCATTTACACTACAACTCACTGTTACAATCACACTACAACTCACTGTTACAATCACATTAGACTATTTTGTTGGTGTAGATGTCTAGTCTCTATTTTACACAAGCAGAAATCCTACTTGTTCATTTTAAGTTCTTACTTAATAGTTGTTATTTATTACTTTTACTTACTGCTTGTTACCTATTGCTTGTGACGTAGTACTTATTACAAGTCATTTTGTTACTAGTTACCGGTTACTTCATTAAACTCTTGATCTTATCAAAACCAAGTCACCCCTACACCCAATGACAACGTAATGACTGGCTAGGGCGCCTGTGACTTGACAACGTATCTCAGTGGGTACAAAACTTCTCGTCTTGATGACAAGTCCCCCGCATTCAGTTCATTGAGTCCTCTCTATTCACCTCTATTGGTATGTCAGACCCCCACCATAGACCTTTCAAATGGCGGGTGTAATGTTGTTGTTACCTAGAGAAAAGCTCTTAAATGGCTGGATATTTTAGGTGCCGTCAACTTATCAAAGCTGGAGTTTGTACTGCTATTGACTGATTCATTTTTTTACTGCTATTGACTGGTTCATTTTTTTGTACTGCTATCGACTGCCTTTGTTTTTGTACTGCTATCGACTGCCTTTGTTTTTGTACTGCTATTGACTGACTTTGTTTTTGTCCTGCTATTGACTGATAGAGCGTTTAGTTTCGGCTGCGTTTTTCTTTTGAAAGATTTTTATATCAAATGTCTTTAAAGTGGTTGTTGACAAATGTGTTTTTCATTCCACTCAAGGAATGAAAACGTGAATTTCGTGTACGCAGCGGTGTAGCTAGGGTGGTGCGGGGGCGCCGCACCGCACTGGGTGACACCATCTCAGGGGGTGACACCAAATTGAAAAATTGCATATTTACAGAGCACACACCGCTCGGTCTAACCGAATTTTCATAAAAGGATAACAGAAGAAACTTAAATTTTCCAAACATGTAACTAATTCAATTGTGTATTTATTAAAAGTTCATGGTTGATGAGTCAGAAATGAGTTGACCCTATAATTAGCTCGGAAAAACACAGTTTTGACCATGATTCAACGCCGATTGAAATGTTCGGTAACTTTCGTAAGTGACAGGAAGCTATATTTATCTAAATGCTGAGAAATAAATCTTTCCATTGATACCAAATATGATGGGGTCGAAGTACAGGAATCGAATCGGTAAAAATTAAAAACATTTTTTAAAATGACTTTTTACCCATTTCTAGTGTTAACAAAATAATATTTCACAAATTTTTCTAATATCTTTTAATAATAATTTAAATTTATTTACATTTTAAAAAATGGTTTTGTAAACCAAAAATATTGAAACCCAGAAACACTCAAAAATTAATATGTTCGCCGATTCGTCACTAGCACCGCCCCGTCTTAACATTTGATCACGTGATTGACACGTTTGCAACTTTGAAGACCAGGAAAGGAAACTTTTAAATAAATAAACTTAAGGCTGTTACAGTTCTTAAATACGTTAACCTTCTGACCTTATAATTTGTTTTTGTCATTGCCATTGTTACACTGTGGACTTATTTTAACTAGAAGAAATCCATCTTGGAAGTCGGGGGGGGGGGTGACACCATGAGTTTACCAAATTGTGTAACACCAACCCTAGCTACGCCACTGATTGTACGAGTTTAAATTTGTGAATTAATGTTTACATATTTTAAGTGCTTAAGGTTTGCTAGTCCTGGGGGGGGGGGGGGGGGCGATGCTCAAATTTACAGCAGTACGTAGTAAGGTACTAGCAATAACCCGTTAAAAAGGTCGTGTGTAAATACATTTGAAATCATTGCACTTTAAAAATAAGTTGTAAGTCAAAGGTCGATTAATTAGAGCCAATCACTCACTAGACACTGACATAACCTCTGACAACCCCATGAGAAATTACACCCGGAACAATAGCAAATGCTTCACTGTGCCTCGGAGTGACACAGTGCAACATAAACAATCATTCTTTCCACACACAATAATCGCTTGGAACAACCTGGACAATACCGCCGTGAACTCGACATCTATCGAAAGCTTCAAGGCCGCCCTGGCATCTGCTAGGAGCCGTTAGGATGGCAGCATCGCTCCCCCAACCATTGCATTCTCATAAATGCCAGTATATGGATGCAGCAACGTACCCTTCCAGAACCAGAAAGAAACATTCCTTTCAACAGAACAAACTGAACTATTGTCTCTTAGAATAGCTAGATAGTTTTAGCTTGTAACATTCCTGACATGCGCACCAGCAACAACATGAGACGTATCACACATCACAATGACCTTGTTTCCATCGATTAAATATATTACATTTGATCTCATTTAAAACACATATTTTTCTACTCACCCTAAGAGATTACCCACTATAACCCGGCAGAAATGAAGGACAATAATACAATGTTGTGTAGACTTAAGTGTCAAAACTTGAACTAATTCAAACAAAATACTGGGAATTTACGATGAATTTTTTTTTATTTGAAGATTTTCTTAATTGCGCTCTTGGTGCTTGCGCGAACCAGTGACCTTGAGAGAGGTCTTGTACATGTGCGACGTCACATGTTCTTCCGTGAGGCGGTTCTCAACCTTTGGTACGCATCCCCTGGCGCACGCTGCAGACACTTTGGGGATACGCAAGAAAAGGTTTCAAAAAGTAGGAAAACGGCTTAAATTTTTTTTTTCTTTATTAAATGGTATAGAACAACGAAGTGTATCCACAAAAATATTTTTCGAATAAAATTAATAACAATAAAACCGTATTGTGAAAGTTCGACCTTGATAGCTGTTATCCATTTGATTCCTTTTCTTCATCAAATCTATTGGAATGTTTATTTTTGAGAATTTTAAGTACGTCTCTCCACTTTATTACCAACTTACATTTACCACGTGACTGCTACTTTTTCTATGCTACCGTCTCATGAACTTTTTTCTGTTATTATTTTTTTTAGCTTCACCTTTTACTTTCCCTCCAGTCCTCTTCCTCACCCACATCCCCTTACATCGTCCTTCACTGCTTTTGTCTTCCACCAACATCCCCTTACATCGTCCTTCACTGCATGCCTTTGTCTTTCACCAACATCCCCTTACCCTTGTCCTTCACTGATTTTGTCTTTCACCAACATCCCCTTTCCCTTGTCCTTCACTGATCCACCATGCCTTCCTTTAAAACTGCCGCCCCTCCTCATCAAGACCAATCGCAGTAGACTTACATCTCCTCTCTTCTTTCCCTTTTCGCCTGTATTTAATCTCTCACCTACTTATTTTCTGTCACCATCCTCTTGCTGCCCTCTCCTGTCACAATCCTCTTGCTGTCCTCTCCTGTCACCATCCTCTTGCTGCCCTCTCCTGTCACCATCCTCTTGCTGCCCTCTCCTGTCACCATCCTCTTGCTGCCCTCTCCTGTCACCATCCTCTTGCAGCCCTCTCCTGTCACCATCCTCTTACTGCCCTCTCCTGTCACCATCCTCTTGCTGCCCTCTCCTGTCACCATCCTCTTGCTGTCCTCTCCGACACTACATTTCAGCTAAGTGTTCGTGTTATTGTTATTTAAATCTGTTTTTACTGTGTTTGTTCGCTGGTGAAGGCTTCCTGCCAACACGTTCGTTGTTTTGTTGCGTTCCTGTTTTCCTCTACTTTGTTCCACTCCTTTCCTTTTTAAACTCTAAATGGCATTAGCTTTATCTGACTCAATGGATTAGTAGCTAATCTTTTATACAGCTTTTTAGGGTTGGGTTACGAGAAGAAAATTAAATAAATAAAAAGTCTATACAAGGGGTACATGGGAGAACAAAGAATTGGAACCGCTACCCAAGTAGAACGTTGACTTTCGTAATGACGTCACAATTTACATTTTTGAATCTCAATTAAGAAAAGTTAGTGACTTTCATCAGCTTACCTTGTGTCAGTGTCACATTCAGTAATTGTTGACATAATTTGCATTGTGTCAGTGTCACATTCAGTAATTGTTGACATCATTTGTGTTGTGTCAGTGTCACATTCAGTGATTGTTGACATAATTTGCATTGTGTCAGTGTCACATTCAGTGATTGTTGACATAATTTGCATTGTGTCAGTGTCACATTCAGTGATTGTTGACATAATTTGCATTGTGTCAGTGTCACATTCAGTAATTGTTGACATAATTTGCATTGTGTCAGTGTCACATTCAGTGATTGTTGACATCATTTGTGTTGTGTCAGTGTCACATTCAGTGATTGTTGACATAATTTGTGTTGTGTCAGTGTCACATTCAGTGATTGTTGACATAATTTGTGTTGTGTCAGTGTCACATTCAGTGATTGTTGACATAATTTGTGTTGTGTCAGTGTCACATTCAGTGATTGTTGACATAATTTGTGTTGTGTCAGTGTCACATTCAGTGATTGTTGACATAATTTGTGTTGTGTCAGTGTCACATTCAGTGATTGTTGACATAATTTGTGTTGTGTCAGTGTCACATTCAGTGATTGTTGACATAATTTGTGTTGTGTCAGTGTCACATTCAGTGATTGTTGACATAATTTGTGTTGTGTCAGTGTCACATTCAGTGATTGTTGACATCATTTGTGTTGTGTCAGTGTCACATTCAGTGATTGTTGACATAATTTGTGTTGTGTCAGTGTCACATTCAGTGATTGTTGACATCATTTGTGTTGTGTCAGTGTCACATTCAGTGATTGTTGACATAATTTGTGTTGTGTCAGTGTCACATTCAGTGATTGTTGACATAATTTGTGTTGTGTCAGTGTCACATTCAGTGATTGTTGACATAATTTGTGTTGTGTCAGTGTCACATTCAGTGATTGTTGACATAATTTGTGTTGTGTCAGTGTCACATTCAGTGATTGTTGACATAATTTGTGTTGTGTCAGTGTCACATTCAGTGATTGTTGACATCATTTGTGTTGTGTCAGTGTCACATTCAGTGATTGTTGACATAATTTGTGTTTTGTCAGTGTCACATTCAGTGATTGTTGACATAATTTGTGTTGTGTCAGTGTCACATTCAGTAATTGTTGACATAATTTGTATTGTGTCAGTGTCACATTCAGTAATTGTTGACATAATTTGTATTGTGTCAGTGTCACATTCAGTAATTGTTGACATAATTTGTATTGTGTCAGTGTCACATTCAGTAATTGTTGACATAATTTGTATTGTGTCAGTGTCACATTCAGTAATTGTTGACATAATTTGTGTTGTGTCAGTGTCACATTCAGTGATTGTTGACATAATTTGTGTTGTGTCAGTGTCACATTCAGTGATTGTTGACATAATTTGTGTTGTGTCAGTGTCACATTCAGTGATTGTTGACATCATTTGTGTTGTGTCAGTGTCACATTCAGTGATTGTTGACATCATTTGTGTTGTGTCAGTGTCACATTCAGTAATTGTTGACATAATTTGTGTTGTGTCAGTGTCACATTCAGTGATTGTTGACATAATTTGTGTTGTGTCAGTGTCACATTCAGTGATTGTTGACATAATTTGTGTTGTGTCAGTGTCACATTCAGTGATTGTTGACATAATTTGTGTTGTGTCAGTGTCACATTCAGTGATTGTTGACATAATTTGTGTTGTGTCAGTGTCACATTCAGTGATTGTTGACATAATTTGTGTTGTGTCAGTGTCACATTCAGTAATTGTTGACATAATTTGTGTTGTGTCAGTGTCACATTCAGTGATTGTTGACATAATTTGTGTTGTGTCAGTGTCACATTCAGTGATTGTTGACATAATTTGTGTTGTGTCAGTGTCACATTCAGTGATTGTTGACATAATTTGTGTTGTGTCAGTGTCACATTCAGTAATTGTTGACATAATTTGTATTGTGTCAGTGTCACATTCAGTAATTGTTGACATAATTTGTATTGTGTCAGTGTCACATTCAGTAATTGTTGACATAATTTGTATTGTGTCAGTGTCACATTCAGTAATTGTTGACATAATTTGTATTGTGTCAGTGTCACATTCAGTAATTGTTGACATAATTTGTGTTGTGTCAGTGTGACATTCAGTGATTGTTGACATAATTTGTGTTGTGTCAGTGTCACATTTAGTGATTGTTGACATAATTTGTGTTGTGTCAGTGTCACATTTAGTGATTGTTGACATAATTTGTGTTGTGTCAGTGTCACATTTAGTGATTGTTGACATAATTTGTGTTGTGTCAGTGTCACATTCAGTGATTGTTGACATAATTTGTATTGTGTCAGTGTCACATTTAGTGATTGTTGACATAATTTGTGTTGTGTCAGTGTCACATTCAGTGATTGTTGACATAATTTGTGTTGTGTCAGTGTCACATTCAGTGATTGTTGACATAATTTGTGTTGTGTCAGTGTCACATTCAGTAATTGTTGACATAATTTGTGTTGTGTCAGTGTCACATTTAGTGATTGTTGACATAATTTGTGTTGTGTCAGTGTCACATTCAGTGATTGTTGACATAATTTGTGTTGTGTCAGTGTCACATTCAGTAATTGTTGACATAATTTGTGTTGTGTCAGTGTCACATTCAGTGATTGTTGACATAATTTGTGTTGTGTCAGTGTCACATTCAGTAATTGTTGACATAATTTGCATTGTGTCAGTGTCACATTTAGTGATTGTTGACATAATTTGTATTGTGTCAGTGTCACATTTAGTGATTGTTGACATAATTTGTGTTGTGTCAGTGTCACATTTAGTGATTGTTGACATAATTTGTGTTGTGTCAGTGTCACATTCAGTGATTGTTGACATAATTTGTATTGTGTCAGTGTCACATTTAGTGATTGTTGACATAAGTTGTGTTGTGTCAGTGTCACATTCAGTGATTGTTGACATAATTTGTGTTGTGTCAGTGTCACATTCAGTGATTGTTGACATAATTTGTGTTGTGTCAGTGTCACATTCAGTAATTGTTGACATAATTTGTGTTGTGTCAGTGTCACATTTAGTGATTGTTGACATAATTTGTGTTGTGTCAGTGTCACATTCAGTGATTGTTGACATATTTTGTGTTGTGTCAGTGTCACATTCAGTAATTGTTGACATAATTTGTGTTGTGTCAATGTCACATTCAGTGATTGTTGACATAATTTGTGTTGTGTCAGTGTCACATTCAGTAATTGTTGACATAATTTGCATTGTGTCAGTGTCACATTTAGTGATTTTTGACATAATTTGTATTGTGTCAGTGTCACATTTAGTGATTGTTGACATAATTTGTGTTGTGTCAGTGTCACTTTTAGTGATTGTTGACATAATTTGTATTGTGTCAGTGTCACATTTCGTGATTGTTGACATAATTTGTATTTTTTTTTAGCTCTAACCGTTGTATAATTATTGTAAAATCTTTGTTTTTATCTAATGTCAAAGTCAAATGTACAGCATGTTAAATGAACGGACAAGAAGACAAAGTATTGGCGACTATGACTTGATAAAACATAGAAATGGCTTGTAATAAATGTCCCTTGTTTTGTAACTCTGATTTTAGACGGGTATGTGAACTACTAACTTACTGAAAATGTTAAGAAAATGTGAGTTTACAGACAGGGGCGTAGCTGGAGTCAGTGCCGCCCCGGTGGGTCAAGATGGTTGCCGCCACTTTCCACGAAAACAATACGGTATGCAGTTTTCTGAAAATGCCGCCCTTATATAAAAAGAAAAACGCGCCTTCCGTGGCGGACGTCTAATTCTCACACCCCCCCCCCCCTTTTACGCTAGGTATATTGTGGAATTTAACCCAGTCATCAGCGGCAGGAATAATAACAATTTTTATTCAAACTGGTCTAGAAATTATCTTTAATGTTAAATTATTTCCTAAAACTTGGACATATAGCTTTAATTATCTTATTTATTTGATTGATTTCATTGACAGAGTCCTGGATCAATATGATTGGCAGAGAGGTTGATCGACTTCAGTGACAGAGTGATTGATACGTCCCATTGACACGCCCTGGATCAGTTTGACAGAAAGCTGGATCAACTTGTTGTCCTGATAAAATACTATGCGCAGAACCGAAACATAATTTTAAACAAATGTCTCTGCCTTGTAATGAGTGTGTCCTTCAGTGTGTCCTTCAATTTGTCCTTCAGTGTGTCCTTCATGTTTAGAAATCTGCACGGTTATTGAAGTGATAACGTAAAGTATAAAGATCTTCAACGTAAAGTCTAAAGACCTTCAATGTAAAGTCTAAAGACCTTCAAAGTTAAGTCTAAAGGCCTTCAACGTAAAGTCTAAAGACCTTCAACGTAAGTTCTAAAGACCTTCAAAGTTAACTCTAAAGACCTTCAACGTAAAGTCTAAAGACCTTCAATGTAAAGCAGCAATGTCTCATTTATAGGTTTAAAATTACATCCGACATTATGGCTAGGTCATGTATTGCTGTAATGAGTAGATGAATGGATTAAAAACATAGGGCCATGAAAACACGTTTCATTCTGTGTAATCTTATATCACAAAACCACATAATTACACTGTCATTTTTGTGACACTGTCACATTGCCAGACAAGACAATGCCAACAGAAATCAAAGTTGTTATTCCTCTGACCTATGATGATGACGTCGACGATACTTTCAATGAAAAGGGTGACGTCATCAAAAACGTCAAAGAAGAAAATGACTGGCACTATCCGGAAGTGTCTGCATCAGTCGTCAGTGTCAAGGACGTGCCTTACGTCACAGCTAATGCTATGCGTAATACGAAGGATACTTCTCACAGTCAGACTCACAGGGTACGTACAAGACAATCTTCCAAGACAAGGAATGCATCAACTAGACACAAAATGCCAGCGGAAGCTGAAGTCTTGTTTACGTCACAGCATCGTATCCCACAGGACCTGGTCCAGGACGACAAAGTCATACAGGACACTGGTCAAAAACGAGGCAGCGCCAAAACGCCTAAGGTCTGCGACTGGTAAAATGTGCACATATAGCTGTCGCACATGTTATTCAATTTGACATAACAATAATTTCAACATCATTACATAAAGATTTATTTATTCCTTATGGTGAACTTGGAGAAATATTAAGGGAGATATATGAATGGAGATATATGTAGAGAGATGTGTGAATGAAGATGTATGAAGGGAGATATATGTAGCGAGAAATATAAAGGGAGATATATCTAGGCAGACGTATGATGGGAGATATATGTAGGGAGACCTATGATTGGAGATACATGTAGTGGGGTGTATGAAGGGAGATACATGTAGAGAGACGTATGAAAGGAGATATTTGAGCAAACATTTACAAATTCGCTCTTTCGGCTTTATTTTTTATTTCCAGACTTGTCACGGTCAGCGAGGGGGTCAGCGAGCAGGTCACTGCGTACATCTGTCCATCTCAGGGACTTATGGTAGGAAACATTTCGTTACATTTATATAATATATCAGTATCAATCATTTGTTGGTCAACTCTAACATATCTGTCGTTTGGTTGTTTCCTTGATTCTAAACTTTACATAATTAAATGTATGAAACATGCTGAGGCTAAGGTTGTCAGGCTGAGGCTGGGGTTGTCAGGCTGAGGCTGGGGTTGTCAGGCTGAGGCTGGGGTTGTCAGGCTGAGGCTGGGGTTGTCAGGCTGAGGCTGGGGTTGTCAGGCTGAGGCTGGGGTTGTCAGGCTGAGGCTGGGGTTGTCAGGCTGAGGCTAAGGTTGTCAGGCTGAGGCTAAGGTTGTCAGGCTGAGGCTGGGGTTGTCAGGCTAGGTAGCAATATTGAGTCTGATATTGGCAGGTTGAGCCTAGTGTTGCCAGTTTTAGACTCGGGTTGTCAGGCTGAGACTCGGATCGTCAACTTCCCCCAAACTCTATTGGTCAGACTGAGATGGTAGACCTATCATCTTGTGGTCATACTGGGGTGATAGACCTATCATCTTGTGGTCATACTGAGGTGATAGACCTATCATCTTGTGGTCATACTGAGGTGATAGACCTATCATCTTGTGGTCATACTGAGGTGGTAGATCCATCACCGTAGGGCCATACTGAGGTGGTAGACCCATCACCTTGTGGCCATATTGGGATATCAGACCTATCACTTTGTGGTCATACTGACGTGGGTCTTCACTTTCCTTTCAAAGCATTTTTGATAACCTTCCCTTAAAATTAACCACTGGCCACTTTCGCTTGAATTAAATTTGTTTTGCAGCTTTTTATTCCAGGCATTCATTGGATATTGGATATTGGATATTCTTGACATCACAATTAACAATTTGATTGATGTAGACAAAAACTACCATCATAATAACATATGACACCATTTCAATTGTTAACTGGAAATCGATAAAATAAAAATCGAACCCTTCTATCAGCACACAGTGGCCTATAACAGCATTGTGAGCGCATCCAGAGCTTGATAGTAAAGGGAGATACATGCTCAACCATACATGCACAGGTCACGTTCCTTGGTTCTACATTCCCCTTCTTATCATATCTTCTGAATTAGCTAGTCACATGGGACCATTTGAAATATTACAAAAATGTACGGGATGATTAGGTCAGACCTGATAAATAGTACACAAGATTGGTGATAGATTCAAGACGAGAAATTTCTACAACCAAAGGTCTTATATGTTACGTAGATTTGTCTGGGAAAAACTGTCTGCGTTATGTGCTATTCTAAATTAAATGTTTACAAAATATGCTTTAAAGACACTTCGAGTGAAGTTCTTGATGCTAGAGAATCTTCAATAATGATTTGTATTTATACTATCGAGGGACATAAATGATAGAGTGGTTCATTTAGTGACCAATAGATGACGTCACACTCTATGGCACTTTCTTCTTGGGACAACGCGACGTGGTGTAACACACGACAAAGATGTGCATAATTTGTGATGATTCCAGATAGCGCTGCATATATCCAACAATGCTTAGGTGTATTAGCTCAATATAGAGTGGGTACTGCCGGGTACTGCCGGGTACTGCCGAGTACTGCCGGGTACTGCCGGGTACTGCCGGGTACTGCCGGGTACTGCCGGGTACTGGTGTTGTTTTCGATGGAGTGTATGTTGTCATTAAGCGTAGCAATGAGTGTATCAAAGATCGTAGCAATGAGTGTAACAATTATCGTAGAAGTTAGTTGAGTTAGCGTAGCAATGAGTGTAGCAAAAAGCGTAGCAATGAGTGTAGTAATGATCGTAGCAGTTAACGTAGCAATGCGTGTAGCAATGCGTGTAGCGAAGAGTGTAGCAAAGAGCATAGTAATGAGTGTAGAAATGAGTATAGCAATGCGTTTACCATTGATCGTAGCAATGCTCATTGCAATGAGTGTAGCAATGATTGTAGCAATGACCGTAACAATGAGCATAGCAATGAGTGTAGCAATGAGTGTAAAAAATCAATAAGCGTAGGAAATCAATGACCACATACCCTTGAATACCCCGTGACTGTTCAAAACCCTTCCCATAAGCGCAGGAAATCAATACCGTACGTCAATAACAGTCAGAGCTCAGAGCAACCTAAAACCCTAAGTCAGTACGCGTAAGAAATTTAGAGCAACCACAAGTCGCTTTTCCAGCTCTTAAGCTATTGAGTAAAAAAAAAATATTTAGATGCAAAAATTCAAAGGATTTAATATAGTTCAACCACTGTTACAAATGTTTTACTCCTTAACTCCAATGGGGGACCACTGTTACAAATGTTTTACTCTTTAACTCCCATGGGGCGGACAAGATGTTCCCGGGAACTGTTATTATTGAATGGAACTATGGCAATGGGATTTTATTTTGACACCGGAAAATAAATTCAGGCAGATTTTTTATTTCTGAAATTATTTTGTTATGAATTCTTAAGTTTTGTCTCAATGTTTGCTTGTTTTTATATTTTAGCTGAGGCGTAGGACACGTGACACACTGAGACGTAGGACACGTGACACATTGAAATGTAGGACACGTGACACACTGAGTCGTAGGACACGTGACACATTGAGATGTAGGACACGTGACACATTGAGACTTAGGACACGTGACACATTGAGTCGCTGGACACGTGACACATTTAGATGTAGGACACGTGACACATTGAGATGTAGGGCATGTGACACATTTAGATGTAGGACACGTGACACATTGAGATGTAGGGCACGTGACACATTGAGACTTAGGACACGTGACACATTGAGTCGCAGGACGCGTGACACATTGAGATGTAGGACACGTGAAACATTGAGACTTAGGACACGTGACACATTCAGATGTAGGACACGTGACACATTGAGACTTAGGACACATGACACATTGAGTCGAAGGACACATGAAACTTTGAAGCATAGGACACGTGACACAATGAGTCGTAGCTCACGTGACACTTTGAGTCACGTGACACAATGAGTCGTAGCTCACGTTACACTTTGAGTCACGTGACACAATGAGTCGTAGCTCACGTGACACTTTGAGTCACGTGACACAATGAGTCGTAGCTCACGTGACACTTTGAGTCACGTGACACACTGAGTCGTAGCTCACGTGACACTTTGAGTCACGTGACACACTGAGTCGTAGCTCACGTGACACTTTGAGTCACGTGACACTTTGAGTCACGTGACACACTGAGTCTCGTTTGAAGTCTTTTTGTGAAATGCAACACCCAGCGTGTTGATCCTTGTTATCGATCGTCCCCCCAGGTACCACAGCCCCTGCCATTGAACCCCCCCCCCCACACCTAGATACCACCGCCCCTGTCTTAACAGAGCCAGAGAGACAGGCCAGGCGATAGCGGCTTTGTTGAGCCGGTTCGGGTCGATATCCCTATCTCGCGGCTGAGTACATGGCACGACTTTTTCAACATGGCGACCTCTGTGTTGTTTTCCTCAACATCGCTACAATCATTGGATATTTTGGGTTAACATAGCCAGTTTTAGCCGCGTGTCATTGTCAATTCATTTATCGATCATTCTCTACAAAATTCGGACATGTCACTTAGCTCGTGGACTTACACTCAGTTCTAATCCTAAGGACTATTCGACTTGACAGTTACCCATGAAATGTTCAAAGACTTGTTTCTTGGCCAAATCTACATCAGACACGGCAGCCAACGATAAAAAGTTGGTCAACGTGTTTGAGATCCAGGCATCGCTGAGAAGGTAAGTGATTTGAATCCTTGTTATTGTGCGTAAGCATTCCATGACACCTGTGTGAACGTGTTTCATTCCAGATATTGATGTGGAGCACCGTGACATCATGGTCAAAGCACTGAGGGCCTACAGCAGGCATCGGTTCAATGACAGTGGGGGCTTGTCCACTAACAATTACAGAGATCCCGCTCACGAGCAGAGCTGTGATAGTCCCGTCAGCAAGATGCCCGAAGGGGTCAAAGGTCAGCTAAACCAAGAAGCCAGCAAAATGACAGGTACCCTTCGTGCAGACGTCAATGGTTCCAGCAGAGATTTCAGATTATCCCAGTGCCGGCTAAAGTTCCATGATGATATTGATTCTATGACGTCGGTGCCAAGGGGTAGAGGACCCTCTCTGTCACCTAAACGTAAACCTCTGATGACGTCATCGCCAGCTGTCGTCACGGCCGTGCCTACTTTGTACGCCCTCGAGGAGTCGGATGGTATCATAGTTGACGCTGTCGGCCATGTTTACCAGCACAAGAGGATACGCCCATGGACCGCACTACCGGGGAAATACGTTGAGTATGTCCGGGCGAACAGGTCGGATACTCCTGAAAACTTAGATATCAGGTAGATTCGTTATTGGGTCATCATTACGGATTCTTATCGATATATGACAGTCATCACTTGGCCATACACACTGTCAATGTGAAACTGTACAATATATCAATATTTTACGTTTCCTTATAATGGATCTTTATGTTATTAAGATATAATTTTGTGTTGATCAATTCCACCCTTTTACAACTGTACACCCCCAACATCGCCACTCCCCTTACATCCTTGCACACCCAACACCTTGAACCAGCAAACAACCTTAACACCCCAACCACACCACCGACCCAAACACTCTCAACCCCAACCGCCCGCCCCCACTTCTTTTTTGTTCCACTGTTCCTTCCACTGATGTACTTACTGAGTGGATCCATATAAAAGTACAAACCAATGGAGGCCCTAATCCTTCCACTGATGTACTTACTGAGAGGATCCATATAAATGTACAAACCAATGGAGGCCCTAATCCTTCCACTGATGTACTTACTGAGTGGATCCATATAAAAGTACAAACCAATGGAGGCCCTAATCCTTCCACTGATGTACTTACTGAGTGGATCCATATAAAAGTACAAACCAATGGAGGCCCTAATCCTTCCACTGATGTACTTACTGAGTGGATCCATATAAATGTACAAACCAATGGAGGCTCTAATCCTTCCACTGATGTACTTACTGAGTGGATCCATATAAAAGTACAAACCAATGGAGGCCCTAATCCTTCCACTGATGTACTTACTGAGTGGATCCATATAAAAGTACAAACCAATGGAGGCCCTAATCCTTCCACTGATGTACTTACTGAGTGGATCCATATAAAAGTACAAACCAATGGAGGCCCTAATCCTTCCACTGATGTACTTACTGAGTGGATCCATATAAAAGTACAAACCAATGGAGGCCCTAGTCCGAGTAACAAACCAAAATGGGGTCTATCAACAAGAAAACAATAATTATTTACGGCTTGCGATATCTAGAATGCTAATTGAACTAGACACAAGAACTCATATAATTCATTTAAATTATCCAAAATCTTTCAATTAGTTTGTAAGACAACAACAATACAAGAACAGACAAATCTAACATTTTAGCAGCACCAGGTGCACATGTTCATCCCTCCCCCACCCACCCACCCCCACACACACATTCACTCACACAGACACAAACACATTCGCTCACAAACCTCGCGCCTCGTAAGTATCGATTGGCCGTTCACTGACTGCTGCTGTTCTTATTTTATCCACAGAGCCAGCGACACAGGCCGCTCCAGCAGTTCCTGTCTCGCGGTCAACCCGCCCACCCGCCGCCGCAGCACATCCAGCACCGCCCCTGGCCGCCACCCCAGCACCGCCTCCAGCCACCACCCCAGCGCCGTCTCTAGCCACCACCCCAGTGCCGTCTCTAGCCACCACCCCAGCACCGTTTCTAGCCACCACCCCAGCACTGTCTCTAGCCACCACCCCAGCACCGTTTCTAGCCACCACCCCAGCACCGTCTCTAGCCACAATCCCAGCAACGCCCCCAGCCCCCAACGCCGGGTGGGGACGGGAAGTATGAGTGACAACGTCCCCCACTCCATGGCTTTCCAGCGCAGAAACCGAACCACCCACATCTGGACGGACGGAAGCCAGCTGATGAGTACAAGTCTACCTACCGGAAGTTTCCTGCATCAACACGTCAACAGCTCGTCACTGTCCTCCCCAAGGTCTTCAAGGAGCACAGCTTCGGAAAAGACATCGCCGGCGGCAAAACCTTCTCGTCCAAGTTCGTCTTACTCCTATGATGGCGGATTTTTTCTCGGGGCACATGCGGGGCACGCGGAGTACTTCGTCATTCACCCGGATTGGGTGTCCGAGGCTGTCACCATCAAGAAATTGTCGATAGGTTCCAAGATCAGCACGCCACCGGTATCTAAGAGCGCGAGCTTCAGAGGGGGGAATTGGTGTGGGCGCAGGTGCTTGAGTGCCCCACCTGCTAAGCGCAGGAACCCTATCACGTGGGACATGAGTGACCCTATTAATATCCCAGCTAAACCGTAAGACGCTGTACTAAAACAGACGCTTCAGTCACTTGACGCTTTCTTGTAAGTCATGACGTCATCCCTGTTACCGGTCTTAAGGTTGAATTTAATCTACTCGTAATCGTTTTGTTGTTTTCACAGTTTTTAAGGAAGAATCGAGTCTGACCAGAGATTCGTAAATCGTGTTATTTCTTCTGTTCTGGATGCTAATATTTCATAAACAGAGGTCGATATTGTGAGCTACTTGAAATAAATCAATGGAACAATAATCCACAATAACTTAGAGTATATTTCTCAGAATGTTTCATAACAAATCAAACTGACTGACAGAAAGGCAACAACAATAAAGGATGCAATTTTCAAACTCATTTACATAAACTACCAGCTATAAATAGATTTGAACCCGTAAAATTTTTACCTTACACAGAAATATCAGGTTTTTGTTATTAGCCATAGAGATGATGAGAATTTCGGACCTGGATTATCGGGAAATTTTGTGATCTCCTAACTGGCATCCCAGGGCATCCGCCATTTTGTTAATGGCTTCCCAAGGCCAGAGGACAGTTTTAGATCCATCTGACAACGCTGGAACACATTTTTTACTTTGGGATAACAAAATATTCTGACAGGCTGCCAGCAAAATATTGTGGTATATGAAAGATGGTTTGTTTTATATTTAAATTGATGCAAGGTTTATATCGTCTTCTTGGTTAATATTTTGTTTTTATTTTTGTGTTGATTCGACTACAGCTGATTTGATCAGAGCACTCAGTAGTGGTGTAGTGGCGAATCCTGAGCATTTTCAAGCTTGATATTTCTTTGATGCATTCTCCCCTAGTCTATGAAGTCTATCTCAGCTGTTTACTTACAATCTAACCGCTGTAAGATTACCTTGCACAAAGAATGATGTAATATTACTTGGCACAAAGATTGTCGTAAGATAACTGAGCACAAAGATTGCTGTAAGATTACTTAACACAAAGATTGCCGTAAGATTACTTGGTTCTAAAGTCGTTGTAAGATTACTTTACACAAAGATTGCCGTCAGTTGAATGTCTGTAGTGATGATTGTGTAACTCATTCATACTACAATCTCAGAACACGGACGCCTGCCTTCTTTGATTGAAGTGTTGAAGCTTATTTAGGTCACGTGCTTATGTCTCAAAGACCAGGACATCTGCTACTGCTGCTAAATAGCCCTTATTTTCCCGCACGTATCGCTTCCTTGTGAGGACTTACTGTATAAATGTACATACTATTTTCATGGGTGTCATGTTAGGCTTGATGCTTTGAGCATTTTTATGTTGAATGTGGGCACAATTGATCCATTGCCTTATCGTGGCTTTGGTCAAATTACGACTTAATTATCTGCACGGTGAAGCTTATTCTTATGGACTAATGCAGGCCTGCACAACTCAGCATGCAAGGCGGGCCGTAATGCTTTGTGAAAAACTTGCGCGGGCCATAATACGTTATGAAAAACTTGTGCGGGCCGAAATATAATAGGACAGGGGGGAAATCTATTAAGAAAATAATAATAATAAAGAATATTACGTTACTTCGCGGGCCGCCAAGTGGGTGCTGGCGGGCCACATGCGGCCCGCGGCCCGTATGTTGTGCAGGCCTGGTCTAATATATGTCAGCTTTAGGAAACTTGGATTTCGTCTTTAAAAAATTCTTTCAATAGATTGATGGGCTTTGATTAGTTGACAAACCGTGTTATTTGACAGCTGGGACTGACACACTTATTGACACCTGACACACTTATTGACAGTTGAGAATAACACACGACACCGGAGACTGACACACTTATTGATAACAGAGACTGACACATTTATTGACACCTGAGACTGACAAATTTATTGACACCTGAGAATGACACACTTATTGACACCTGAGACTGACACACTTATTGACACCTGAGACTAACATACTTATTATTGACACCTGAGACTGACATACTTATTATTGACACATGAGAGTGACATACTTATTATTGACACATGAGAGTGACATACTTATTATTGACACATGAGAGTGACATACTTATTATTGACACATGAGAGTGACATACTTATTATTGACACCTGAGAGTGACATACTTATTATTGACACCTGAGAGTGACATACTTATTATTGACACCTGAGACTGACATACTTATTATTGACACCTGAGAGTGACATACTTATTATTGACACCTGAGACTGACATACTTATTATTGACACCTGAGAGTGACATACTTATTATTGACACCTGAGAGTGACATACTTATTATTGACACCGGAGACTGACATACTTATTATTGACACCTGAGACTGACATACTTATTATTGACACCTGAGAGTGACATACTTATTATTGACACCTGAGAGTGACATACTTATTATTGGCACCTGAGACTGACATACTTATTATTGACACCGGAGACTGACATACTTATTATTGACACCGGAGACTGACATACTTATTATTGACACCTGAGACTGACATACTTATTATTGACACCGGAGACTGACATACTTATTATTGACACCTGAGACTGACATACTTATTATTGACACCTGAGAGTGACATACTTATTATTGGCACCTGAGACTGACATACTTATTATTGACACCTGAGAGTGACATACTTATTATTGGCACCTGAGACTGACATACTTATTATTGACACCTGAGACTGACATACTTATTATTGACACCTGAGAGTGACATACTTATTATTGGCACCTGAGACTGACATACTTATTATTGACACCTGAGACTGGCATACTTATTATTGGCACCTGAGAGTGACATACTTATTATTGACACCTGAGAGTGACATACTTATTATTGACACATGAGACTGGCATACTTATTATTGACACCTGAGAGTGACATACTTATTATTGGCACCTGAGACTGACATACTTATTATTGACACCGGAGACTGA
This sequence comes from Omphiscola glabra, assembly GCA_964017045.1. Taxonomy (NCBI): domain Eukaryota; kingdom Metazoa; phylum Mollusca; class Gastropoda; family Lymnaeidae; genus Omphiscola; species Omphiscola glabra. The sequence goes on from OZ024794.1 coordinate 84,617,658, forward strand.
CATACTTATTATTGACACCTGAGACTGACATACTTATTATTGACACCTGAGAGTGACATACTTATTATTGACACCTGAGAGTGACATACTTATTATTGGCACCTGAGACTGACATACTTATTATTGACACCTGAGACTGGCATACTTATTATTGGCACCTGAGAGTGACATACTTATTATTGACACCTGAGAGTGACATACTTATTATTGACACATGAGACTGACATACTTATTATTGGCACCTGAGACTGACATACTTATTATTGACACCTGAGACTGACATACTTATTATTGACACCGGAGACTGACACACTTATTGATAACAGAGACTGACACATTTATTGACACCTGAGACTGACAAATTTATTGACACCTGAGAATGACACACTTATTGACACTTGAGACTGACACACTTATTGACACCTGAGACTAACATACTTATTATTGACACCTGAGACTGACATACTTATTATTGGCACCTGAGAGTGACATACTTATTATTGGCACCTGAGAGTGACATACTTATTATTGGCACCTGAGAGTGACATACTTATTATTGGCACCTGAGAGTGACATACTTATTATTGGCACCTGAGAGTGACATACTTATTATTGACACCTGAGAGTGACATACTTATTATTGACACCTGAGAGTGGCATACTTATTATTGGCACATGAGACTGGCATACTTATTATTGGCACCTGAGAGTGACATACTTATTATTGACACATGAGACTGGCATACTTATTATTGGCACCTGAGAGTGACATACTTATTATTGACACATGAGACTGGCATACTTATTATTGGCACCTGAGAGTGACATACTTATTATTGACACATGAGACTGGCATACTTATTATTGGCACCTGAGAGTGACATACTTATTATTGACACATGAGAGTGACATACTTATTATTGACACCTGAGAGTGACATACTTATTATTGACACATGAGACTGGCATACTTATTATTGGCACCTGAGAGTGACATACTTATTATTGACACATGAGAGTGACATACTTATTATTGACACCTGAGAGTGACATACTTATTATTGACACATGAGACTGGCATACTTATTATTGACACCTGAGACTGGCATACTTATTATTGACACCTGAGAGTGACATACTTATTATTGACACCTGAGACTGACATACTTATTATTGGCACCTGAGACTGGCATACTTATTATTGACACCTGAGAGTGACATACTTATTATTGACACATGAGACTGGCATACTTATTATTGGCACATGAGACTGGCATACTTATTATTGGCACATGAGAGTGACATACTTATTATTGACACCTGAGAGTGACATACTTATTATTGACACCTGAGACTGACATACTTATTATTGACACCTGAGAGTGACATACTTATTATTGACACCTGAGAGTGACATACTTATTATTGACACCTGAGACTGACATACTTATTATTGACACCTGAGAGTGACATACTTATTATTGACACATGAGACTGGCATACTTATTATTGACACATGAGACTGGCATACTTATTATTGACACCTGAGAGTGACATACTTATTATTGACACCTGAGAGTGACATACTTATTATTGACACCTGAGACTGACATACTTATTATTGACACCTGAGACTGGCATACTTATTATTGACACCGGAGACTGACACACTTATTGATAACAGAGACTGACACATTTATTGACACCTGAGACTGACAAATTTATTGACACCTGAGAATGACACACTTATTGACACTTGAGACTGACACACTTATTGACACCTGAGACTAACATACTTATTATTGACACCTGAGACTGACATACTTATTATTGGCACCTGAGAGTGACATACTTATTATTGGCACCTGAGACTGACATACTTATTATTGGCACCTGAGAGTGACATACTTATTATTGGCACCTGAGAGTGACATACTTATTATTGACACCTGAGAGTGACATACTTATTATTGACACCTGAGACTAACATACTTATTATTGACACCTGAGACTGACATACTTATTATTGGCACCTGAGAGTGACATACTTATTATTGGCACCTGAGAGTGACATACTTATTATTGGCACCTGAGAGTGACATACTTATTATTGGCACCTGAGAGTGACATACTTATTATTGACACCTGAGAGTGACATACTTATTATTGGCACCTGAGACTGACATACTTATTATTGGCACCTGAGAGTGACATACTTATTATTGGCACCTGAGAGTGACATACTTATTATTGGCACCTGAGAGTGACATACTTATTATTGGCACCTGAGACTGACATACTTATTATTGGCACCTGAGAGTGACATACTTATTATTGGCACCTGAGAGTGACATACTTATTATTGACACCTGAGAGTGACATACTTATTATTGGCACCTGAGACTGACATACTTATTATTGGCACCTGAGACTGACATACTTATTATTGGCACCTGAGAGTGACATACTTATTATTGGCACCTGAGACTGACATACTTATTATTGGCACCTGAGAGTGACATACTTATTATTGGCACCTGAGACTGACATACTTATTATTGACACCTGAGAGTGACATACTTATTATTGGCACCTGAGACTGACATACTTATTATTGGCACCTGAGAGTGACATACTTATTATTGGCACCTGAGAGTGACATACTTATTATTGACACCTGAGACTGACATACTTATTATTGGCACCTGAGAGTGACATACTTATTATTGGCACCTGAGAGTGACATACTTATTATTGGCACCTGAGAGTGACATACTTATTATTGGCACCTGAGAGTGACATACTTATTATTGACACCTGAGAGTGACATACTTATTATTGGCACCTGAGAGTGACATACTTATTATTGGCACCTGAGACTGACATACTTATTATTGGCACCTGAGAGTGACATACTTATTATTGGCACCTGAGAGTGACATACTTATTATTGGCACCTGAGAGTGACATACTTATTATTGGCACCTGAGACTGACATACTTATTATTGGCACCTGAGAGTGACATACTTATTATTGGCACCTGAGAGTGACATACTTATTATTGGCACCTGAGAGTGACATACTTATTATTGGCACCTGAGAGTGACATACTTATTATTGGCACCTGAGAGTGACATACTTATTATTGACACCTGAGAGTGACATACTTATTATTGACACCTGAGAGTGACATACTTATTATTGACACCTGAGACTGACATACTTATTATTGACACCTGAGAGTGACATACTTATTATTGACACCTGAGACTGACATACTTATTATTGACACCTGAGAGTGACATACTTATTATTGACACCTGAGACTGACATACTTATTATTGACACCTGAGAGTGACATACTTATTATTGACACCTGAGACTGGCATACTTATTATTGACACCTGAGACTGGCATACTTATTATTGACACCTGAGACTGGCATACTTATTATTGACACCTGAGAGTGACATACTTATTATTGACACCTGAGACTGACATACTTATTATTGACACCTGAGAGTGACATACTTATTATTGACACCTGAGACTGACATACTTATTATTGACACCTGAGAGTGACATACTTATTATTGACACCTGAGACTGACATACTTATTATTGACACCTGAGAGTGACATACTTATTATTGACACCTGAGACTGGCATACTTATTATTGACACCTGAGACTGGCATACTTATTATTGACACCTGAGACTGACATACTTATTATTGACACCTGAGACTGACATACTTATTATTGACACCTGAGACTGACATACTTATTATTGACACCTGAGACTGACATACTTATTATTGACACCTGAGACTGGCATACTTATTATTGACTTTTAAGTGGTTGAGGTACAGAGTGGTATAGACAATGATGGTGAAGGGTGAGACGGTGTATATTTGTCTGTTTAGAAATCAGCTCCATGTATTTGCAATCTGAGTTAAGCTGAAATGGTATTTTTGCAAGACAGTGACCATGTTCATTGTTTAATTTAGCTACTAACAACGTGGCTTTAAAATCGAAGTTGCTCGATTACACTTACACTTACAGGAGACTTCATTCTCAATTGGATGTCAAATGTCATAATTGTGTGACTCATCCCGCCCCTCATCCCATTCTTTACCGCATGAGGCAGAACTATGACAAGAGCCTCTATGACAAGAGTCTCTATACCGCGAGCCTGGGAGGATAAGATAATGCATTTACTAGTTTTAAGAGAATATTACATTATTACCTGGACATGACAGCGGGCATACATTTAATAGATTTACAAGAAAATCATAAGCTAGATTCAGTCAAAGATGACATTTGAAGGTAATCATTACCTAAGTCGGTCACAGATATCATTTGAAGGTAATCATTACCTAGGTTGGTCACAGATATCATTTGAAGGTAATCATTAACTAAGTCGGTCAAAGATATCATTTGAAGGTAATCATTACAAAGGTTGGTCACAGATGTCATTTGAAGGTAATCATTACCTAGGTTGGTCACAGATATCATTTGAAGGTAATCATTACCTAGGTTGGTCACAGATATCATTTGAAGGTAATCATTACCTAGGTTGGTCACAGATATCATTTGAAGGTAATCATTACCTAGGTTGGTCACAGATGTCATTTGAAGGTAATCATTACCTAAGTCTGTCATAGATGTCATTTGAAGGTAATCATTACCTAGGTTGGTCAAAGATGTCACAAGCTGGCGGAGCTTGTCTAGTGTCTTGTTGAAAGTTCTTGTAACCTCCCATGGATGACAATGTACTTAATAAAATCAAAGATAATACAAGAGTTTCTAGCAACATTATATGTGTATCCTGACGTAAGAATGACAGTATTATTTTAAAAAACAGCTGATGAAATGGTAACATTATCTGCTTCACAACCCAGAGAACTCTGTGCCGATATGTCTTGTGGTGTGTTATCTGTATGGGATTGGTATCCAAGGGCTTTCTAAGCCGTCCAGTTAAACTAATTTTATATCCCGTTTGAACTAAGTGTGAGAAACGTGAGATGCAAGTAAATTTTATATCATTTAATGTGATACAAATAAATATAATCTTAGCGATCTGATTAGTTTTTATATTATATGTTGATGGCAATCACTCACAGATTCAATTGATTGAGGAAGTTGCTGAAGCTCAAAAAGGGTGTATTCACCAAAATAATTTTGTGCAGAGACCAAAGTTTAAGAAATAGTTCCTAGACTTTCTGCAGTCAGGTGGCCATACCCTGTCTAACATTGGGGACTCAAGTGGCCATACCCTGTATAACATTGGGGACTCAAGTGGCCATACCCTGTCTAACATTGGGGACTCAAGTGGCCATACCCTGTGTAACATAGGGGACTCAAGTGGCCATACCCTGTCTAACATTGGGGACTCAAGTGGCCATACCCTGTGTAACAATGGGGACTCAAGTGGCCATACCCTGTCTAACATTGGGGACTCAAGTGGCCATACCCTGTCTAACATTGGGGACACAAGTGACCATACCCTGTATAACATTGGGGACTCAAGTGGCCATACCCTGTGTAACATTGGGGACTCAAGTGACCATACCCTGTCTAACATTGGCGAATCAGGTGGCCATACCCTGTCTAACATTGGGGACTTAGTTGGCCATACCCTGTCTAACATTAGGGACTTAGTTGGCCATACCCTGTCTAACATTAGGGACTTAGTTGGCCATACCCTTTCTAACATTAGGGACTTAGTTGGCCATACCCTGTCTAACATTGGGGAGTCAGGTGGCCATACCCTGTATAACATTAGGGACTTAGTTGGCCATACCCTGTTTAACATTAGGGACTTAGTTGGCCATACCCTGTCTAACATTAGGGACTTAGTTAGCCATACCCTGTCTAACATTGGGGACTTAGTTGGCCATACCCTGTCTAACATTAGGGAGTCAGGTGGCCATACCCTGTCTAACATTAGGGAGTCAGGTGGCCATACCCTGTCTAACATTAGGGAGTCAGGTGGCCATACCCTGTCTAACATTAGGGAGTCAGGTGGCCATACCCTGTTTAACATTAGGGAGTCAGGTGGCCATACCCTGTCTAACATTAGGGAGTCAGGTGGCCATACCCTGTTTAACATTAGGGAGTCAGGTGGCCATACCCTGTCTAACATTAGGGAGTCAGGTGGCCATACCCTGTCTAAAATTAGGGAGTCAGGTGGCCATAACCTGTCTAACATTAAGGAGTCAGGTGGCCATACCCTGTCTAACATTAGGGAGTCAGGTGGCCATACCCTGTCTAACATTGGGGAGTCAGGTGGCCATATCCTGTCTAACATTAGGGAGTCAGGTGGCCATACCCTGTCTAACATTGGGGAGTCAGTTGGCCATACCCTGTCTAACATTGGGGAGTCAGTTGGCCATACCCTGTCTAACATTAGGAAGTCAGGTAGCCATACCCTGTCTAACATTGGGGAGTCAGGTGGCCATACCCTGTCTAACATTAGGGAGTCAGGTGGCCATACCCTGTCTAACATTGGGGAGTCAGTTGGCCATACCCTGTCTAACATTGGGGCGTCAGGTGGCCATACCCTGTCTAACATTAGGGAGTCAGGTGGCCATACCCTGTCTAACAATGGGGAGTCAGGTGGCCATACCCTGTCTAACATTGGGGAGTCAGGTGGCCATACCTTGCTAACATTAGGGAGTCAGGTGGCCATACCCTGTCTAACATTAGGGACTGAGTTGGCCATACCCTGTCTAACATTAGGGACTTAGTTGGCCATACCCTGTCTAACATTGGGGAGTCAGGTGGCCATACCCTGTCTAACATTAGGGACTAAGTTGGCCATACCCTGTCTAACATTAGGGACTTAGTTGGCCATACCCTGTCTAACATTGGGGACTTAGTTGGCCATACCCTGTCTAACATTGGGGAGTCAGGTGACCATACCCTGTCTAACATTAGGGAGTCAGGTGGCCATACCCTGTCTAACATTAGGGAGTCAGGTGGCCATACCCTGTCTAACATTAGGGAGTCAGGTGGCCATACCCTGTCTAACATTAGGGAGTTAGGTGGCCATACCCTGTCTAACATTAGGGAGTCAGGTGGCCATACCCTGTCTAACATTAGGGAGTCAGGTGGCCATACCCTGTCTAACATTAGGGAGTCAGTTGGCCATACCCTGTCTAACATTAGGGAGTCAGGTGGCCATACCCTGTCTAACATTAGGGAGTCAGGGGGCCATACCCTGTCTAACATTAGGGAGTCAGTTGGCCATACCCTGTCTAACATTAGGGAGTCAGGTGGCCATACCCTGTCTAACATTGGGGAGTCAGGTGGCCATACCCTGTCTAACATTGGGGAGTCAGGTGGCCATACCCTGTCTAACATTAGGGAGTAAGGTGGCCATACCCTGTCTAACATTGGGGAGTCAGGTGGCCATACCCTGTCTAACATTGGGGAGTCAGGTGTCCATACCCTGTCTAACATTGGGGAGTCAGGTGGCCATACCCTGTCTAACATTGGGGAGTCAGGTGGCCATACCCTGTCTAACATTGGGGAGTCAGGTGGCCATACCCTGTCTAACATTAGGGAGTCAGGTGGCCATACCCTGTCTAACATTGGGGAGTCAGATGGCCATACCCTGTCTAACATTGGGGAGTCAGGTGGCCATACCCTGTCTAACATTAGGGAGTCAGGTAGACAAATCCGTCTTAAAGCTGAAACTGAATGATGTGTATGTGTTTATTTTATTTCCTGGAGTGGCTGCAGAAACACTGAATACATTTCTGGAACCACTACAATAATATGTTACACTTTGACATTTCTTGATTGTGTAAGTATCAGAGTATCTTAAATACTCATATTACTTTGAGAACTCTTAAAATTGGTAAGAAGGGGGCAGGGCTGTCAGAATTATTTTATGGCCCCAAGGGGTGATGGTTGGTAATCATATTAACAAAATAATGGCTCCTATTGTAAACTTTTGTATTCCTTACAAATAAAATATATCCTTAGTAATCCACGTAAAAATAAGAATGCAAGAAAAACCATTGAAAAATCTGGATTTTAATATAAATGTCCACAATGTCTGTACAGTTTGCATCTTGTCTACAAAACTAATCATTCAAAGACAACATCTGGAAGTAACCAACTGGTTTACAGATTAAAGAAACAACATCTAACAATAACTTTCAAGTTATAGCTAAAAAGTCTGCTACAAAGTCTGCTGACATTCCACAATTACATTCAATTTACAGCTACAAACTCTGCTGACATTCCAGGCATGATAGCTATTTTAAAAAAAGAATATGAAGATAATGTTAATCTTTTAAAAAAAAACACATTTGCATCTATTTGAATTTTAAATAGCTTTTCTTTGCCTACTAATTTATTCATAAAAATCTCCACTGTAAATACTAGCTAGCTACAAGGGATAATTCATTTGAAATACATACCTTTGTTTGGCTAACAAATTATGAATGTGTAATGTGTGACAATCAGTTTTACACATGAATTCTAAACAACTTGTTAAGGTGTATTGTCAACACGGTTACAGTAGCCAGCAACATGGGAAACATTTCAATAGAAGAATGAACAGTTAACATGGGAAACTTTTACAAATGCTTGAGCCATGAGACTACAGGATGCATATTTACTGTGTGAAACATTTGCAAATGCTTGAGTCATGAGACTACAGGATGCATATTTACTGTGTGAAACATTTGCAAATGCTTGAGTCATGAGACTACAGGATGCATATTTACTGTGTGAAACATTTGCAAATGCTTGAGCCATGAGACTACAGGATGCATATTTACTGTGTGAAACATTTTCAAATGCTAAGTCATAAGACTACATTATCTTTCCCTAAAAAGTTAGTGTCCAATAAAAATGCGCCATTATTTGCTATTTAAATAAATACATATATTAAATTTGGTCTACTTGTCATGTATGTCATTCACCAACAGACAATACAATATCTTCTGTCACCACAAGACTATAGAATGTTATCTGTCACCACTAAACATAGATCCATTTTTGTACATAAAATTAAGAGTTCTAAAGTAAAGAAGAAGATACAAAGACTTAAATAGATAAACATACAGCTAACAACAAAATGTTACATTTGGGGCTGACAGATCCACACATAGTTAAAAACAAATGTTAACTTAGGGTTAACAGATTCACACATTTGCTGATTAAATTTGTACATGGAACGTCTGATTAAGAAAACTAAGTTGCCCTCAAATCTGTTTAGATATTTGTTAGGAGAGCTGATCTCTTACACAAGTCAAGTTAAGATATTAGTTAGGGGAGCTGACCACTGACAAAGGCTTATTTTGAAAGGAAGTTTCCAAGATTTCTCACCACACACCATGTTCAAAGTAAAGTCCTTTTTGGGAAATAAATGCCTCGACTTTATTTTAATTGCTTGAGAAACAACCAGAAATTCAACCGTATCAAACGTTCAATCATCCTAACAACGGTAGTATACACTGGATTGTTTTAAATGTTCAATCATCCTAACCCAAGGAGCGTACACTGGACTAACAAGACATAAGATCATGGCTATGTATTAAAAACATTTCCATTATATTTCTGATGCAACTAGTGATCCTAAAGTTTAGGATTAAAATAACTGGAATCAAGCTGGCTTTTAAAACCAACACATGGCAAGTTTGAAACTGCTAATTCTCTTTTAAAATGCAATACTGATTTAAAAATCTTATGACAAATGTGATGATAAACTTAACATTAAGGAGGTGGTGGAAAAAATAGATAATAAAAAAAAATAGATATACAAAACGTTGAGTTAGTGGTTAAGTTGCAGTAGAGAACTTGATTTAACTAGATACAGTTACAGCTGAGAGAATCTGCTAGAGTCAATTAATAGTTTGGCTGGAGAATGAAAATAGTCCATGGAAATGTTGATAATTTCTTGAAAATGTTCATAATTCCTAACAATTTAAACTTACAATCTTTAAATATGGTTGATTACTCAGCTTTTGAAAGAGCTGATGGATTGAGAGACTACAACAATGTGAAAAATGTATTCCAACAAACAATTTTTTTTAAAAATAAATACAAGCTGAATGCTCTGTAGAGCTGAAACCAAGTTCATCAACTATTAGCTCGAATGATTGATCAGTAACAAACATTGTGTGTACCATCAAATCATTAATTATGTTTGATCAGTAACAAACATTGTGTGTAACATCAAATCATTAATTATGTTTGATCAGTAACATTGTGTGTACCATCAAATCATTAATTATGTTTGATCAGTAGCATTGTGTGTACCATCAAATCATTAATTATGTTTGATCAGTAACATTGTGTGTACCATCAAATCATTAATTATGTTTGATCAGTAGCATTGTGTGTACCATCAAATCATTAATTATGTTTGATCAGTAGCATTGTGTGTACCATCAAATCATTAATTATGTTTGATCAGTACCATTGTGTGTACCATCAAATCATTAATTATGTTTGATCAGTAACATTGTGTGTACCATCAAATCATTAATTTGCGGTGCAGTTAAACAATTAACAAAAATAATTTGCAAAAGCCAGTATTCTTAATAATATAGGCCAAAAAATTGTTGACTATAGGTCAACATCAAGGATAGCTAATTGTATTATTTTAAAATCATAACCCTTGTGAAATTTTATAGTGAATTTGTTCATTCTTGACATCTGGTCACATCAAAAAATGTAAACTATAAATAGATTTATAATGTGACAGAAAGGATAAAATGGTAACTATGTTCATAAAGTTCATGAAATCATCTCAATTAAAACGTATAAAAATAAATTAGTTACTTAAAGGGAATCATGAAATATTACAGTAAATGGTAATGAAGCAACTTCTGTTAAAGCTGAATTTCTGAAACATAAAGAATTTTATTTAAACTGATTTTTTTTTAAAATATATATATGATGAAAATCTACAGTAAATAAAAAACAGAAAATGTTCATTATATTAACGCATGAACTGTGGTATAGAATCATGTTGTAGTGTGGGAGCTTTCCAAAGCTTTTTGAGTGCCTTTTGAAATTAAACGACATAGAAATATTGATACAAGACCCCAATAAGTGGATATTTTTAGAAAGTTCAATGGATGGGGATAAAGTTAGCTATTTTGCCCACTCCGTAAAAAAAAAAAATGTTCAGAGACCTTGACCTTGGAGTGCTCAAGAAAAAAATCAACAAAATGTCTAGCTTTCAAGTGCTCATAACATCATTAATTTTTATAGATTCCATTAAAATACTTATAAAATGTGGTAGCCTATTCATTTATCTCTCAGAAAATGTAAATTTGCTAAGGTTTCTACTACAAATAAGACTCTGAAAGCAATTTTAGTAATTTTAGGTCAACAATGTTTATTACTGGAAACCAGAGCTTAAGCCAAGTACAACATACAAAATCTCAAGCAAAAAATTAATTATTGACAAGTTAACATTTAAAAGGGAACTGTGGAATAAGAATTATTTTTAATTGCTCCATCTAAGATTCTGGACGCCCTAATTGGCAATGTGCTCGAGCTTGTGCACTTTGACCAACACCTGGGCCTGGCTCGAAGTCTAACAGTATCACTAGGACCAGTATCAGATTCACTAGAAGAAGAACCTCAACTGAGATCATCATGGGGAATGTTAAAATCATCATCAGTATCACTTAAATCCTCTCCTAAAAAGTTTTTAAAAATATTTCTATTAGTTCTCGTACTTAAACCTGAAGGCCCAGCCATAGCTTCATCCAGCCATAGCTTCATCCAGCCATAGCTTCATCCAGCCATAGCTTCATCCAGCCATAGCTTCATCCAGCCATAGCTTCATCCAGCCATAGCTTCATCCAGCCATAGCTTCATCCAGCCATAGCTTCATCCAGCCATAGCTTCATCCAGCCATAGCTTTAAAAAAAGCTGTGACGATGAACAGCTTGATATAAAACTCCAATTAAAAAGTACTTATTAAGTTCTCAACAAACATGCTGACCCGGAAGATAATTTAATTATTAAAAAAGGAATTGGCTATAATTCCAGTTAAATATAGGATTTGAAGTTGCTATCTGACCCTGTTTTTTATCGGCCGCCACAGTACAGAATGCCGACTACAGTTCGTGGGTTAATAGACAATAGTAATTAGATATTAAGCGAAGTCAATAAGTGGAATTTTTTTTACATACATGACTAACTTAATGATCTCACAGTTGACTTATATTTTTGACTTACTTAATGATCACTTAGTTGACTTTAGATTTAGGAATTTGACTTAATGATCTCTTATTTGACTTTATTTTTGGTTATTTGACCTAATGATTTCTTAGTTGACTTTAGATTTAGATATTTAACTTACTTGATGATCTCTTAGTTGACTTTAGATTTGGGACTGACTGGTATCACAGTTAGCTTGAGTGCATAGTAAATGATGTGGAAGTTCTACAAGGTGGAAAAACAACAATTTATCAATGTCAAGGCCATGTAATATCTTCAGCACCTTAATACATAGAGAATAGGAATTTTTTCCAATAATGCACCAATAAGAGGTCATTAGAGTGGCACTGTTCATTTTGTGACTAATCACATCTCATAAAGTGGCACTGTTAATATTGTGACCAAACACATCTCATAAAGTGGCACTGTTCATATTGTGACCAAACATATGTCATAAAGTGGCACTGTTCATATTGAGACCAAACACATCTCATAAAGTGCCACTGTTCATCATTGTGACCAAACACATCTCATAAAGTGCCACTGTTCATATTGTGACCAAACACATCTCATAAAGTGGCACTGTTCATATTGTGACCAAATATAAGTCATTAGTTGGGCACTGTTCATTATGACCAAAAATATCCCATTAGAGTGTTCACATAGCGAACAAAAAAATCTTAATATGGTATGTTTACTTTGTTTTATAATCCATAAACAATTATGCAGTCATACTGGAATAATTAATGTGTTTAAATTATATAAATTTATGTCTTGGCCTAGGAAATAATGAATTAATAAGGTTATGAATGTCCTGAAAACAAATGATAAAGTAGATATAAACTTACCTGGGCACACAGGTAAGCCAAAGCCAGGTAACCAGCAATACACAGAGCAAGGAAGAGATCAAATACAGCTGGTTTCACACTTTGGTAGGAAAGTGTGGAGAGAAAGCATGATGGTATAAATATACAGCCCGTTTCACACTTTGGTAAGAAAGTGTGGAGAGAAAGCATGATGGTATAAATAAACACAGAAACAAACAGCACAGATAAGGGATTATTTTACGTTGCTTCTAATGGAATGTATCTTGTCTGCTATGATGTAATGGTTTAGTTCATCAATGATGTTGCTTCTAATGGAATGTATCTTGTCTGCTATGATGTAATGGTTTAGTTCATCAATGACGTTGCTTCTAATGGAGTGTATCTTGTCTGATATGATGTACTGGTTTAGTTCATCAATGACGTTGCTTCTAATGGAGTGTATCTTGTCTGCTATGATGTAATGGTTTAGTTCATCAATGACGTTGCTTCTAATGGAATGTATCTTGTCTGCTATGATGTACTGGTTTAGTTCATCAATGACGTTGCTTCTAATGGAGTGTATCTTGTCTGATATGATGTACTGGTTTAGTTCATCAATGACGTTGCTTCTAATGGAGTGTATCTTGTCTGCTATTATGTACTTGGTCTCTGGCTAAAATAGTGAGACTTGACAAACCTGATCAAGTAACATCATAACCAACAAAGAATTTACTCAACACTTACTCCTACAAGATTGAGAACCCCCCTATGCAGATCATGATTGTGTTCTTCTGATGATTGCATTTGTTGGACAATCACAAATTGTTATTTTTTATTTAACTAATTTTATATACTAACAGACATGCAAATAATTCAAGTTTTGACCAATCATGATTGTCAGCAATATATTCTGATGCTTGCATTTGTTTAACAATCACACATTCTTATTTTTATTGAACAATGTGTATAAGCCTGCCAATGATTTCAAGTTTTGAATAGACTGTACTTTCAAAGTGGCAAATAGTTAGGTTGTTTTATTCCCTGTTGCTGGTATTTGAAAGGCGAGATGCTTGACATGGAAATATCCTTGGTCTGGGTGCTCATCTTTGACCATCAGCAATGATATTGATATTTCTCTAATAATTCACTAGCCAGTGTCAATTTATCAAGCTAACTCAAACATTTTGTTTTTCTTCTTGTTATCCAAAGAGAATACTGCCCCCCCCCCCCCCCCCCCAAACCACCTAGTGGTCTGATTAAGTGGAATCTAATGTTTTAGGAAAAGTAAAAAGAAGAGACTAAACTTAAACTTACTTGTAAGCATTCATCACATAGTCTGCACCAGTGTAGAAGACAAATTCTGGGTCTCTGAAACAAAGAGTCACATATTGTCTTTATTCAATTCATAAAGAGTAACATTTAGAACTAATCTTACCCACGCACTGTGGTCGGCCGAAAGAATCGGCAGATAATTTTGTTCTGTACTGTGGCGACAGGAAAAAATCGGCCGATAAAAAACATGGTCAGGCAGCAATTCCAATCCAATATTTAACAGGAATTGTTAATAATTAAAATCATCTTCCGGGTCAAGCTGAATGTTCATAACGTAACAATAAGTTTTTTTTTAATCCGAGTTTTATATCGCTGTTCATTGTCCCATTTTTTTAAACGCTAAAATGGATGAAGCTATGGCAGGGCCTTCAGTTAAAAGTATGAGAAGTAATAGAAATATTTTTGAAAGCTTTTTAGGAGAGGATTTAAGTGATACTGATGATGATTTTAACATTCCCCATGATGATCTCAGTTCAGTTTCTTCTTCTAGTAAATCTGATTCTGGTCCTAGTGATACTGAAGTAGGCCTACTGTTAGACTTCAAGTCATGCCACAGGTTGGCAAGGGCTGAATGAATTTTGTTAACAGAAGCTACAGATTATAGATCAGAACTAAAATATTTTATAGTTAGACTACCCAAATTAGTTCTAGTTTTTTTAAATTCTGACTTGTTAATAACTTTCTTGCCTGAGATTTTGAATGGTGCATTTGGTTTTTTGCTGTGGTCCAGATTTGTTATTTTTTGTTTATAGTAATAAATGACCTAAAATTACCTAAATTGCTTTCAGGGGCTTCTTAGCATTAGAAACCTTAGCAAACTAAACATTTTCTGAGAGATAAAGAAATAGGCTACCACATTTTATAAGTATTTTAATGGAATCTATACAAATTAATGATGTTATGAGCACTTGAAAGCAAAAAAGCAAGGTCAAGGTTACTGTACAATAATTTTTTTTTATGGATTGGGCTATATATTATATAGCCAACTTTATCCCCATCCATTGAACTTAGATTGGGGTCATCAATATTTCTATGTCATTTAATGCTTTTTCAAAAGGCACGCAAAAGCTCCCACACTGCAGCATGATTCTATGCCACAGTTCGTGGGTTAAGGAACATACCACAGATACTTGTTCTAAAGCCCATTCCTTCATTAGCCGACACCCCTAGTTTTGGATGGAGAAAAAAGCCTGGAAAGCGTACAACCCCGGTAAACGCCAGCTCATAAAATAATATGACAGTGTAAGCAAAACAATACCAAAAGATATCTAGGGTGAGATTATGCTGGCGCAGGGTGACAGGACGGTCTAAACTGACTCAATCCAAATAGCTGATGGTCTGGAGTTCAATCCCCACCACAGCCAAGCCAAGCAAAGAAACATCCCAAGCACCCCGGGTGGGACTCGTTAGCCTAGGACAGCAACTCATCTAAGAGAAGGCAAACACTAGGACAGCAACTCATCTAAAAGAAGACAAACACTAGGACAGCAACTCATCTAAGAGAAGGCAACTCATCTAAGAGAAGGCAACTCATCTAAGAAAAGGCAACTCATCTAAGAGAAGGCAACTCATCTAAGAGAAGGCAACTCATCTAAGAGAAGGCAACTCATCTAAGAGAAGGCAAACACTAGGACAGCAACTCATCTAAGAGAAGGCAACTCATCTAAGAGAAGGCAACTCATCTAAGAAAAGGCAACTCATCACAGAGAAGGCAAACACTGCATTCAAAGTAGGAGCCATAATGATCCATAAAGTGATTGTTGGCCCTCAAATATAGGGGGGAAATAAAAAAGAAACAAATGACTGAATATTGACTTTCTTTTTGTGTTACGTTCTCCAAAAATGATGTCAGCGTTGAAATAAAAAAATGTAAAACGTGACCAGTGCAGATTGTTAATATTTAAAGTCCTGTGGACTAGGACCTCGGCAATAACATTTTCATTATTCTATGTAACTGTAGAAAATTATTCAAATCTCCTATGACCAGCTCATAAGCTGACCACCCCATTTATTCCCTTGAAATATGTCCCCAAAAGGTCAGCTTTTGAATGAGTACATGTGCTAAGTAAAGAACAAGGCATTTCTAAAGTGCCTAAATCAAGAATGACTTCCCTTTGCAGTACTACAAATTGCTAGCTGAAACTTTACCTTTTATCTGCCCTGATAGAAGTTTTACGAACATCTTTGAGATAGCGAGCCATCATCTGTTCTAATGTCATGATTAGCTCCGAGTCAGTCTTAAGGAGCTGGGCTGCTTTTGGCTCACTGGCAAAGTAATCTAACCAAGCAGTCACAACTGACTCTTCCACTGACTGAAAGAATGACAGTTGAAATTAACAAAATTGGGATATCAAATTTCTAAACAAATAAAAATGTTATGAATCTCGAATGAGACAGTTTATCTTACTTTTACTTTAACTTATATTCTGAATAGTTGCTTTCTTTCATTTTTAAATCTCATGCACTGTCTTGAGAAAAGATTTTTTTTTTAAATTAGGTATAATTAATATTGATCAAACATTGAACAAGCATTCTGTTAACCCTCTTGAGACGAGCACTTTTGGTGCCAAAAAAATGGAGCCCTCTTCACAAGCCCAGCATTTACTTGGCAAAATTAATTCTAACCAAAATACAGAAACTACTTCACAAATAAAAAACTATTAATATTCTTGCAAATTCCTATGTGAAGCGTGGTGAGCCCAGCTCCATGCTAGGGTACCACATAATATAAGACCACTGTGTTATTATTATTAGTTGTAGGAAATTGAATGAAATGATACAATCTTTATAAATCAAACTGAAATCTCAACATTCATGCAAATCAGATATCCTGATTAGCATAATATATGCATGCATTTTTTTACACTTAAAATAAAAATGTATTTCTTAAAGAATTGTGGTGAATGTTCTGCTTGGCTTCAGCCTAAATAAGTCCTAACAATGATTTCAATGTTAAATAAGTCCTAACAATGATTTCAATGTTAAATAAGTCCTAAATAAGTCCTAAGAATGATTTCAATGTTAAATAAGTCCTAAATAAGTCCTAACAATGATTTCAATGTTAAATAAGTCCTAACAATGATTTCAATGTTAAATAAGTCCTAAATAAGTCCTAACAATGATTTCAATGTTAAATAAGTCCTAAATAAGTCCTAAGAATGATTTCAATGTTAAATAAGTCCTAAATAAGTCCTAAGAATGATTTCAATTAGGTAGTCCAAACTGAAGAAAAAATGCTTTTTGGGGTCATTTTTTCATAATTAAAAAAAAAAAATTAAAATACTTCTGGCAGCGTTACACCAATAAAATTTATATGTCAGTAAAGTTTAAGTCTTTATCTGTCAAAATATGTTACTTCTGTGTCTTTAACTTGTGTCTGAAAGTGGTTTTTTTGTGTTTGAAAAGTATCAGTTTTGACAAATTTTACGGCGCTTTCGCGAGTGCCGATCTACCCCATGGTGTTTCAAACGCTCGCGGCTTCGCGCCTATTCAAGTTAGTGACTTAATGCTACCACCACGTGAAAGAGCAGATCCTGGCCTTTTATTCTATGTATAGAAAGTATATATACCTCGGTTATTTCCTTTTTAAAATGCAGTTTGAAAACTTTAATTGAAGAAAAATAGTTGAAAATAATGGACCTATAGTACTTTCTTCACACCGATGGAAAGTTCATTTTAATAACAAATTAGTGTTGTAAAATCAAATGAGTGGTAACGATAGGCGCGAAGCCGTGCCGTTTAGAAAAACCCACCCGACATTCGCCTTTCAAAAAATCTCTCGGAGCGCTTGTGGCTTCTGTCTACCGGTTTTGCGCAACGGATTAATCGAGCTAGCATCTTCAATCTACCCGTAAGTATTATAATTTAAGTTTCATATACAAATTAACACATGAATTTATTGTTTTGGATTGAGTTTTATTCAATTAATGAAAGATATTAGGGTATTTTGTAACGAAACTGAGTTCGTGGGTCTGCCCGTGAACACTACATGTACAGGCTTATTCAATTGATGTGATTAGAGGTTGATGTATTTAATTTAGGACAGTCCATCGATACATATTATGGTTCAACACCTTTCCGAAAGGATAATGTATAATTATTTGTAGTAATTTATAAAATTGGAAATAAGATAAGGCCATTATAATAATTTTAAACAGAGCTTTCTACCCAAAAACGTGAATCGACAAATTCAAAATGGCTGCCCGAGAGCCTTGTGTACTTGGGTTATACTAGGTGGACGGACTCATATTAATATCGGGAGAAGAGGTATAAACGTAATTTAAACATCGGTGAATAACAAAATAACTGTTTACAAATTATTGCGATTATTTTGATAGTTGTGTTTTAAATAATTTACTTAGCATAAGATCTAATAAAAATCAAGGAATAATTGGTTATATTTTATTATATTGTTCTGAACTGTGCTTATTATTTTACCGGTTGACCACCATGACATGGACTCGCCCAATCCACTCATTCTTGAGCCCTTATCCTATCACTCACAAATAATCAGTTAAAATTCACTTAAGTTTAAGTTATTTGGGTATATTTGAATAAATTATATGTCACAGGCTTATTTATAATTATAATTACAGTAGTAGTAGTAGTAGTAATAGTGAGAACAATTTCAATATAATTTCTTTCCTTTCAATGTTATATATTTAAGTAACGATGGATAACAACACAGAAAGTGGTGACTTGGCTGCTGGTACCCACAGTACAGAACCTGCAGTGAACTGTCCATTGATTACCTTTAGGAATCTAATATGTAAGTATAATTTCAATTAATTTTCAACAATTGAGGCTTATATGTTTTCTACCATTAGATATGATAGAGAATTATGTAATTCTGGTCCACATAGAAGTACTTTTTTAAAATGAAATGTGTTCTTACTTAACAATTGTTTAAAATTCCATTGCTTATTCAACAGCTGGGGAAATTCTTGATGGCATATGTGCTTCATTTTTGACTGAAGGGAAAGCGAGAAGACCAACGCCCCCTGCCATCCCAAGAACTTACAGCCTACTGTTAATGCTGCACTCGATCAAACTACAGGCAAACAAGACCGAGAAGGATGTTAATTGTTTAGAGTAGAGGGTACTTGTTTTTAATACTCATTTTGGTGGTTTTTATGCCATTAAGTTTTGAATCACATGGCATGTTATGCTGCTTATAATTATCTTTCATATGATGTGATATGTTCATTTCTGTCACTGATTTCTTATATTTTTATTGTTGATATTTTTTACCCATTAATGCTAAGTTGCTATCTTTTTTTCATGGTATAGGACATTGACTTTGCTTCTTATTATTCTATTTGTTATGAAAAGACATATCTGACCTCATTTTTTTTAAATTTTGAAACAGTTATGTGGTATGATTCGTTTATAAATCGCATTTTTATAACCTTCATTTTCTATAAAATTGTGTCGTGAGTAATTTTGTCCTTATTTTAGTGCCTGTAGGTATTTCTTGTTGCCATTAAGGCACAGTGCATGTTGTGCTGCTCTAAATTACCTTTAATTTGATATATGATATATTTATGTACGTCTGTAAAATATTTTTTGATGAATTTTTGAAAATGTGTATTTTTACACTTTTTCTGTCTGAAAATAAAAACGTCTAAAAATCATTCTTGTTATTTTTTATTTTATAATAACTTAAGAATTAATAGATCTGGCTGCTTGAAAAAAATTGGGCTTAAATATTGTAAACTTTGGAGCACATACACCAATTCCTGGACTTCTCTGTTGATTATTTTAGAAAATATAGGTCCTTAAACATAGCACTTTTTCACAAGGTGAAAAAATCCATTTTTGGTCGATTTTCTGCAAATTTGAAAATCGTATAACTTTTTTGTTTATTGAGATATCTACATGAAATAAGTGGCCTATATCTTAGAATAAAAAGTTCTGTCAGGTGAAACTCACCACATATGTCTGCTATGTATAGAAAATTTTAGTTTGGACTACCTATTTCAATGTTAAATAAGTCCTAAATAAGTCCTAACAATGATTTCAATGTTAAATAAGTCCTAACAATGATTTCAATGTTCAATACAAAGTATTCCACTGGGTGTGCTTATGCCTTGTGACATGTTTATAGCTCCTATATTCTTAAAGCATTTATAGTGCTCACTAGTACCAGTACAAAAAGAAAATTGAACTAAAATGACAGTACACTGTAAACTATCAATGGAAGCCGCCATTAAAATGGAGAGATGAGCAAGAAATGTGATTGGCTAGTATGAAGACCAGGCAGCCAATCTCCAGGCTTGTTTTAATGGGTCCATAAGATTGACCCAGTCGTTTTCTTCACCATTCAACCCTTGGACCGGTAGATCGCCACATTTGTTTCAAAAGGGTTAAGAAAATGGGAAAAAGCCTAAATAAAAAAATTTGAACACAGAGAGCTCATGACGGCTATCATTGCTCAGTCAAATGACATGGTGCTTACCAATGTATCTGTAAACATCTGGAAGCTCCCCTGACTAGTTAAATTGTAAATCTGGCGTGCTAGGGCTTCAGCAATAAGCTGGGCATTTCTTGAGATCACAGCAGCACTGACTTTTTCTCTAAAAAGAGAAATTTCAATTTAATACATTACATTCATTAACACATTACAAAATTGTAGTTAAGTGATAAGAATAGATATGTTAATATATAAAATTAACAAATTCAAATAAACTTTCAATTGAATTTAAATCTTGAATTTAGACTATTTAAATAATGGTATCATAGTGTAAGGCTTTGAGACGATGGTGGACAGGAGTGTCCAAATGGCACAGAAAAAAAATCTTTTAGAAGAGATTTAATAAGTTAGTTTTTTTTATAATGTAGAAGTGCCCCGGCCGACCCAACTATCACAGACCCTGGCAGCACCTCTGGAATTTCCCTGGCGTCCCGGTCCACACCTGCCTGTTCTTGTTCTACTATTTCCTCCACCCCAGCTTTGGGATGTTGATAATAATAATACAAGGTTGCAACAAAATGCAGAAGTTTACATGTTCTTATAATTGCTAACATGCCATGACCAAGACTACAGTAACAAGAAATAAAATCAAGAATGATATATCATAGAAAGTGCAATGATATAAATTCTGCAAGACTGCACACAATTTGCTTTTTGCACATTTTTAATGATAGTAAAATAAATACCTTGTATCAAGAATAGTGGTTCTATCTGGGCTCTTGTGCGTGTCAAGGTGACTAAGGGTGAAGGCCAGCATACGCTTAATACTGAAGCGCTCATGCTCCCATGCCAGCATCTCATCTGCTAAGTTGATCTTCTTATGGACCATGCCCACCTTAACTTCAGGGAAATGTTCTTTGGCAACGTCCTCAATGTGCTGAATAATAGTTCAATATATTCAGATATCATGATTAAACCCTCAACTTGCTTAAGAAAAAAAGAAAACTTTAGTTTACTTTTTGTTTAGTCTCCTCATTCAATAGTACGCCTTTAGTTTACTTTTTGTTTAATCTCCTCATTCAATAGTACGCCTTTAGTTTACTTTTTGTTTAATCTCCTCATTCAATAGTACGCCTTTAGTTTACTTTTTGTTTAATCTCCTCATTCAATAGTACGCCTTTAGTTTACTTTTTGTTTAATCTCCTCATTCAATAGTACGCCTTTAGTTTACTTTTTGTTTAATCCACTGATAATCAGCATCTTATTAAAATGTGATACATTCAGTTTTCCTAAGCATTATCTTTAAATATAATAAAGTTTATAGATGATAAAACTAGTGAATCAAACACAATAACAAATTGTACTTGATAGAGTTGTCCTCCAGGACTGTCCTCCTTTGGTGGTTTCGATACATGAAGGTTCAAATTATTGGTTGCTCCAAGGGTGTCAAGACATAGAACAAAAGCAACATCAGATAAAATGTTACCTTCTGAAAAAAATATTTCATACCACATCATTAGACAGTGTCAAGCCCTAAAAATGACTAACCACATCATTAGACAGTGTCAAGGCCTAACAATGACTAACCAAATCATTAAATAGTGTCAAGGCCTAACAATGAATAACCACATCATTAGACAGTGTCAAGGCCTAACAATGACTAACCAAATCATTAAATAGTGTCAAGGCCTAACAATGAATAACCACATCATTAGACAGTGTCAAGGCCTAACAATGACTAACCACATCATTAGACAGTGTCAAGGCCTAACAATGACTAACCACATCATTAGACAGTGTCAAGGCCTAACAATGACTAACCACATCATTAGACAGTGTCAAGGCCTAACAATGACTGACCACATCATTAGACAGTGTCAAGGCCTAACAATGACTAACCACATCATTAGACAGTGTCAAGGCCTAACAATGACTAACCACATCATTAGACAGTGTCAAGGCCTAACAATGACTAACCACATCATTAGACAGTGTCAAGGCCTAACAATGACTAACCACATCATTAGACAGTGTCAAGGCCTAACAATGACTAACCACATCATTAGACAGTGTCAAGGCCTAACAATGAATAACCACATCATTAGACAGTGTCAAGGCCTAACAATAACTGACCACATCATTAGACAGTGTCAAGGCCTAACAATAACTGACCACATCATTAGACAGTGTCAAGGCCTAACAATAACTAACCACATCATTAGACAGTGTCAAGGCCTAACAATAACTGACCACATCATTAGACAGTGTCAAGGCCTAACAATGACTAACCACATCATTAGACAGTGTCAAGGCCTAACAATGACTAACCACATCATTAGACAGTGTCAAGGCCTAACAATAACTGACCACATCATTAGACAGTGTCAAGGCCTAACAATAACTGACCACATCATTAGACAGTGTCAAGGCCTAACAATGACTAACCACATCATTAGACAGTGTCAAGGCCTAACAATGACTGACCACATCATTAGACAGTGTCAAGGCCTAACAATAACTGACCACATCATTAGACAGTGTCAAGGCCTAACAATGACTAACCACATCATTAGACAGTGTCAAGGCCTAACAATAACTGACCACATCATTAGACAGTGTCAAGGCCTAACAATAACTGACCACATCATTAGACAGTGTCAAGGCCTAACAATAACTGACCACATCATTAGACAGTGTCAAGGCCTAACAATAACTGACCACATCATTAGACAGTGTCAAGGCCTAACAATAACTGACCACATCATTAGACAGTGTCAAAGCCTTACAATATATCATCACAAAATTAAAAATTGTCAAAGCCTCACAATAACTAGCCACATAAATTAACAGTGTCAAAGGCTTTTTTGTGGTCAAACTCCTGTTTATACTAGTTTGGTTAATTCATCAAGTTCTTGTATATATTGTACTAGGACCGCATCAACTCAAGTCCTTTTTCATAATAAATACAACTTTAATATCTAATTAAATTCACAGACTGTCAATTCCATAGACATATGTATAGCGCAGCTCCCTATCAGAGAGAAAAAAAAACACAACTTGCTTCCACAAATGACTTTATGATTCCGCACGACTAAAACATACATCACAAAACAGACAAGACAATATGTGATAATAAGCATAAAAATACGTCACCAAGTCAAGCGCGGGAAGAGCGTTCACTAAAAAGAGTATAATCTTCAACAGAATTTTCAATCTAAACATCCTAGTTTGTCAAAATTGGACCAAAATGAAAAATTCATTAAAGTTAAAGCAGCGAATCTATCAAAACTCTTACTGGAGAGCAATTTTCAAGAAAAGGAGCAGTGAAAATGAGACTGCTACCAAGGAAAGCTTTTGTATTTCAAGAGAAATTGCTACTGCTGGGGAATCCTTTACTGAAAGCGAATTTGTAAAGAAGTACATGCTGATTGCCATATCTGAATTATGTCCGGGAAAAAACAGTATTATTTTAAAATACCAGTTTATCGCAAATGATAGTGCAAAGACACATAACTGATATTTCCAGCAATCTTCAAGAACAATTAATGCAGAAAGCTTGGCAACTTTCTTTTTATTCTCTAGCTAGATTTAAAAGACACCACCCAACTTCTTATTTTCATTAGAGGTGTTAACAAAAACTGTGACATTAGCGAAGAACTCGCTGAATGTGCTCCTTTTTAGATCGCACAACCAGAAAAAATATCTTCAATGAAGTGATAAAGTGCTCAAAAGATAAGTTGGGATTTGATTTTATAAAATTAGTGGCCATTTTTACCGAGGGTGCCCGGAATATGACGGGTATTAATAAGGGAGCAGTTGTGCTTCTTGAACATTTTATCAGAAGGTAAATAACAAAATATCATTGCATTATACATTTGCAGGCCTAGTGTAGCAAAGGGTTACAGTTAGAAAATGTTATGTCGATTGTTGTCAAAATAGTCAACCATATAAGATCAAGAGGACTCAAACATAAGGCTTTCAAGCTTTTCTTGAAGATATAGACGCCGATTACAGAGACGTAATATACCATGCAGAAGTGAGATGCTTAAGCCGAGGGAAAGTGCTTTGCGATTCGTTGCTTCAAAGAAGGAAATATCTAAATTCCTAGAAGACGAAGCAAAGGAATTCCCTGAGCTTGAAGATAAGTCCTGAAATCATGACCTCTTCTTCTTTTGTGATATTACAACACATCTAATGGCCTTAACGTTCAACTTCAAGGTAAGCAACAACTTGTATTTGAAATGTTTGCAGCAGTAAAAGCTTTTAAACTGAAATTGAAACTTTTCAAAACCCAGTTACTCAATGGTGAAATGAGTCACTTCTCCACAGCATATTCCTCAGGACAAGCGCGTCGTGTTGGGAAAAAATTTGCTAATGAAATTAATCTTTTGATAGAAGAATTTGATAAAAGACTTACTCTTTCTAAAGAAGAAGAAATTCACTTTAAACTAATTGAAGATCCATTTTCTGTGAATCCATAGGACATAACAGTTCAATTGCACCTGGAGGTTATCGAACTACAATGTTTGGCAATTTACCGAAGCAAGTACAAAGGGAGCAGCCTGTAGCAGTTTTTATAAAAATCTGGACCCTGACAAGTATAAAAATCTTTACGACTTATATTGTTATATATGTGAAGTCATTTTCAATAAGGAACATTAATAAATGCAAGCCACGCTCGTGCTCGAGTGATGATCATTTGGAAGACATCTTGAGGACAGCCACTTCCAATATATCTCCTGAATAAGACAAACTTGTTACCAAAAAACGATGCAATGTGTCACAATAAATTTATTTCGTAAGTAACGAAATATTACTTATTATTATTATTTTCTAAATAGCTTTAAACCCCCCCCCCTCCTTTTTTCTTTCGGACGCACACCCTTTTCATAAAATATTATGGCCCGCATTACATTTTGAGTTGTGCAGGCCGGGTTTAGTGCATTACATTTTGAGTTGTGCAGGCCGGGTTTAGTGCATTACATTTTGAGTTGTGCAGGCCGGGTTTAGTGCATTACATTTTGAGTTGTGCAGGCCGGGTTTAGTGCATTACATTTCACATTGTGTGTGAAGAAGTCTTTAATTTCATAATTTAAAAACTGCTTTCTAACCTTCTCTCCTTTTTAGCAATTGAGATTTTACCTGCTGCTTCAAAGTTATCTTCAATCCATTTTTTAGATCCTTGATAGTTGAATTTGCCACCTCCAGATAGCAGGAAGACTAAATTGTATCTAAGAAATGTTAAGGGACCTACATTTTTTCTTTTCTTTTTATATCAGCTGACACTTGATGGCGCCTCAACTCAAAAAATATTGAACTACTGATCCAGCAAAATCAAACATGAGCTTATGAATCAATGTTTTTTTTAATCACTGTAACAGACAAGTAATGTTACTTTTGTCTGAGAAAAGGATACTTGGCATGGGTTCTTGAGTTAGTGAAAAGCTTGGAAAATAGTCTTGCAAGTTCTAATAAGAGGATAACTCCTGATCCATTAGAATCTACTCCATAAGACAATGCCTGAAACACATAATGTACACATATGTATTATACAAACAGTCTGCACACATGTATCATACAAACAATATACACAAATGAATCATAATGATGAGCCAAAACACTGATCTTGACAAAAAAAGCAATAATTTACTTCTGGATAAGCTTATGACTGTTCACAGATTTAATTAATGGTCTACAGAACATAACATTTTTACCGGAGCAATTCCCATTGCATCGTAATGTGCAGTTATAACTATTGTTGGAAGCTGTTCTTCTATGCCATATCCAGATAATCTGCCCTGAGAAGTTGAATAAAATTAAATATTAGCCAAGCAAATTATAGCCCTATCGGCTGACCAGCAATTTCAATTAGTATACAAAATGAATTATACATTAACAAAGTAAATTATAGCATGATCCTCTTCACAACATCACCAATTATTTTATGCATTTAACTAAAAATTACCATAATCTAATGAGCTTCTAAATGGTTTCAACTAAATATATCAGCAATCTATCTAAACTTAACCATGATTAAAAGTTTGCTATAGAAATTGATTTTCATACATTGTAATTTGATCGAATACCTGAATATTAGCAATTTCAAAGTCTGGCAAGGCTTCAGCTGGACTGCCGGATATAACAAGCTGGAACCCATTTGCTGAAGCTGAGCTCAGTAAGGCTGAAAAAGGTGCAAGTCTCATTGAATCAATCAATTCTTAAGACTTTCTTTGCTTTCTACAAGTAAGTTTGAGATATTTTATTTTCTATTAGAATGGCATTGCCACTAATGATTAGTCAGTTAAAAATGTTTTCACATAGCAATTTGTAACATAAGTTAACATTACCAATTACTTGTACAACTGCATCCATAGTATTAATGCTAGCATGTTAACCAAATTAAAATGCTTTGTTTTCACATAGGAAATTTTAACATAAGTTAACATTACCAATTACTTGTACAACTGCACCCATAGTATTAATGCTAGCATGTTAACCAAATTAAAATGCTTTGTTTTCACATAGGAAAATTGTAATATAATTTAACATTAACAAATATGTCTACAACTGCACAAATAGTAATAAAGCTAATATTTTATCCTGAAATCTTTGATATGCAACCAGTAAATACTGTTAATAAAATATTCACATAACAAGGGCAGACAATATTATCTCCGGCTTTAATTAAGAATGAATAAAGACTATTACTAACCTTCCCAGGCAGTGGGGGCATTGTCCCCTGAGTTTCCTTCTTGAACATCTAAATAGATATCATCCAGATACTCTGACTCTGTAGTAAAGTAAACTGGAACTGATGATGGCTCTTGTAACAACTCTTGCTCCAGACTCTGCAGAATCTATCCATTGACATGAAGATGAAAGGCATGATCCCTCAAAGATTTCAAACTCTTTTCTTTAAATATATAATTTTCTGCAAGCAACTCAAACATTTCTCAATGCAAGTAGCTGATATTTTTTAAGACCCTAACTGTAGCAAAAATTTGTCACTGTGTGAATTAGTATTATTGAAATAAAAGCCCTGAATTAAATATGGTTGATATTTTTACCAAAGGTTAGTGTAGGAGAAGAATGGTAATAAAATTGGTAATCTTAAACAATAAAAATATATTTTAGAATAATACAGATTTTTAATCCACGAACTGTGGTATAGAATCATAATGTGGGAGCTTTTGAGAGCTTTTTAAATAGCATTAAACGACATAGAAATATTGATACAAGACTCCAATAAGTATATAATTTTAGAAAGGCAAATGGATGGGGATAAAGTTGGCTATATTGCCCAACCCATAAAAAAAAAAAAAAATTCAGTGACCTTGGAGTGCTCGAGAAAAATAGATGGACAAAATGTCTTGCTTTACAGTGCTCATAACTTCATTAATTTTTATAGATTCCATTACAATATTTATAAAATATGGTAGCCAATTCATTTATCTCTCAGAAAATGTATAGTTTGCTAAGGTTCCTAATGCAAATAAGCCCCTGAAAGCAATGTAGGTAATTTTAGGTCATTTATTACTGAAAAAAATTACAAATTGGGACCACAACTCACAACTAAAACCAAGTACAACATACAAAATCTCAGGCAATCTTACAGCTTGACCCGGAAGATGATTTTAATTATTAATAAAAGGAAGTGGCTATAATTCCAGTTAAATATTGGATAAGAAGTTGCTACCCGACCGTGTTTTTTTTTAATCGGCCGATTTATTTCAGCCGCCACAGTAGAGATCGCAAATATTGGCCGACCAGTTCTATATTTTAGTAATTTGGGCCTTTATTTTATGGAATATTCAGTCATTAAATCATTAAAAACACCCATCAAAATAACAATTACTAGGCTTTATTTGGCATATTTAAACAAATCTTTCCCAATCAATTACAAAATTATCAATTTGCTAAATGCAAACCTGTTTCTCATCCAAAGATAAATTGTTCAAATTCTTAGGAAGAATTATCAAAAGTGAGGCTGCATTTTGAGTCATCAAGTCTCTATACTTCGGCATAGTAACATCCTGTAACTTTGCTACAGCACAGCGACGTGTCAGCATTTTAGAATTAACAGACCTTGCTTCCATATTGATGATGGAATTTTTACAACCTACAAAAGTGAGAAACAGCAATGATTCAATGCTTATGCTGTACTGTGATTAATTTTTCACAGAAAACTACAAATGTTACAGTAATACTAATATTCACTAAAGTTGTCAACTAGTTATAACACATTTTAAGAATGTTTATTTATTCATTAAACTTGTCAACTTTTTTGACAAGCTTCAATAGATTTTAATTTCAACTTTCATAAAACAAAAACAGTTGCTGACATTTAACCCTTTGAACCCTTGGCTCCTGGGCCTAAAATACCCATGCCCCTGGGCTCCTGGGAAAAAATGTCCACACACTGACACACAAGCAAACAAAATCAAATGATTATAAAATTAAAATAAATTGTATTTATTTCAATCTAATTGTGTCTGTTAGTAGTCTATTAGTATTATAAAATGTATTACAGAAATGAAATTGTCTTAGAAATGTTGCAAAATGGCATAGTAAAAGGTCATTTATATGAACCTGATTTTTCATAAAAGCCAAGGCTAGAACTAGGGGGTAGGCCTTGTTTATTTTATTCCCACAGCACACATCGATAGCACTAGAGAAGTTGAAGTCAATCGATCGTCACTATCATTATATATTTGTTTATTTCAATCCTTTCTTCAAAAGAAAATAATAATTATCTGAATTATTTACATTATCATAAAACTACTCTAGCTTGAGTCCTTTAGAAAATTTTTTTTTGCATTTTCGTCACCTCTATACATCGAAAAACATTACTAAAACATAACATAAACAAAGCATACATGGGCGCCGCCATTACTGTGACCTTTTGCAAGTCACGTGATAAACCATTAACTCAGTATTTACAACACATTTTACATACAGACTGTCGATCTATGGTAAGGTATGGGAGACAGATATATCTGTCTGGCGGGGTGTGGATTTTTAAGGCGCAGACCGATAAAGCGGGATCGCAGGTTTAACGGGTTAAAATAAAAAAGAAGAATGGATTTAACAAGTAGGCCTAAAAGTAATTAATCATCAGTCTAAGGATACTTTATTATTTTCAATAATCATTTAAAATTTACTTTACTCCAATCCACCGATTATCATAAAATGTATGATTAGGATAATCTAAATGCCTTTTGATGAATACCTAACTTTTGTTTTCAACTCTAAAATATTTTACCATAGCTTGTTCCTTGAAGATCATAATGTTGCATCCTGTAAACACCAAACTCTTGGGCTGCATTGACTGGGCTGACGGGCGATATTATTATTAAGATTGGTACAAAAAACAGGAATGATAAGGGGAAGCTCCCTTTGAACATTTCAAAGATCTCTCCCATTTCGTCAAACCACATCTTGATCTTTTACTTGTAGATAATTAAAGGAATTAATTCTGTAGTCATAGGCGTGGCACCAACTAAGGACTAAGATCAGCCAGTTTGTGTTACTCCTGTTCAGTGGTTGATATTTCTGTCAGATACAGAATTTTGATGAGTAAAAAAACTATTGAACTTGATAATTGGGTCAACTCTGAACTTGAATAAAGAAATAGATGAGATAAAAGAATTTTACCAAATAGTGACAGAGAAATAGAGTTATGATTAGTTTGAGTGTAGTATCAAGACAGAGACATCTTTGGCCTAGCAACTTTTGACTTGCCTGTGCTTTAATAAAATTGTATGGAATACTAATGCACACTATAAAGTTAATTCATTTTTTCAACATAGCTTTCTACAATTGAATAAATGTACCTCGAAAAAACTATAAATATTTCATATGCCCCAATTTAAGTGGCACTTCTTATGCCCTAGAATCAAGATGAAATTAAAAAAATTTTAATTGGGCTTTCACTTTAAAAAGAATATATAAGGTACGGTAATCAAAAAGACATATTGCCATTGTACAAAATATGCTGTGTTGTTGTCAGTGATGAAATATAATATGCAGGGAAAACATGAGGCCAAAATGAAAAAGTTTCATTTCATTCTAAGCTAAAATCGAATCCTACTCTTAATGCTTATTCCTTCTACTAGACTAATTTTACTTTATTCCTTAACTTATTATACAGTATAGGCCTACTACTACTCATTACTACTTAATGACTAAACTAAATTAGTAATTTTAATTAGTAATAATGTGGTTATAGACTTGGACTTGTTTCAGTAGTTGTATTTTGCAGTATCCTTCTGTGTTTTTCAAAGCCAAAATTCAGCATTACTGAGTCAAGTGTTAATCACATTTTTTGTTGTGGTTGCAGCATTCAGTTGTAAGTTGTAGGATATACCCAGTTCGTTGTAGTTTATAGTTTAGTTGTATTGTAGTGGTGTTACTGAGTTACTGTGTTAGTGAAGTGTCTCTGCGTCGTTAGCTGCCCAATTTCAACTTTGAAACGCACAAAAGGATGATCCGATGTTGAATGAAGTGTCATTATAGAAAAATTAGAGTATTTTTTTCAAAATTTGTGGTCTCGCAAGTTAAATACGCTAAAATTATGCTTCATTTATTTTCACCCCCCAAAAAATAATTATCAAATCTCACGCTGAAGAATCGGTGTAGGCAGAAGATCAGTGATATCGCTAATTACCGAAAGTATCGTAAGGAGTATTAAATACATTGCGCACAGGCAAGGTTATCATTCATTTAAGAATGAGAAACAATTTTGATATCATGTCAAAAAGATAAGCTAACAGGCTCTGAAATCTGAACAAATAAAATTAAAAATATACATAATTTTGAGAGTTACGTCTAAAAAATTGAGAAACTAAATGTTGGAAACATTGACTTGAAAATATTTAGCAATTGCTATTCAAAGTTATGGTAAGTTATGGTAACTGTGTTCGTTTACATGAAAATGTTTCATTTGAATATGTATATGTGCGAATTTATTTAAATAAACAGTTGCTCTTTTCATTAAAATAAAGTTCATTTTCATACATAAAACATGTGAGTCTGTTGCTTTTGCCAACTTTAAAACCATTTTAAGAAAAGAACATAATATTATTAATATACTATAATATAGCATACAGTTTGTGAATTTATAGAGAGCTAATCACTCCCGGTGTCTCAGGTACAGAGTGACCAGAGTTTCCAACTGTCCATAAATTTACAGACGTTCTATAAAAATTTGATATAAAGATAGACTGTCCATAAAATCATTAAAAAAATTAGGATGAGCAACAACAACAAAAATTGTTCAAAGAATCCATTAAATCATGTTTTTTCCATAATTTATAAAATTTTAAAGCCTCAAAATGTTGGTACGTAAATGTTCAAGTATAGAGTTGGCAACCATGACAGTAATCTATATCTATATAACATTCTATTATTGTTACGAAGTGGAAACTGAATTTATTCATTCATTAAAATTAATGTGACAAATTTGTGTATCCATTTTATTTATGAAGGATGGGCTAATTGAAGTTATTGGAATTTTAATCCATCCAAATAAACTAAAATTACACCCATAAACTTTGTAAAATTCGAAAGAATGTCGCGTGAATCCTTTACTCGGGCATTGTAATTCCATACGTTTATATCGCGTTAACTGGAGATTGTCGAAATTAATTTACTTAGCATGCGCGGACGACTTCCTCTAAAAGGGGACGTTCATTGTTAAAATAACTAACTTACTTGGGAGAATTCATTGTTGTTTTCCTAGCCAGATATGCCATTTCAGGCCAGATAGCTCAAATTTTACCCCTTTTTTTTTTCAAAATGGTTGGTCTGAAAATTTAAATTCGACATATTCCTGGCTTTTTTTTTAATCTTTTATTCATGAAAATATTATCTTCCTAAACTTTCCGTAATATCCATTTCATTAGAATATTTTAAAGAGAAATATCTTTGATCAGCGTAAAATCCGATATTTAAAAAGGAGAACACTTATTTAGTAGACTCCGTGACGTAATTTGGTTAGGGCAGGGTGGGACATTTGCCCCCTCCCTCCCCCAAATTTGCAGGTATTATTCAAATTGCTATTTACTATGGCGCCTCCAGTAATAAACAACTTAACAAGCCGACCAAGTTTTTGGTTTTTGGCGCCCCCACCCCTTGAAAAAACCTGAAATGACGCTTCTGAGTATACTTTTGCAACATTGGCAAAACACAACATTAGTGGCTGGGGGGAACGTTCTTAATGCTATTATATTGCAATATATTAATATATTCATTCTGTACAATACCTGCAAATGCAAGCCAGAATGAAAGCTCTGGGGGAAAAAAGACGACAACTTACTTTAGTATTCCATGTTAAAGATGGGTGAGTGGAGTGCAAGGTACAAAAAACAGAGATAACCAAAAAATGTATATACTCAAAAAGTTAACAGAGAAGGCGACGTTAGCAAAAAGATAATTACACCAGGACCAGTGCGCACATGTTCGAGTCTCACAAAGTAAGCAGCACAAAAAGGTTAGTGAGATTTGTGAAACTGACTTTTGGCTTTCTAGATATTATCAATGTTTGGTTTGGAATTGCTGCATCCAATCAAGATAATTGCTTTCAAATGTTCATCAGTCAATCTCGTTCGATGTGTCGACTTCACATACTTCAAAAATTGAACCAAACACTGATGCCATAACGGAGACAAATTTCTTGAGTTTCGGCAACTCAACATTAGGTAAGCAGGGGTAAAATAGTCATTTGCTTGCAAATCAGTGAGCTCCAACAGTAGTTCAACTGGCACATCACCAAGGTTACAATCAAATGGACTCTGGAACAGAAGAATGTCACTCTCAATTATGTCAAGATCTGAAAATCTCTCCAACAAATGCTTCTTCAAGTTCAAGTGACTAAAACATTTGTTCGGAGTATCGAGCTTGACAGCCTCGTCGATTGTACCACAAACCTCTTTGAAACAGGGAAAATAAAAATAGTTTTTTTCCTTCCAGTTGTGCATCAAGTAGAGATTGCAGATGAGGTTATCCTTTCCTTGAAGTTTCAAGTTCAGTTCATTCATTTCGGATGTGATGTCGACCATGACAGCCAGGTAGGATCTGACAGCCATGCTGAAAGCTGTGGAACAGCTCTATCTTTTTCAGTGAGATGAAATATCACAGGAAATGGCATCAGTGAGCCGTCGAGTATTTGCTCCTAATGCCCTCTCCAAAGCCCCCCCCCCCTAAGCCCGAGTATCAGGCCGCGAAGCGACACGTTGGAGATGTCTCTTTGCCAGGGCAGCCCACACCCGAGTCCACTCGGTCGGGTTCCGCTGGAGACCGCCACAACCCAAGGATAACCGGTCGGTCAAGCACTGCGCATACACAGTGCACACCATCGACTTTCCTAGGAGTCGGGATGGTAAATTTACGTCCTAATATCTTCCCCCATCCACCCCAGGGAAGCTTCGGACGCCCTTTTAGAGGGGTTCTACGATGAGTTTCAACCCCGCAACTAGTCTGCGAAGTAGCTGGGAAGAAACGGTTGCTTACATGGGAGTAGCATTCTCAGGGCTGCGCATCTAGAATCATCGGCCAGAGACTTCCATATCTTAGCCTCTCGCTTCATATCCATTAACGGCAACTTGTAGTCATGATCCATACCCTGTACCTGCCCTGTAGGAGCTGTTTATTCCATCAGTTAAAATGCATGACATTGTCTGCCACGCGGGGCACGCAATGGTGGTTATGTTTCCCGTGTTAACTTCGAGGGGGTCGGTGGCCAACGTTTCCAAATCGGCAAGCCACCACAGACTTGTCGACCGGAACCCAACCACTGTAATCGACGATATTAAGCTAGGGCAAAAGCTTACCCTCAAAGGTGACACAACTAGAATGGATATAGTTTACATCACACTGGTGCGGAATTTAAGATGTCTTTAATCATTATTATGGGTAATTTTGGCACTCTCCAACCAAAAGTTTGAAATGTAATCTCAAAATTGTCTGAAAGAAAGAAAAAATTCAAGTATGCGCCAAAATGCACCCTTGCATTTTGAATTTGCCCCACTGTTCTTAGCACCCCTGACTCTCTTTAGCACCCTAAATTGATGCACCACTTCGCTCATGCTGATCAATTGTACAAATTGGGGTTGATTATAAGCTTGTGGCTAATGATTACTCTGGGGCACGCCCCAAACGGAGTGAATTCAGTTTGTGGATGACACTAGACGCCATAATGTTTCCCACAAAACCTTAAAAATGTCCTTCCCTGTTCAAAAAGTATAATAGAAACATTGAATTCAAGTATACTCAAAAATGCATCTCTTGATCAAGGTTCATATGGGCCCTCAATTTCCACCCTACTTTCCGCTGAAAATGATCACCGATTTTGGTATCGATAGATACACTGCCTAGTGGCGCAGCTATTGCAGCCACCATGGGCGGGCAAATATTTTTGCCGTCCTCCCTTTCACGATACAAACTCTGCAGTTGTCCGAAAATGCCACACCTGCATATTAAGAAAAAGTGACACCTCGGTGGACGACTCCACCCGTCCCATTACTAGCAGGGACGTATCTACAGTGTTTGCCAAGATCCATTTTTACGCGCCCCCCCCCCCCCAACTCTGAAACTGATTATTTTCAACCATTAAATACCATCATAGACACCCCCCCCCCTAGTCTGGCGACCGGGACATATGCCCGATTTGCCACCCCTTAGCTACGCCTCTGGCCACAGGCATAGCCCCCCCCCCCTCGAAGATTTCAAGTGCCCTCTCCGGGGAAAAATTTCTGAAAGAAACACTGGTGATTTGTGATAATATTTTTTTGATATAATATGGTTTCGAAATTTCGCTAATAGATTACCCATAGATGAAAACACACAGTAGGTCTAAAGCAGTGTATAACAAAAACAAAATCTAGCTCGCGGATATCCGCATGACTTTTACCCCCCCCCCCTTTTTTCCGCCCCCACCTCGTTTCCACATTTGTCCACTTTCGAACACCCCCCCCCCCGGGCCGGCCCGCGAGCCTTACGTTGCCGTTCCGCACAACATGAATATTTATGGTCGAATAAAAAGTAATTGTAATTAATAAATCCAGCACCAGTCCCTGATGCTTTCTCAAAACGTGTCCACCAGTCCGCCAAACTTTAACGCTTGGGAAAAGCAGAACTAGATGGCTTCTTCAGCAGACAATAAAATACAATAAACGACAGATAAATTTTAAAAATGAACTAATGTTTTCAAAGTTCTCAATACTCCAATACTTGTTTAAAAAATGTATACTTATGATTTGCCATGAAATTCTGTTAGTTAAGGGTTTATTTTAGGTGCGAGGGAAAAATGGTTAAGTGACACTGTTCTAGAGAAATGGTAAAGTTTGGAGTTTGGATGAGCCACGTCCTTCATCTATTATTATTTTATTTTGCCAGGTTGTAAAATACAATTTATTTATTATTAAAATTACTAAACTGTTAAACATACATTAATAAGCACGTTTTAAAAGAAAGAATAATGATATGAAAATAAATATGATTTTAAAAAGAATTAATTTTTTTATTATACAAAAAAAATTAAGGCTTAAGTAAATAAAATTTGTAAATATTATTTTCGTCCTTATTGATTGAAAGCGTCTGACATAGACATAGTAAAAGTTTATTTTGAAGTTTTAACTTAATTTTTAAAAAGAAAATATTTCATTATTAACTTGAAATAAAACATAAGTAAAGTCATAATTATTAAAGTTCAAAAAGATTTAGCGGTAAATTCAGACAATTAGTGCCATGACATATCACGCGGCTGCCGTTTTGATTGTCACGACCGTGAACTTTTATAATTCACTGTCACTAAACCTAATCTGAACAGTTACCGGAAATTTGTTCGAAAGAAATTTGGTCGACCGAAAATTGATCGACGGTAATTTGATCGAACGGAAATTTGGTCGAATATTTTTTTCAGTTTCACACGTTAAAATTATCGTCAAATTTCTTTTTGAACGCACTATACTATATAGTAAAACAAAATAATGCGTTCAGAAAGAAATTTGACGCAAAATTTTAACGCATAAATTAAAAAAACGATTCGACCAAATTTCCGTTCGATCAAATTTCCGTCGATCAATTTTCCGTTGACCAAATTTCGGCTAATGTGCTTCTGTGGTCCCTTATTGGGAGTCACTGCCCTTTGTTTATGATAGATTTAGGGTTCGGGTGAGCGATAGAGGTACCAGTAGCGTGCAATTACCCAAATTTCTTTCGATCAAATTTCCGGATACGAATCTGAACATGTATCCCTAACTCATAGTCATACTCATACTTATACTGAAATGGCCTAGCCTAAACCTAACCCTTACCTGAACCCTGAATGTATCCCTAAACCTAACCTGAACCCTAAATGGGTAAATTTAGACAATTGGTGCCATGACAAATCACGCGGCTGCCATTTTGGTTGTCACGACCGTGAACTTTTATAATTCACTGTCACTAAACCTAACCTGAACCCTAACTAAATGTATCCCTGACCCTGCCTAAACTTAACCTGAATCCTAAATGTATCGCTAACGGCACCAAAAGTCTGAATTAGCCCCTAATTAGCCATAATTTTAAAAATGCACTTTTGCTTTTCATGAACAACACAAAAATGCCAACAGTTAAATATTCCTTATGACTTATTTGTAAATAACGGAAATATATTATAATTATTATATTATTATTTAAATTTCTCATAGTCATTTTACAAAGAATGTGAAATCAGTTTTGTGAGTCAACAATCTTGTATATAAGTTTGGATCAGTGAGTGGGTGTACTGAACTTCTCTCATTGTTTCTTCCTGTTTCTCTCTCCCCCTCACATGTAGGGGGCCTAGGCCTGCAGAAGAAAGTTTTTTTTAATGAAATGGCATCTAATTTTAAGTCATTCAAATATTTTAGTTCAAAAGACATGGATAAAAAAACTGTGAAAAGCAGTCTTCAAAATGTTTCTTGTTCCTACTCTGATGGAAGAGGTAACCATTAGAGCATAATCTTTGTAATTTAATGAAATGTTTTTTTTTTTTAAATGAATACTTAAATAGCAATTATATCACAAGCTTAAAAATTCACTAAAAGAAAAGTAAAGCTTTAAAGATTATTTTTGTTTTTTTTATGAGGTATCTGAACATTGTTGAAACTCTGTGTTCATAAACAAAGCTGATCATGCAATAATAGTAATGACAGGACCTTCATTGCTCAAGAGAGTCCTGTCCCCACGGGAAGAAGAAGAAGAATTTTTACAGGTAGTATAGATGAGTCAATCGATTCTTTCTGTGTTTACAGGTAGTATAGATGAGGCAATCATTTCTGAGAACTACTTTGTCCAGAGTCAAGAGGAAACTGTGAAACTGCAATTGTGGGAGGCATCAATGCAACCTCTGACAATACCTTCATTCTTTTTGCAAGCTGTCAAGAAATATGCTCACAGATCAGCCCTTGGTAATTAAAGCAATTATGCAAGCACTTACAGGACCAGAAATAACCAATTTATTTTCCTAATTTAACATCTTTTTTCTCATTTAATAAGACACTACACTTTAAAGTTCTCAAAGTTAAACAAGCCATTGATTTTCAATTCTCAAAAAATTATTGCAAGACAAACTATTAACTTAAAAAAAAAAACAGTCTTAATTTTATAATTTAATGCTCATTATTTCAATAATGTCATAAAAAGCTAGTAAAATAATTGTCCTAATTTGTAGATGTTTAGATTTAAAATGCTCAATGTAATGACCATGATTTCAGTCTTTGAGTTGCAGGAAAAGCCCCATATCATCACCTACAAAGGATATTATTTAGCAGTTTTAAATGCAGCACAAAGTTTTATTGCAGTAAGTAGCTGCATCGTATATTGTGTCATTAAAATATTCTACATTTTAAAGTAGGACCCAATTCATCAGTTCTCAATTTATGGGTCACAACCCCAGAGGGTTTACTTGACAATTTGCCAGAGGTCACTTGAGCAGAGCAGAGATATGTTTCTTTTTAAAAAGTGCAATTTTATCTTTTTGTCTACATTTCACATATTTTTGATCATTTAAATATTTCTTAACATTAATTTTTCAACGTCAACGTAGAAAACACATTTCAATTTCATTCATTTGCACATTTTAAAAAGAATTACACAACAAAATTGTTAGAATTGCATTTTTGTGATTATGCTTCAATTATGGAAATTCACAATTATAAATATAAAAAAGCCAAATGATAAAATATTGATGCATTAATTACCATCCCTTTTATTTTCTCAACATCTGTTTATCACGTTAATCAATTTCTGAAACAATTTGAGCAGTGGGTCACCACAACCTGGCAAATGTGATCAGCCGTTACAAACATAAAAGACTGAAACGCACCTTTCTAAAAGTTACTTCCGAAAGTATCATAAAGTAGTCCTCCATTCCCCACCCAACTTATATTTCTTTTAAGAAACTGTCTGTTTTCTCATTTCATTAGAGGCTTTTTTCTAATTTTGTTTCAGCTATCGATAAATTGTATATCCATATAATATAGAATTTTCAACTTTGTTTTAAAATAAACATATTTCAAGGACTTATTGCTTGAAACCATTTTTTAAAAATTGTTTCTTCTGCAATTTCATCTGTCTGTTATCAATGATTGGCCTAGTGAGCCACTCGTCAAAGTGTAGGATACATAGCCACTCCCTTGTCGGGTGAAGACGCAAGGATGCCATATATTATCTATAGTTGAATTTATTATTCTATAGTTTTTAAACATGGTTTTCACTTATCAGTGAAGTCAATGCATGAAATCCAACCAATAGGCTTAATCAACTATTTCATTGATATTCAAATTGCATTGAAAGCACGCCACGAAGCAACTACATAAATACACTAGTGTCAATGTGTGCATCAGCCTAAATAAAGTCAATAGATTCACCAGTGTCAATGTGTGCATCAGCCTAAATAAAGTCAATAGATTCACCAGTGTCAATGTGTGCATCAGCCTAAATAAAGTCAATAAATTCACCAGTGTCAATGTATGCATCAGCCTAAATAAAGTCAATAAATTCACCACTGTCAGTGTGTGCATCAGCCTAAATAAAGTCAATAGATTCACCAGTGTCAATGTGTGCATCAGCCTAAATAAAGTCAATAAATTCACCAGTGTCAATGTGTGCATCAGCCTAAATAAAGTCAATAAATTCACCAGTGTCAATGTGTGCATCAGCCTAAATAAAGTCAATAAATTCACCAGTGTCAATGTGTGCATCAGCCTAAATAAAGTCAATAAATTCACCAGTGTCAATGTGTGCATCAGCCTAAATAAACTTACATAAACTTAAGAATAAAATAAAGCACTAACAAGAGAAAAAAAGTGATAGCACAATACAAAACCCCTTATAGACAATAGTGCTTTTCTATAGCAATGTATATGTTCTAAACATGTTCTAGTTCTATTCTTTAACCCTAGTAGTGCCTCAGTATTGTTACTGCCTAAGATAACAGCAGATGTTAAGATATACTAGACTTAAGAAAAATTAGATTTGATTACAAAAGCAATTGATTTTGTTTACAGATAGGTCTAAGCATGAATGAAACTGTAGCTGTGGCCTGCTACACTTCAGCCTATCATTATATCTGTACTTTGGGAGCCATCTTTGCAGGGTAAAGTCTTCTCCCTGTGATCTGGGTTTCAAGGAAGGCATGAGATTAATTTTGGGGCATTATTTTAAGACCATTCTTGTGTTACTTGTTATGACTAAAATCTGAGTGCTAGGAAATATTTGAAGGATTTGTTGTTAGAACAATATAGACAGGTTGTGTCTAGTGATCTTGTTATTAGAACAATATAGACAGGTTGTGTCTAGTGATCTTGTTATTAGAACAATATAGACAGGTTGTGTATGGCTGTATAGCTATTCAATAAGATTGTCATCTTAAGCTGTATACTTTTGAAAATGTTTACTGTCTCCTTTGTTAAGATACTGAGATATCAATTTTTAAAAACTGTATTAAAATCACAGATGTCAGGTACTAATAAGGAGACACACCTTAAATATTAATCAAATGTAATATTATTTTTTTTAAAAATCCACTAATGAGAAATGTAAAATTAATTTGAACAGAGGGATATACATGGATCTGAACAATTCCAAGAGGTCAGTCATGCTAAAACTTCTGGAAGATTCAAAAGCAAAATTTGTAGTGGTGGACTCAGCTGGAATGTTATCACAGGTAATATTTGTGCTTCAAAATAAAACATTTTGAAAAATTTATTCTGACCAAGGGGATCACATTTAGATGTATAAAATGAACTAATGAAATGCATCAGACATTCTAACCTTACACAACTAAATTGTATCACCCATTCTAACTTTTCACAACTAAATTGTATCACACATTCTAACTTTACACAACTAAATTGTATCACCCATTCTAACTTTACACAACTAAATTGTATCACACATTCTAACTTTTCACAACTAAATTGTATCACACATTCTAACTTTTCACAACTAAATTGTATCACACATTCTAACTTTTCACAACTAAATTGTATCACACATTCTAACTTTTCACAACTAAATTGTATCACCCATTCTAACTTTTCACAACTAAATTGTATCACACATTCTAACTTTTCACAACTAAATTGTATCACACATTCTAACTTTTCACAACTAAATTGTATCACACATTCTAACTTTACCAAACTAAATTGTATCACACATTCTAACTTTTCACAACTAAATTGTATCACCCATTCTAACTTTTCACAACTAAATTGTATCACACATTCTAACTTTACACAACAAAACTGTATATCTTATTCTATTTTTCCACAACTAAACTGTATCACTTATTATAATTTTACACAACTAAATTGTATCACACATTCTAACTTTTCACAACTAAATTGTATCACACATTCTAACTTTACACAACTAAATTGTATCACCCATTATAACTTTACACAACTAAATTGTATCACACATTCTAACTTTTCACAACTAAATTGTATCACACATTCTAACTTTTCACAACTAAATTGTATCACACATTCTAACTTTACCCAACTAAATTGTATCACACATTCTAACTTTTCACAACTAAATTGTATCACCCATTCTAACTTTTCACAACTAAATTGTATCACACATTCTAACTTTTCACAACTAAATTGTATCACACATTCTAACTTTTCACAACTAAATTGTATCACACATTCTAACTTTACCCAACTAAATTGTATCACACATTCTAACTTTTCACAACTAAATTGTATCACCCATTCTAACTTTTCACAACTAAATTGTATCACACATTCTAACTTTTCACAACTAAATTGTATCACACATTCTAACTTTTCACAACTAAATTGTATCACACATT
This sequence comes from Omphiscola glabra, assembly GCA_964017045.1. NCBI lineage: Eukaryota > Metazoa > Mollusca > Gastropoda > Lymnaeidae > Omphiscola > Omphiscola glabra. The sequence goes on from OZ024794.1 coordinate 84,659,754, forward strand.
CTAACTTTTCACAACTAAATTGTATCACCCATTCTAACTTTTCACAACTAAATTGTATCACACATTCTAACTTTTCACAACTAAATTGTATCACACATTCTAACTTTTCACAACTAAATTGTATCACACATTCTAACTTTACCAAACTAAATTGTATCACACATTCTAACTTTTCACAACTAAATTGTATCACCCATTCTAACTTTTCACAACTAAATTGTATCACACATTCTAACTTTACACAACAAAACTGTATATCTTATTCTATTTTTCCACAACTAAACTGTATCACTTATTATAATTTTACACAACTAAATTGTATCACACATTCTAACTTTTCACAACTAAATTGTATCACACATTCTAACTTTACACAACTAAATTGTATCACCCATTATAACTTTACACAACTAAATTGTATCACACATTCTAACTTTTCACAACTAAATTGTATCACACATTCTAACTTTTCACAACTAAATTGTATCACACATTCTAACTTTACCCAACTAAATTGTATCACACATTCTAACTTTTCACAACTAAATTGTATCACCCATTCTAACTTTTCACAACTAAATTGTATCACACATTCTAACTTTTCACAACTAAATTGTATCACACATTCTAACTTTTCACAACTAAATTGTATCACACATTCTAACTTTACCCAACTAAATTGTATCACACATTCTAACTTTTCACAACTAAATTGTATCACCCATTCTAACTTTTCACAACTAAATTGTATCACACATTCTAACTTTTCACAACTAAATTGTATCACACATTCTAACTTTTCACAACTAAACTGTATCACAAATTCTAACTTTAGACAACTAAACTGTATCACACATTCTAACTTTTCACAACTAAATTGTATCACACATTCTAACTTTTCACAACTAAATTGTATCACAAATTCTAACTTTACACAGCCAAACTGTATCACTAATTCTATTTTTCCACAACTAAACTGTATCACAAATTCAACTTTACACAACAAAACTGTATATCTTATTCTATTTTTCCACAACTATACTGTATCACTTATTCTAAATTTACCCTACTAAATTGTATCACACATTCTAACTTTACACAATTTTTTTTTTACAGATACAGGACTTGAAAAGTGTACTTCCTCACCTTAAACAAATTATTTATATCACAGAGGATGAAGACTGCAGAATAGGCCTTAATGTTTATACAGTGAGTAGCTGGCCAACATTGGTCAACGTTAACACTGTGAGTAGCTGGCCAACATTGGTCAATGTTAACACTGAGTAGCTGGCCAACATTGGTCAATGTTAACAGTGTTAGTAGCTGGCCAACATTGGTCAATATTAACATTGTGAGTAGCTGGCCAACATTGGTCAATATTAACATTGTGAGTAGCTGGCCAACATTGGTCAATGTTAACACAGTAAGTAGCTGGCCAACATTGGTCAATGTTAACACTGAGTAGCTGGCCAACATTGGTCAATATTAACCATTTGTGATTGCTGTGATGACATCTTGTAGCGCCAAAGTTATGGAATAGTTTACCTCAATCTTTGAGGAGTATTGAAAAGGACAGAAAATCATTTAGGGAACATTTAAAGACTTTTTTGTTTAATAGATTTGAAGAAACCAGAGCGCAGTGAGCATGCTAAAGTAGCATGGATACCAGCGCTATAGACGTATCCAATCAATTAATCAATCTTGAGTTGGGCAGTGTTGACATCTTCAGATGGGCTGAGTTGGTGAAAGGTGATGCCATGGTGAGGATAATCTGGTTTTTGCATGAGAAATAGTCCATAAAGGAAACATGGCTTTACATTACTGGACATGATTCAGCATGAGATAATAGAGTTATTTTTGTTATGCCTCCTTCTACTTTAGGCAGCTACACCATTGTAACTGATGTATGCTACCTAAAGGCAGCTACACCATTGTAACTGATGTAGGCTACCTTACGACAGCTACACCATTGTAACTGATGTATGCTACCCAATGGCAGCTACACCATTGTAACTGATGTATGCTACCCAATGGCAGCTACACCACTGTAACTGATGTATGCTACCTTATGACAACTACACCATTGTAACTGATGTATGCTACCTAAAGGCAGCTACACCATTGTAACTAATGTAGGCTACCTTACGACAGCTACACCATTGTAACTGATGTAGGCTACCTTACGACAGCTACACCATTGTAACTGATGTATTTTTAGATGAATATTCTATAATTTTTTTTACCATAAAAAAATTCATCTCCATACAATAAAAGTATAACACATCTCTTCTATCCAACATTCTAGCTAGCAAAGTGCAACAGTTTGGAACTGTAAAGGTTATCTCAAAATCTTAGATGTAGTTAGAGTCATCATATACCAGTATGATATAACATTCTAGCTAGCAAAGTACAACAGTTTGGAACTGTAAAGGCTATCTCAAAATCTTAGATGTAGTGAGAGTCATCATATACCAGTATGATATAACATTCTAGCTAGCAAAGTGCAACAGATTGGAACTGTAAAGGCTATCTCAAAATCTTAGATGTAGTTAGAGTCAACATATACCAGTATGATATAACATTCTAGCTAGCAAAGTGCAACAGTTTGGAACTGTAAAGATTATCTCAAAATGTTAGATGTAGTTAGAGTCATAATATACCAGTATGATATAACATTCTAGCTAGCAAAGTGCAACAGTTTGGAACTGTAAAGGTTATCTCAAAATCTTAGATGTAGTTAGAGTCATCATATACCAGTATGATATAACATTCTAGCTAGCAAAGTGCAACAGATTGGAACTGTAAAGGCTATCTCAAAATCTTAGATGTAGTTAGAGTCATAATATACAGTATGATATAACATTCTAGCTAGCAAAGTGCAACAGTTTGGAACTGTAAAGGTTATCTCAAAGTCTTAAATGAAGTTAGAGTCATAATATACCAGTATGATATAACTTTAAAAGGATCACTTTGGTAAAATTAGTCTTACTGAATTATTTTCCAGTGGAAGAAATTTTTGTCCAAGAGCCGCGGACATGAAGCCAAACATCTTGGTCGCCGACTGAACCAACTTGCACCAAATAAATGCTGTGCCATATTTTATAAGGTGAGACAAATCGCTGACTCTTTGTGTGAGTTTACCACACATCCAACAGTCATGACCTAGCCACACATCCAACAGTCATGAACTAGCCACACATCCAACAGTCATGAACTAGCCACACATCCAAGAATTCATGAAACTAGCCACACATCCAACAATCATTAAATGGAACCACACATCCAACAATCATTAAACTAAGCCACACATCCAACAATCATTATACTAAGCCACACATCCAACAGTCATCATACTAAGTCACACATCCAACAGTCATTATACTAAGCCACACATCCAACAATCATTAAATGGAACCACACATCCAACAATCATGAAAGTAAGCCACACATCCAACAATAATTTAACTAAGCCACACATCCAACAATCATTAAATCGAACCACACATCCAACAATCATTTAACTAAGCCACACATCCAACAATAATTTAACTAAGCCACACATCCAACAATCATTAAATGGAACCACACATCCAACAATCGTGAAAGTAAGCTACACATCCTGCAATGATAAACTCAATTCCTATCATCCCATATATCAACTGATTTCTCCCCCAACAGACTTTACCAAACGAGGTTACATTTATGTTGTCTAAGAACTACAGGGAGGCAACGCTCTTCTAAGATCAGTGTAGTATCTTTTCCCATCAGGTTACCAAACCTGGGTGGTTTGTGATGTCTCAGCTTTGTGTCTGGTCATAGCCAGGAAGATTGGTGGGTTATGAGAGAGCCGCTAGGCCAAGAGATCCGAGAGGGCAGACTTTGAAGGGATTACCCCATTATAGTAGGACACCTTAGGGCTGCTCGCCCCCCCCCCCCCCCCCCAAAAAAAAGAGAACAATAAAATATTCATCACTACCCTACAGCTTTTCCATCCATATCCAGACAAAATATACTACCCAGTAGTATACAACTTTGCTACTCCATATCCATCAAAACGATTAGAGTTATTATCTTTGTTAAAGTTGTGTTATTCCAGTCCATGTTAATGACATAAATCCTTCTATCTTGCCACCGTTGTTGTTTGTTGTATTTCAGTTCAACAGAGCACAGAGAAATGGCCGAGCCAATGGTGTGATGATGAGTCATGATAATGTAAGTAAACTCAGAATATCAACTTGTAGTGTGGCCATAATGATATCAAAATTAGCATATCACACTAAATGATATCAAAAGTAGCATGTCATACTAAAGGACATCAAAAGTAGCATGTCATACTAAATGATATCAAAAGTAGCATGTCATACTAAATGATATCAAATGTAGCATGTCATACTAAATGATATCAAAAGTAGCATGTCATACTAAAGGATATCAAAAGTAGCATGTCATACTAAATACTAAATGATATCAAAAGTAGCATGTCATACTAAAGGATATCAAAAGTAGCATGTCATACTAAATGATATCAAAAGTAGCATGTCATACTAAATGATATCAAAAGTAGCATGCCATACTAAAGGATATCAAAAGTAGCATGTCATACTAAAGGATATCAAAAGTAGCATGTCATACTAAAGGATATCAAAAGTAGCATGTCATACTAAATGATATCAAAAGTAGCATGTCATACTAAAGGATATCAAAAGTAGCATGTCATACTAAATGATATCAAAAGTAGCATGTCATACTAAAGGATATCAAAAGTAGCATGTCATACTAAATGATATCAAAAGTAGCATGTCATACTAAATGATATCAAAAGTAGCATGTCATACTAAAGGATATCAAAAGTAGCATGTCATACTAAATGATATCAAAAGTAGCATGTCATACTAAATGATATCCCATAAAGTAATCTTTAAATAATGTCATGTACTTTTTCCTTTAAGGAGAACCTCACTGTACCATAAGGTGTACTGTTTACAACACAAACTGGGTCTTTAAACATAACCTCACTGTACCATAAGGCGTACTGTTTACAACACAAACTGTGTCTTTAAGGAGAACCTCACTGTACCATAGGGCCTACTGTTTACAACACAAACTGTGTCTTTAATCTAAGTTTTGGGGATCCATTCCCTGCTGGTGACACTTAAAGTTACCCTTTTTATTTCACTTACTTCACTTGGTCTACTCACACATTACAATGAATCCAACCAATTTTTCACCCAGCCAGTGTTCCCATTCCCAGTTATCTACTTTGACCACACCCGGCCACATTGTTCCCATTCCCAATTATTTAATGTGACCAAAACATTTGAATGAGTTTTTTTAAGTTAAAGAAAATTCAAGCCCCACACATTGTTAGGAGACCAGATTATAAGGTCCCACACATTGTTAGGAGACCAGATTATAAGGTCCCACACATTGTTAGGAGACCAGATTATAAGGTCCCACACATTGTTAGGAGACCAGATTATAAGGTCCCACACATTGTTAGGAGACCAGATTATAAGGTCCCACACATTGTTAGGAGACCAGATTATAAGGTCCCACACATTGTTAGGAGACCAGATTATAAGGTCCCACACATTGTTAGGAGACCAGATTATAAGGTCCCACACATTGTTAGGAGACCAGATTATAAGGTCCCACACATTGTTAGGAGACCAGATTATAAGGTCCCACACATTGTTAGGAGACCAGATTATAAGGTCCCACACATTGTTAGGAGACCAGATTATAAGGTCCCACACATTGTTAGGAGACCAGATTATAAGAATATGGAAAAGAAGAACAGTGACACTAAAACAAGAAAACACCAGCAAAGTTTTGCTTGTTCCCTGATGGCTCTATATATATTTAGGAAAACAAAGTAAGGTCAAACTTGAAAAAAAGGAACACAACAAAACAACGAACAAGCCTTAGGCAGCGAACAAACAACAGAAAAAAACAGAATAAAATATACACTTAGCTGAGAAGTAGTATTTGAGAGGCAGCAAAAGAATTGTGCTATTTTGCTAACTTAATTACTGCTCTATATTTACACTTGTAATTTGCGGTATTATAATAGAAACAATATTCTGTGCTCTGCCTTTGCAACATCAATAATACCTTTTATCAATGAGCTGGTCTAGTAAACTTTATCAAAATCAAACTTAGTTTTTATCTTAGGATATCTCCTTAAGTTTCTTCACCTAGATATGAACCATCTATGCTAGCATTTTAACTTAAGTTTCTTCACCTAGATATGAACCATCTATGCTAGCATTTTAACTTAAGTTTCTTCACCTAGATATGAACCATCTGTGCTAGCATTTTAACTTAAGTTTCTTCACCTAGATATGAACCGTCAATGCAAGCATTTTCAAATTTTCTTAACAAGATTCTCATTGGCCATTTACAACAAAACAAACTGCATCGCATGTCATTCATTTTTGTAACCAACTTTTACATGCACGGCTTTACTTAAACCGCAGTTGACCTTCATGGCTAGAAAGCTAAAAGAAGAACTCGGCTCGGAGGAAACCTTGGAAAGTCTACAAAAAGAAGAGGTCTTGTGCATGCCCAGTAGGATTCTCAGTTATCTCTCCCTGAATTGGGCTTTTGGTCTGGTCATTCAAATGTTGTTTCCCATGGCAAATGGAACTTCTGTTTTCTTTTCAAGTCGCAGTGTTTGGAAGGTATCAAGTTTTCCCAGAAATAGAATTAACTGTAGTGATTGCAGTGTTTGGAAGGTATCAAGTTTTCCCAGAAATAGAATTAACTGTAGTGATTGCAGTGTTTGGAAGGTATCAAGTTTTCCCAGAAATAGAATTACAAAAACAAATGAACTGTAGTGATTGCAGTGTTTGGAAGGTATCAAGTTTTCCCAGAAATAGAATTACAAAAACAAATGAACTGTAGTGATTGCAGTGTTTGGAAGGTATCAAGTTTTCCCAGAAATAGAATTACAAAAACAAATGAACTGTAGTGTTTGGAAGGTATCAAGTTTTCCCAGAAATAGAATTACAAAAACAAATGAACTGTAGTGATCGCAGTGCTTGGAAGGTATCAAGTTTTCCCAGAAATAGAATTACAAAAACAAATGAACTGTAGTGATTGCAGTGTTTGGAAGGTATCAAGTTTTCCCAGAAATAGAATTACAAAAACAAATGAACTGTAGTGATTGCAGTGTTTGGAAGGTATCAAGTTTTCCCAGAAATAGAATTACAAAAACAAATTAACTGTAGTGATTTGCAAACTTCAAATAAGTTTTTATTAAATATGAAAAATCATTTTATGAAATAATATGTTTGGAAAGAGAATGTTTTTGTTTTTAATGGTAACTGTTTTCTTTTATTGGGGGATTTAGTAGTATCTGTGGAACATCTCTACACACTTTCTTTGTCTTGTTTGCTTGCAACTGTCTGTGGACCATCTCTACACACTTTCTTTGTCTTGTTTGCCTGCAACTGTCTGTGGAACATCTCTACACACTTCCATTGTCTTGTTTGCTTGCAACTGTCTGTGGAACATCTCTACACACTTTCTTTGTCTTGTTCATTAGACAGACAATGTTTAGTTTTAACTCTTAGATCGATTGACCAATTATACATTCATTTCAGACATTACACTTATCTGGCTATATGGTAGCCAAGTGTACACTTACTAATGCTTTCTGTTTAATATCCAAGTGTACATTTACTATGATATGTATATAATATCTAAGTGTACATGTACTATGCAACTATTTATATAATATCCAAGTGTACACTTACTATATGTCTATAATATCCAAGTGTTGTCAATGTATATAGGCTACATTGACAGGGTAACTTGATCACATTGACAGGGTAACTTGATCAACATGGTCACGCTAGTACGTCCGACCCTGTTCTTTGCCACCAACCGGGTCTGGATTTTATTAGAGAAAAAGTTGAGACAACGATGGAAACACATCAACCCAGTCTTCCATTACCTGATCACCAAGAACAACTTCACCATAGAGGAATGTACCTACAGCCTCAGGTCAGGACTGTTAGTGCTCAGACTTTACATTGTATAGCTAATGGGTAGATATATATAGCTAATGGGTAGATATATATAGCTATATCTCTGATAATGCCAATATAATCAGGCTATATATGTTATTGCCAAATTAATATCACTTAAACCAGACCTGTTTACCCCAAACTCTTAAAATCGTACAATATCATCCCAAAATCGTTCAATACATTATCTTATATAATGCATACACCTCAAAATCGTACATTGTACGCCAAAGTTGTAAGAGTAAACAGGTCTGTTAAACATATTGTCTTATTATAAAATAGGCATCCTAAGAAAAATCGTGATGTGTATATACAAAGGGAAGTGAAGAAAAAGTTGGGACTAGATCGCAGCAAGCTATTTTTAGCCATAGAGGGACCACTGCGATTGAATACGCAAAAGTTCTTCTTAAACCTTGGGATTCCAATATGTGATGTTCTCGACTCACCTTATCTGTCTGGTATGTAGGTTACTATAAATATCTGTCTGTTATGTACCCGATATAATATATGTGTGGTTTATGGGCTACTATATAATATTACTATATACCATATGTGTCTTGTATGTATGCTACTTTATAAGTCAGCTATGTACTATATATATGTATTTACCACATATGTCTGCTATGTTGGCTACTATATATATGTCTGTTATGTACTATATCTGTTTACTGTTTGATATGTCTGCTATGTACCATGTATGTCTGCTATGTACCGTATATGTCTGGTCTGGCATATATCATATGTCTGCCATGTACCATATATATCTTGGTATGTACTAATCCATCTTTCTAACCATCACTTGCCATTGCTTGATCCATCTTTCTAACCATCACTTGCCATTGCTAGGTCCATATTTGTAACCATCACTTGCCATTGCTAGGTCCATATTTGTAACCATCACTTGCCTTTGCTTGATCCATATTTGTAACCATCACTTGCCATTGCTTGATCCATATTTGTAACCATCACTTGCCATTGCTAGGTCCATATTTGTAACCATCACTTGCCATTGCTAGGTCCATATTTGTAACCATCACTTGCCATTGCTAGGTCCATATTTGTTATCATCACTTGCCATTGCTAGGTCCATATTTGTAACCATCACTTGCCATTGCTAGGTCCATATTTCTAACCATCCATTGCCATTGCTAGGTCCACATTGTGTCAACAAGATCACTGATTATAAGCTTGGCTCTGCTGGCAAGGAATTGTCAGGACTGCAGTCAAGATTTAGTCCTCAGTTCCCAGAGAGCCAAAATGGGGAAATTGTACGTATCTTTAGACTGGATGTGTGCCAGTTATAAACATGATATGATTGAGTGTGTGATGGTTGGCTGGTGTAGGATGGTTGGTGTGTTGGATGGTTGGTGGTGTAGAATGGTTAGTGGTTTAGGATGGTTGATGGCATAGGATGGTTTGTGACGTAGGATGGTTGGTGTTAGTAGTAGGATGGTTGATATCTAGGATGGTTGATGGTATAAGATGGTTTGTGGGGTAGGATGGTTAAGGGTATAGTATGGTTGGTGGGGTAGGATGGTTGATGGTATAGGATGATTGGTGTGAAAGATGGTTAGGGTTAGGGTATAGTATCGTTGGTGATGTAGGATTGTTGATGGTATAGGATGATTGGTGGTGTAGGATGGTTGATGGTATTTGGTGGTGAAGGATGATTGGTGGTGTAGGATGGTGGGCATGTAGGATGGTTTATGGTATAGTATGGTTGGTGAGATAGTATGGTTGGTGTGTGCGATAGTTGGCATGTAGGATGGTTGGTGGTGTAGGGTGGTTGGCCTGTAGGATGGTTGATGGTGTAGGATGGTTGGTGGTTTAGGATGGTTGATGGTATAGGATGGTTTGTGATGTAGGATGGTTGATGTTAGTACTAGGATGGTTGATATCTAAGATGGTTGATGGTATGAGATGGTTGGTGGTGTAGGATGGTTGGTGATATAAGAAGGTTGATGGTATAGGATTGTTGGTGGTGTACAATGATTGATGGTACAGGATGGTTGATGGATAAGATGGTTGTGGTATAGGAAGGTTTGTGGTGTACAGTGATTGATGGTACAGGATGGTTGGGGCTATTATCTAAGTCTTTGATTGATTGTAATTTTTAAATATTTGGTCAAGTATTGAGGGAATAGAGAGAATATTAACTTGGTCACAAGATCTTCTCTATTACCTGGTCAACGATTTCAGCTGCAGTAGAAGTTAATAGGGAAAGGACAACAAGGTGATGGGTTTATTGCTGACTTTAATTAGTGATCATGCATACAAGTTGAATTAAATCTCAAACTATAAGAACATTTCACTATTATTTATATTTATTTTAATGAATTTAAAGCTTTCGGTAAAATAATATTAAAATAATAAGTCAATTATTAGCCTTTAAAATCTTTTTGAAAATACAAGGCACAAGTGACTTTCTTTCCTTGTGCATTTCCAGTTTCATACGTTAAAAAATCTTATTGTAAAGATTGAAAAATTGTTTTTTAGATTTATGTGAAAGGCCGTCATGTCTGCATGGGATTACTTCATGCTGAGGACACAGATATCTTGGAGGAAGATGAGGGGTACATGTGTCCAGGGATTCTGGTGGTCAAAGATTCAATGGGATATATATCTGTGACTAAAAACATTGAAGGTACTTTATCCTCAGTGGGCAACCAGTTTCCCTCAAAATATCTATCATTGTTTCATTATCCACTGTAGTTGCAACTATCTAGTTTTTTCAAATGTCCACAGTTTTAGCAATATCCAATTTTTTTTTCAATATTCATAGTTGTTTCAAATATCCACACTAGTTATAAATATCCATAGTTGTTGTGAATACCCACAAATGTTGATTTATCCACATATTTTTTGCAATATCCACATTTGGGAATATTCAGTGTTTTTAATATCCACAGTTTTTTGTGAATATCCAGTTTTTGTGAATATCCACAGTTTTTGCAAATATCCAGAGTTGTTGCAAATATCCACAATTGTAGCAAATGAGAAGTAACAGACACCAGAAATAAATCGTGAAATACTACTACTAAAATAAAAAGGAAGAAATCAGCTGTTTATCATATTTTATTGAAAATGTCAGGCAAAATTAACAAGTTGCAAAGTTAACAAGTTGCAATTATGGTACTCAAAGAACAAGTCATCTATGGCTCTAAACTCACAGAGAAAATTTGGGATCTGTACTTTGACTTGATGAACTACTTTGTTTAGAATGCTGATTTACCTACCCTACATTAGTGAACAGCTTCCTGACTGAGCCTACATTAGTGAACAGGTTTCTCACTGAGCCTACATTAATGAACATGTTTCTCACTGAGCCTACATTAGTGAACATGTTTCTCACTGAGCCTACATTAGTGAACATGTTTCTCACTGAGCCTACATTAGTGATCAGGTTTCTCACTGAGGCTACATTAGTGAACATGTTTCTTACTGAGCCTTGATTAGTTAAAAATGTTCCTCACTGTGCCTGCATTAATAAAGATGTATCCATTTGATGTTAGCAGATTATTGAGTATATGAAGAATAATACTTGAGATTAGCCATACAATGGTTGGGAGACAACAGACAGGAGAAGTCTACAACCTTAGAATATATTGACATCTTAGAATATATGGACATCTTAGAATATGGACATCTTAGAATATATGGACACCTTAGAATATATTGGCATCTTAGAATATATGGACATCTTAGAATATATTGGCATCTTAGAATATATGGACATCTTAGAATATATTGACATCTTAGAATATATGGACATCTTAGAATATATTGACATCTTAGAATATATTGACATCTTAGAATATATTGACATCTTAGAATATATTGACATCTTTGAATATATGGACATCTTAGAATATATTGACATCTTAGAATATATGGACATCTTAGAATATATGGACATCTTAGAATATATGGATATCTTAGAATATATGGACATCTTAGAATATATTGACATGTGCTTCTGTCCTAGATTTAGACATTGTAACACTGGACAATGGATGTACAGTTTGTTGTGAAAGTGTTGAAACTACCTTAAAGATGAGTCTTCCTATAATCAGTAACTGTATGTTGATTGGACACCAGAAGCCTTTCTTAGTCCTACTTATAACACTCAGGGTCAGTTACAAGTTAACACAATACTAGGTTGGGGTCAGTTATAACTTAACACAATACTAGGTTGGGGTCAGTTATAACTTAACACAATACTAGGTTGGGGTCAGTTACCAGTTAACACAGTACTAGGTTGGGAGTCAGTTACAAGTTAACACAGTACTAGGTTGGGTTCAGTTGTAAGTTAAAACAATACTAGTTTAGACGAGTTACAAGTTAAAACATCTTAGGTCCATATGATATTATCTCAGTGTTAGTGTTATATTCCATCTTAGGTCCACATATTATCTCAGTGTTATATTCCATCTTAGGTCCATATGTTATCTCAGTGTTATATTCCATCTTAGGTCCATATTGACAAAAGCTCTTTGAAGCCCAGTAGCAGACTGACTACGCCCGTGCAGCTGTGGCTACAGAAATATGGTGTTGTAGCAAATAGGACAACAGACCTCATTCAAGATAAAGCTTCCAATTTTTATGAGGTAGGAAGTCTTAGTCTTTAATAGGAAGTCTTAGTCTTTAATAGGAAGTCTTAGTCTTTAATAGGAAGTCTTAGTCTTTAATAGGAAGTCTTAGTCTTTAACAAGATTGAATCAAGAAACAAAAATTGACTCAATATTTTTTCCTAGCACAATAAATGCATTTTTAACTGTTACGACCTTCCTTCGTTGGTCTTCATTAATGTTACAATGTAACATTCTTCATCAGTAGACACATTTACTGCTCGGTAGTTAGATAGGCCCTACGTCATCTTGTTCCTAGTGTGACAACTGTATACTACAGTATGCTTAACTTGCCTGTCACACCTGGTCCACAATTAAGAGCAAACCACAGCGTCCAATGAAGATAACAATAGCACTCAACTCTCTTCTCTACTCTCGACTCTAACTCTCGACTCTACTTCTCTTGATTCTTATCTCTAATGATCCAAAAAACACACTGCCTTTTATATCGCTACACTCAGCATACACTAAAGCTCAACACCACCAACCAACTTCACGCTTTGACCTCACGACTTACAACTCACAAAACACTCTCACGATTAACAACACACCCCCTCCACCAAATTTTCACAACAATATAGTTCACAAAATTAACTTTAAAAAATATCTTTTTTTTTTATTTTCTAAATTTTTTCATTTCATACATTATTGTTTATGTATTTTTTCCTGATCAATTAAGTTGTCAGTTAAGTGAAAAAGATTATTCGAGTGGCATTCACACAATGGAAATAATGGTATCTTAGCCTAATTGTGAAACTCTGTATGTCAGGGCTGGCCCACACAAATAGCTGCATTGTCAGTTGACTCTTTCAGAGACTCATGTGACTCTTTCAGAGACTCATGTGACTCTTTCAGAGACTCATGTGACTCTTTCAGAGACTCATGTGACTCTTTCAGAGACTCATGTGACTCTTTCAGAGACTCATGTGACTCTTTCAGAGACTCATGTGACTCTTTCAGAGACTCGTGTGACTCTTTCAGAGACTCGTGTGACTCTTTCAGAGACTCATGTGACTCTTTCAGAGACTCGTGTGACTCTTTCAGAGACTCGTGTGACTCTTTCAGAGACTCGTGTGACTCTTTCAGAGACTCGTGTGACTCTTTCAGAGACTCGTGTGACTCTTTCAGAGACTCATGTGACTCTTTCAGAGACTCATGTGACTCTTTCAGAGACTCATGTGACTCTTTCAGAGACTCATGTGACTCTTTCAGAGACTCATGTGACTCTTTCAGAGACTCATGTGACTCTTTCAGAGACTCATGTGACTCTTTCAGAGACTCATGTGACTCTTTCAGAGACTCATGTGACTCTTTCAGAGACTCAGCTGACTCTTTCAGAGACTCGTGTTAGTAGTTCTAATAAACAAATAAGAGCTCTACACAAATATTTATTCATATTTAATGAACATAATGAAATGCAAAATACAATTTAAACAACTTTTATCTTTTCTTTCCCTTAACTTTTTAAAACTGTAGATTGAACTGAAATAAAACTCTGTTGTGTTCTTTTTTCCTTACTGCATGCATCCCAGGAAGTTACAGGTTTTCCCCTGTCCTGTTCCATACAGTAAACCAAAACTATCAATTTGAGAACAAGTATTCCGTCACAGCTAATGTAGTATTCATCAATGCTGACTTACCAACTGGCGACACATTTTTACTTGGCCAGTGGAAATAAAACATAAAGAACATTTTCTTGTATTCTTACAAGAGACTTAAAATATTTTTTTTCAAATATTTTAGAAAACTAGAAAGAATGTCAAAGTATAATTGAAATTAGAAACATTTTTCTTAACCCGTACAATATTTTAGTATTAACCAGTGCTTCAATTTGTACACTTAGAAAATATCCATTTATCCAGTACCGGGTAATTAATGCTTACCTAACATAAATGTGTTCATTTGGATCAGATATTGGATGATGCTGTTGTTCACATCAACAGCTGTATGGATAACAAAGGCTCAAGGATCCGGCGTTGGACTCTTTTAGAAACAGATTTCTCATGTGTACGTGATGAAATTGGTAAGAAAGTAGGTCTCCTTATAATAATGCTCACATTCATACCCAGAAAATATTGTTTTTAAATATAATCGCCCTTGATAAAACCATTTTTCCTAAAATGTTTCTCTCTATTTAATTGTATTTCTGTTAAAATAAAATTTTGATTCTATATTCTTTAATATACCTGATGGTGGTGGCGTAACCATGATAATCATTGGTATTTAAAATGAAGATATTGTCATAATGATTATTTCATGTAATATGTCTATTTTATTCAATATACTTTAATTATTAACACTGCCATATTTGAATGTGATTGTTTTAAAAATTTGCTAATGTGGAAAATATTTCTAATGACAATCATATGGTTTTAGCTATTAATAAAACTTACATTTCTATATATTATTTTAGATCTCATCATCATCATCATCATCATCATGTCCCTTAGTCCTTGGACCGTTGGGGCGCCACAGATGACATGAAAACTATCCTTCTCCATTCCTCTCTGTCTTCTGCACTACGTACAGCATCGCCTAGTTTTAATCCCGTCCACTCTTTGATGTTATCTTCCCATCTTTTTCTCTGTCTTCCACTTCTTCTCCCTCCTCTAGTTGTGCCATGCATGATTTCTTTGGCGAGCCCTTGTTTCCTTGTTTCCATTCAAGTTTTCGCTTTTTTACCAACACCAGGAGGTCATCGTACTGCCCAATTGCTTGACGAATCCTTTCTTTCACTTGTTCATTGGTGATATGGTCTCTATAGCAGATGCCAAGAATGCTTCTGAAACATCTCATCTCCATCGCCTTTGTTTTCCTTTCGAGTTCTGCTGTTAATGTCCAGGACTCACAGGCATATAAGAAAATGGAGAGGACTAGTGAGCGCATCAGCCTGATTTTGGTGCTGGGGGCTTTATTTTTGTCGTTCCATATTTTCTTGAGCCTCTTTAGTGCTGTCGTGGTCTGCGCAATCCTGGCCATCAATTCGGGCTTGGAGCCTTCTTCCGAAATAATTGTTCCTAGGTATTTGAAACTGCCAACTGTCTCTAGTCTTTCCTCCCCGATCTTAATTTCAGTGGTGATGCCAGTGGTGTTGTTCGTCATCATTTTTATCTTTTCTGCACTGATTTGCATGCCAAAGGACGATGAAGTCTTGTCGAGACGCTTTACAAGGTTAGCTAGCTCTTCTTCGCTTCCGGCCAGTCCGTCTATATCATCCGCAAAGCGTAGGTTGGTGATTGTTCTGCCACCAATACTGACTGTCCCTACATGCGTTTCCAGTGCATCTGACATAATCCTCTCTAAGAAGATGGTAAACAGGGTGGGGGAGAGCAAGCAGCCTTGTCGTACTCCAACCGTGGTCCTGAACCATTCTCCGATGTTGTTGTTGAAGAAAACTGCACTGGTGGCCTTATCATAGAGGCTGCATATCATTCTGGTTAGGTTTGTGTTGATGTTGTAGTACCTCATGGTGACCCTGTTGAATGCCTTCTTGAAATCCACAAAGACGTGGTATAGGTTATGTTGGTGTTGAGCATATTTCTCACATAGTTTTCGGAGGTTTAAGATCTGCTCAGTAGTGCCACGTCCTTGCCTGAAGCCCGCCTGTTCTTCAGCAATGATTCTGTCGGCATATGGTCTTAGTCGGTTCAGTATGACCTTCAACATGACCTTGCTTGGGTGGCTTATTAGGCCTAGACCTACAATTATATATTATTCCAGACCTACAGCTACAATATATATAACTATGATTAATCAAGCCCTAATAACACAAGTTTTTTGTATAAATCCTTCATATTCATTTTGTAGCATTTTATTTTATATTTATATTCTAATGTGTTTACACCACAGATTTATTACACCAACTATTTCAGAAAAAACAAAAGAAAATATTAAACTCCAAACGCACTTGCCATATTTTTAAAGATTATCATTTTTAAAAAAAAAATATATAAAAAAGATTCTCATTTTAGTGGAGTTATCTGGAATGTTATTTTGTAAATCAGGGGCATCATATATCCTTCATTTTCCTTTGAAAAACAGGAAGTGTGGGGTTTGGGTTGAGGGGTGAGTGGGAAAATGTGATTGAATGAGTTGTCACAGGCAACAAGTCTATGTGTCAAGTTTCAGCTTGATAGGTTGACGGGAATCAGATCAATTAGTTGTCTGAAGATTTTGCCACACACCCAGCCAGAAAGAAAAACACAACAAAAGAAAAGTCAATATAAAGGATTTAAAAATAATCTAATGTCACAATGTAGTGTTGAGTTCATCTAATGTCACAATGTAGTGTTGAGTTCATCTAATGTCACAATGTAGTGTTGAGTTCATCTAATGTCACAATGTAGTGTTGAGTTCATCTAATGTCACAATGTAGTGTTGAGTTCATCTAATGTCACAATGTAGTGTTGAGTTCATCTAATGTCACAATGTAGTGTTGAGTTCATCTAATGTCACAATGTAGTGTTGAGTTCATCTAATGTCACAATGTAGTGATGAGTTCATCTAATGTCACAATGTAGTGTTGAGTTCATCTAATGTCACAATGTAGTGTTGAGTTCATCTAATGTCACAATGTAGTGTTGAGTTCATCTAATGTCACAATGTAGTGTTGAGTTCATCTAATGTCACAATGTAGTGTTGAGTTCATCTAATGTCACAATGTAGTGTTGAGTTCATCTAATGTCACAATGTAGTGTTGAGTTCATCTAATGTCACAATGTAGTGTTGAGTTCATCTAATGTCACAATGTAGTGTTGAGTTCATCTAATGTCACAATGTAGTGTTGAGTTCATCTAATGTCACAATGTAGTGTTGAGTTCATCTAATGTCACAATGTAGTGTTGAGTTCATCTAATGTCACAATGTAGTGTTGAGTTCATCTAATGTCACAATGTAGTGTTGAGTTCATCTAATGTCACAATGTAGTGTTGAGTTCATCTAATGTCACATAGTAGTGTTGAGTTCAATAGCCCACAATATAAAAATTCCCTGTTACTGCACCAAACAGGGTGGGAATCTGTGTTCAAGTTAAAATATCTAAATCTATTTGGTATTCTTAAAAACACTGATGGTAATTTTGTTTTTATTTAATGGAAATCTAATCAATTTTTATTACTATAAATTAGAAATACATTTGATGTAATAATAATTAAAGAATTGTTTTTAAAGTATTTTATCTGAATGTGATCATATATTATGTATTACTATAATTAATTTGTAAGCACATTTACCTGTGTTGCAACAATTATGAAATTAAATTAAAATGTATGTTAATGGTTCAAATAACTCCAAACAAAATAAAATGTAAATCTTTGCTGGAACTCATTGAACCAAAATTAAGAATAATCTTATTAGAGATAAATTAAATGTTCTTATTATTGTTTTAACACTATTAAAATTACATCTGTGTAATGTGAACATTAAATAATCTTGTAAAAGGATTCTTCTTCTTATGCCTTTTTACCCCGTCTGGGGCATAGGCCGTCCACAAGAATTTTCCACTCATCCCGGTCCTGTGCTTTCCTTTCCAATTGCTTCCAGTTGTATCCCATATTTTGCGTGTCTGTCTCTAGTTCACGTCTCCATGTATTCTTAGGTCTTCCTCTCTTTCTTTTTCCCTGTGGATTCCATGTTAGACATTGTCTGGGTAGGGCTAAATTATATAGAAGAGAACCATCTCTCAAAACCTAGTGATATTAGAAATGTAAAGATCTATACATAGGTACTGGTTTAAAAATAAGGAAAATCATTTCATAAATATACATTTCAATGGCTTGGACAATTTCCGTAGTTCTTTTGGGGATTCAATACATGAAAACATAATTCAGTTACACACAAAAGAAATGGATTTTTAGATGTTGAGACTTTGCAATAGCATTTATAAAGTAGCTCAAAAAGTCTTTGATTATAACCCTGGTAAAACCTGGTCATATCTTCTAGCTCTGTTTATATTTCACACCTACAATTCCATATGTTGTTTCAGATCCTATCACTAAACTGCTGAATCGAGAAATTATTGTCAAAAGATATCAAAATATCATCGACAAACTTTACATCACCCCAGTGATGCTTTAGTTCATAGACAACTAGACATCATGCCAGTGCTGCTTTAGTTCATAGACAACTAGACATCATGCTAGTGCTGCTTTAGTTCATAGACAACTAGACATCATCCCAGTGCTGCTTTAGTTCATCGACAACTCGACATCATTCCAGTGCTGCTTTAGTTCATAGACAACTAGACATCATCCCAGTGCTGCTTTAGTTCATAGACAACTAGACATCATCCCAGTGCTGCTTTAGTTCATAGACAACTAGACATCATTCCAGTGCTGCTTTAGTTCATAGACAACTAGACATCATTCCAGTGCTGCTTTAGTTCATAGACAACTAGACATCATCCCAGTGCTGCTTTAGTTCATCGACAACTCGACATCACCCCAGAGAACTATTGACAATCAGCACATAAGTCCATAGGAAATAAAATATTTAGGCACCGGTAGATTTTGTCTATTCACATGATTGTGGGTACTTGTAGAAAGAAAATGTCATTATGAAAATTGGGCAATATAACTGCCTAAAGATTTGGAACATTATTTGAAAAGTTAATTTTGTTTTTGTAATGTCTTATCCAGAAAATTATCTATGTAAGTAATTTCTGCCATTAATATAGTCTACAATTTAACAGTGATAAGTCTACCATTTTTTTTAGTAATTTTCCAATAGGCCTATCAAACATTTTTGCAGTTCTGCTAAAGTCTAAAGTACGATACATATAGTCAAATAAATTTTTTTTTTATTTCAAATCAAAACTTTGGGTTTTTGTAAAAGTGTTTCATTTTTATCAACCATGTAGTATTATTCTATATCAAAGAAAGAAAGAAGCGAAACAAAATATGAAGAAACCTGAAAATAAATGATATAACAAAACAATGTTTTGGTCAGAAACCTTCAGTGAGCTAGCAAAAGTAAAAACAATATAAAATTAAAAATGAACCCTTAGCCGCAATGTAGTATCCAAGATGCCCATACCAATAGTTAGATAGTCTCCTTATACTTTGGTTTCTGATATGTCACATATCAAATTACTACCACACACAAATAAGTCACATATCAAATTACTACCACACACAAATAAGTCACATCAAATTACTACTACACACAAATAAGTCACATATCAAATTACCACTACACACAAATAAGTCACATCAAATTACTATTACACACAAATAAGTCACATATCAAATTACTATTACACACAAATAAGTCACATATCAAATTACTACTACACACAAATAAGTCACATATCAAATTACTACTACACACAAATAAGTCACATATCAAATTACTACTACACACAAATAAGTCACTATTTAAAAAAAAAAATATCTGTGACACCTAAGAACTCAGTAAATGCATTCCACATCTTTTATCTATTTCACAAATTCATCATTGTAACACAGCAAGTTAAATATGAATTTTCACATGACACTGACAGTGTAGTGATTTGATGAGAATAATGTAAGACACGAGACAAGCAGGGACTAGTTTTTCAGAGCGGAGGGAGAACTCATGATTTTTTGGGTAGAGATAGTGTGGACGATTTATCTTGGGTTTGAGCAGACATATTGGATTGCTAAAATGGATCATTGAAGTAATTTTGGATGGAGTATTATTGATCGTGTGTGTGTATATTATATATTCTTTACATTGTAACTATGCTTGTTACAAGGATGTCCTAACAACAAGGAATTATTTGTCTTATTCATTATTCGTAATAAAGTACTGTGTAAATTATCCAATTGGACATTCAATTCTTGAGAGAGAGGTAGAGATAAGTGAAGTATTCAATTAGCAGTGGCAAGCCATCCATTACATTAAAGCTCACAGTATTAGTTAACATTGTTACAATCATAATGTTGGATTTTCATTAAGAAGTATTTACCATAATTTCATTAATTTATATCTTATATCCATTTATATCAAGCCAGTTGGACTCTACCAAGTCAGTTGGACTCTCCCAAGTCAGTTGGACTCTCCCAAGTCAGTAGGACTCTCCCAAGTAAGTAGGACTCTCCCAAGTCAGTAGGACTCTCCCAAGTCAGTTGGACTCTCCCAAGTCAGTTGGACTCTCCCAAGTCATTTGGACTCTCCCAAGTCAGTTGGACTCTCCCAAGTCAGTAGGACTCTCCCAAGTCAGTAGGACTCTCCCAAGTCAGTAGGACTCTCCAAAGTCAGTTGGACTCTCCCAAGTCAGTTGGACTCTCCCAAGTCAGTTGGACTCTCCCACTGTGTATCACATTCAGGGTACTAGCTTGAGTGTTATTTTCTGACATCTTTTTGTGGTACTGGTATCCCTATTAAGGAGTGGAACAAATACATTTAATATTAGAAAGTAGAGTCACCAACGTTGAGGAGTCAACAGGTTAAACGAAATATCTTTGTATTGAGGTTAATATTTTAACATTCACTGTTGCACTCATTTTACATCACTTGTCATAATACTGGCATTGTCCTTGACCTTGTACCTTCATAATGATAAAAGAAAAGAACAGAGTTTGTCATTGGGAATCTTAGTTGTCCCTGACCTTCCACAAATGGTAGAACTGGCTCTGCTACGGTATCATTCTTACAGTTAAAGGCTTGGGTTATACGTGAACATTTTTAAAAATCCTTTCTATTGGTTGGGTTTAAATAATTGGTTACACTTGATGACAACTTAAAGAATTTATATTACTGTAGTTGTTTTCTTTTAAAATAAAATGGATTTTAAACCGTACACAGTTTTTAGGGTCCTGCTTTTGATGATTGTTTTTCATTCAATTATTATAATAAGATGATGTCAGTTGTTAATGTTCTTGAATGTTTCTCCCTGTCAACTAAAAGTCAATGTGTGTTCCTGCCAACTAAAAGTAAAAGTCAATGTTTGTTCCTGCCAACTAAAAGTAAAAGTCAGTGTTTGTTCCTGCCAACTAATAGTTAATATTTCACCAGTCAACTAAAAGTAAAAGTCAATGTTTGTTCCTGCCAACTAAAAGTAAAAGTCAATGTTTGTTCATACCAAGTAAAAGTCAATGTTTGTTCATGCCAACTAAAAGTAAAAGTCAATGTTTGTTCATGCCAACTAAAAGTCAATGTTTGTTCCTGCCAACTAAAACTAAAAGTCAATGTTTGTTCCTGCCAACTAAAAGTAAAAGTCAATGTTTGTTCCTGCCAACTAATAGTTAATGTTTCACCAGTCAACTAAAAGTAAAAGTCAATGTTTGTTCCTGCCAAGAAAAAGTCAATGTTTGTTCATGCCAAGTAAAAGTCAATGTTTGTTCATGCCAACTAAAAGTCAATGTTTGTTCCTGCCAACTAAAAGTCAATGTTTGTTCCTTCCAGCTAAAAGTAAAAGTCAATGTTTGTTCCTGCCAACTAATAGTTAATGTTTCACCAGTCAACTAAAAGTAAAAGTCAATGTTTGTTCCTGCCAAGAAAAAGTCAATGTTTGTTCATGCCAAGTAAAAGTCAATGTTTGTTCATGCCAACTAAAAGTCAATGTTTGTTCCTGCCAACTAAAAGTCAATGTTTGTTCCTGCCAGCTAAAAGTAAAAGTCAATGTTTGTTCCTGCCAACTAAAAGTAAAAGTCATTGTTTGTTCCTGCCAACTAAAAGTAAAAGTCAATGTTTGTTCCTGTCAACTAAAAGTCAAAGTCAATTTTTGTTCCTGCCAACTAAAAGTAAAAGTCATTGTTTGTTCCTGCCAACTAAAAGTAAAAGTCAATGTTTGTTCCTGCCAACTAAAATTAAAAGTCAATGTTTGTTCCTGCCAACTAAAAGTAAAAGTCAATGTTTGTTCCTGCCAACTAAAAGTAAAAGTCAATGTTTGTTCCTACCAGCTAAAAGTAAAAGTCAATGTTTGTTCATGCCAACTAAAAGTAAAAGTCAATGTTTGTTCCTGCCAACTAAAAGTCAAAGTCAATTTTTGTTCCTGCCAACTAAAAGTAAAAGTCAATGTTTGTTCCTGCCAAGTAAAAGTCAATGTTTGTTCATGCCAACTAAAAGTAAAAGTCAATGTTTGTTCCTGCCAACTAATAGTAAAAGTCAATGTTTGTTCCTGCCAACTAAAAGTAAAAGTCATTGTTTGTTCCTGCCAACTAAAAGTAAAAGTCAATGTTTGTTCCTGTCAACTAAAAGTCAAAGTCAATTTTTGTTCCTGCCAACTAAAAGTAAAAGTCAATGTTTGTTCCTGCCAAGTAAAAGTCAATGTTTGTTCCTGCCAAGTAAAAGTCAATGTTTGTTCCTGCCAACTAATAGTAAAAGTCAATGTTTGTTCCTGCCAACTAAAAGTAAAAGTCAATGTTTGTTCCTGCCAACTAAAAGTTAAAGTCAATTTTTGTTCCTGCCAACTAAAATTAAAAGTCAATATTTGTTCCTGCCAACTAAAAGTAAAAGTCAATGTTTGTTCCTGCCAAATAAAAGTAAAAGTCAATGTTTGTTCCTACCAGCTAAAAGTAAAAGTCAATGTTTGTTCCTGCCAAATAAAAGTAAAAGTCAATGTTTGTTCCTGCCAACTAAAAGTAAAAGTCAATGTTTGACACTGCCAAGTAAAAGTCAATGTTTGTTCATGCCAACTAAAAGTAAAAGTCAATGTTTGTTCCTGCCAACTAATAGTAAAAGTCAATGTTTGTTTCTGCCAACTAAAAGTAAAAGTCAATGTTTGTTCCTGCCAACTAAAAGTAAAAGTCAATGTTTGTTCCTGCCAACTAAAAGTAAAAGTCAATGTTTGTTCCTGCAAAGTAAAAGTCAATGTTTGTTCCTGCCAACTAAAAGTCAATGTTTGTTCCTGCCAACTAAAAGTAAAAGTCAATGTTTGTTCCTGCCAACTAAAAGTAAAATTCAGTGTTAAGCTCCAGACAAAATCCAAGGTTCAAGTTCATTTGTAAGTAAATCTTTAGGTTATTATTAATATTAGTACAATTTTAATTCAAAAGTAGTTTCCGAAATGAAAAAAGGGGGGGGGAATATCGGAAATGCGTGAAGGCCTATGACAGTTGTGACGACTGATGAACAAGCTAGAGCTGATAAAACATGGTGGAAACAAAGACATTCCTTCATTATCAAAAATTTGGCAATAAATGCCAAATAAATGGAAGACGGCACTAGCCAATAGAAAATATAATTACTAAGAAATTTCACAACTTTATGTAACTAAAAAATCTTTACACAGTAGTGGTAGTAGAAACAGGAGAGTCACTCAAATATCGGACTCGCCCCCACTCTCTAACACTTATTTCAATAGCGCTCAATTTAAAAGTCCCAATAATTGCTTACTTATTTACTTATGCCTTTGACCCCGTCTCGGACATAGGCCGTCTACAAGAATTTTGGCAATCTCATAAAAATTTCCCATGCCCTAAACTTTACTTTGCGCTAAGTGGAAGGTAATTTTTTTATATTTAATGAAAATTCTAACCCATATTTGTTCACGCCCCTAAACTGTATTTTCAGGACTTGAAAATAATTATGTTAAGTATTTTTAAAGATTAGGCTACATTTTGACACCTGTAAATTGATTAGGTTATTTATTATTGTTATTCATATAAAAACGTTCCCCACTCTCGTTCTTTCATATTTGAAATGTGTAGAAAAGTGTGATAAGTGGCTACTGGAGGGTGTAGCAAAGTGTGATAAGTGGCTACTGGAGGGTGTAGCAAAGTGTGATGAGTGGCTACTGGAGGGTGTAGCAAAGTGTGATGAGTGGCTACTGGAGGGTGTAGCAAAGTGTGATGAGTGGCTACTGGAGGGTGATGTGTGTGTGTGTGTACTTATAAAACCCGGCTCCCAGCGCCAAAAAACTGTAGTAGAGTGAGTGTGGTTAGGTAATGAACGAGACTGACAGTGCTACTACTATACACAATCAACATCAAAATCAGGCCTTGAGGACTACAGCTTTGTTATGAACTCTAAAGGAAATGCTGAAGAAAAATCCTAAAGAAAATAAAAAAGACAATGTCTGAAAAGAAATAAATAGTGCAGGTTAACAATGCCTTGTTTAACATTGAATAACAAATTAGGGTAATAAATCCCACAAATAAATTCCACAAATCTTTTGCTGCCCTCGTGGACACTACTTCTCAGCTTAGTGCTTTATTATAATTTTTTGATATTTTTTATTTTATTCGTTTTTCTGTTTGTTCGCTGATGAAGGCTTCCTGCCGACACGTTCGTTGTTTTGTTGCATTCCTTTTTTCAGGTTTAACCTTACTGTGTTTTACTAATTTCCAGCTAAAAAATTAACATGCTAAATAACTGATAACTATGTTATTACAGGTTGTGACAAAATATACTTAACAAAAAATATAGTATCACATGTTATACAAATGGCAATTAAAATTATATTATAAAAGAAATCATTTGACCGTTTTTAACTTGTAGCATATAGGCCTACACAGTGTTACATTCAGAACCAGCGCGAGATGTGCGGGCTAACATAAAGGTCTAGAAATTATTACGGTATGCCGTCCATGTATGGTGCCTATGTAAGGGGGCGTCCATTAATTACTTTAACAATTTTTAAGCAATTTTTGACCCCCCTTTGTCAACAACTGTCAAACTTTCAGTGACCCCCCTAAGTAATTATGTCAACATTCCCCCCCCCCCCCAATGAATCATAGTATAAATAAATATACTATAGGGCATATAGTCTACATTTTACTTTGTGCTGATCTATTTTAATAACACAAAGTTGTAAGAAAAACATTTAATTCCATCTTTATATTGTTAATCAACAAGTAAAAAAGTTTTCCCCATAAATTGTACAGTGCTGAATCAATGAAAAGGTTGTTATCCACACAACTTATTACAACAAGCATGCTGAAAATTATGGCGTGCCGTGGTACTGTAGTGTCTGCGGCGGACATATTAGCCAGTCTTTGTTTGACCTCCATGGTGCAGGGACAGACTCTACCTTCCCAGATTTCTCTCTGAATCCCTCATGCTCCACACCAACGGACATTGGAAGTTTTCAGCCACCACATTGTTCAACTCCTATGCCAGGGGTGGGCAGACACCGGCCCGCGGGCCGCATTCGGCCCGGCAGCTCTTATTATGTGGCCATCGAAGGCATTTAGAAATAAAAAATATTACTTTGTTTTTAAGTTATTTTGTTGAATTTTATAGAATTTCATGTACCGTTATGATTGTTTAAATTTTTTTAAAATCAAATTTCAATTTTTTAAATTCTTTTAAACAGTCCTTGACTTTTGTCATGTAATGCTAAAATACGAATTTACTGATTTTGATATAGAGAAATGTTTGTCGACATGTAAAAATTGGACATAATATACATGCGGCCCCCCAATAGCTTTACATTTGTCAATGTGGCCCTCCGCACAAAAAGTTTGCCCATCCCTGTCATATGCGCTGCAGTCAGCAGGACAAATGGAAACACAGACCATTGCGCATATTGAACGTGAACTTTCAGTCTGTAAGCGGGAAGATTGTCGAGATAACAAACCTGATCAACAGCCTAAAACCTGACATCATACTGGGCACAGAAACATGGCTGAATCATTCCATCGACAACGCAGAGGTTGTATCGGATAATTACACATTATTCTGTTGAGACGAGGAGGTGTACTTGTTGCTGTTAATCACAACCTGGACTGTCATGTTGCTGTCCATTACAACCTGGACTGTCATGTTGCTGTCCATCACAAACTGGACTGTCATGTCGCTGTCCATCACAACTTGGACTGTCATGTTGCTGTCCATCACAACCTGGACTGTCATGTTGCTGTCCATCACAACCTGGACTGTCATGTTGCTGTCCATCACAACCTGGACTGTCATATCGCTGTCCATTACAACCTGGACTGTCAAGTTGCTGTCCATCACAACCTGGACTGTCATGTTGCTGCCCATCACAACCTGGACAGTCATGTTGCTGTTCATCACAACCTGGACTGTCATGTAGCTGTCCATCACAACCTGGACTGTCATGTTGCTTCCCATCACAACCTGGACTGTCATGTTGCTGCCCATCACAACCTGGACTGTCATGTTGCTGTTCATCACAACCTGGACTGTCATGTAGCTGTCCATCACAACCTGGACTGTCATGTTGCTTCCCATCACAACCTGGACTGTCAAGTTGCTGTCCATCACAACCTGGACTGTCAAGTTGCTGTCCATCACAACCTGGACTGTCATGTCGCTGTTTATCACAGCCTGGACTGTCATGTTGCTGTCCATTACAACCTGGACAGTCATGTTGCTGTCCATCACAACATGAACTGTCATGTTGCTGTCCATTACAACCTGGACAGTCATGTTGCTGTCCATTACAACCTGGACTGTCATGTTGCTGTCCATTACAACCTGGACAGTCATGTCGCTGTCCATTACAACCTGGACTGTCATGTTGCTGTCCATTACAACCTGGACAGTCATGTTGCTGTCCATCACAACCTGGACTGTCACGCCGTTTCAGAATTAGATGTTGAAGATTGCGAGCTCCTGTGGGTGAAGGTGAAACTGAAGGTTTGATGCACACTTTATGTTGGTGCACACTTTATGTTGGTGCACACTTTATGTTGGTGCACACTTTATGTTGGTGCACACTTTATGTTGGTGCACACTTTATGTTGGTGCACACTTTATGTTGGTGCACACTTTATGTTGGTGCACACTTTATGTTGGTGCACACTTTATGTTGGTGCACACTTTATGTTGGTGCACACTTTATGCTGGTGCACACTTTATGTTGGTGCCTATTACAGACCAAATAGAACAGATGAACCAAGCTTGGGAAGGCTTGAGGTGTCACTACAGAGAGAAACACAGTCGAAGAACGCTTTTCTACTTATTAGGGGGGGGGGGGGGTAACGTTCCTGGTTGGAACTGGCAGATTCTTGTCTTGAAGCCCAAGTCCCCATACCCTGTCCTACACTCTGACTTCATGGAGATGATTAGCAGCCATGGTTTGGAACAGCTGGTTAAAGAACCCACGAGGGGGGGGAACACTCTCGACCTACTCCTCACCAACTGTCCACATCTCATCCCAACAGTTGAGGTCATCCCCGGGATATCAGACCACTGCATACCATATTGTGAATTTCAGGTTAACACACTAAAAAAGAAGCAGGCTGTGCGAGAAATCCAAATATATGCAAAGGCAGACTGGGATAGCCTAAGACGTGTAACCACAGAGTTGAGCTCTAACATGCAGGCGATTCAGGGAACAGCGACAACAGAAGAGCTGTGGGTGAGGTTTAAGAAAACAATCACTGATGCAGTGAAGAAATACATACCAAACAAGACCACCAAACAAGATAAATCAGCCATGGGTCACGGCTGAAATTCGTAGGCTCATCCACAGGAGAGACCGCCAATACAAGCGATTGAAGAAAATGGCTTTGTTGAACTGAGAGAGGAGTTACTGAGGCTCCGCCGAGCCATCCAACGCTTACTGCTCAGATCGTATTGGAACTACCTGAACGGCATCTTCTGAGAGGAAGACACTCCAACCAATGGTGTCAAGAACAAGCGCTTCTGGAGCTATGTGAAGCATCAAAAGTCCTCAAACGCTGGAGTTTCCCCCATGAAGTGGGATGGCCATTTGACATCTGACCCAAAAGCACAGGCTGACATATTTAATCAGCAGTTCCAGTCGGTCTTTGGTGACGGTAGAGAGTACTCGGAGGCAAAGTTCCTTCTGAAGACCAACATGATGTACAGAGCATACCCCGTCATGGAAGATATCCAGATTTCAACGCAAGGTGTGCTTGCTATCCTCAAAACCATTAACCCATACAAAGCACGTGGTCCTGACAATATCAAACCACGAGTGCTCAAAGAATTAGCCAAAGAAATCGCTCCTGCACTGACAATCCTCTTCCAATCGTCGCTGTGCACAGGCAATGTTCCAGCACACTGGAGAACAGCGCATGTCACTCCAATCTACAAGAAAGGGGAGCATTCCGACCCTGTCAATTATCGTCCGATATCCCTCACCAGCGTAGTATGCAAACTATTGGAGCAAATAATCGTAAGCGCAATCGTGTAGCATCTTGAAAGCAAAATTTTACTCAATGACTGTCAACATGGCTTCCGAGTCAAAAGATCATGTGAGACCCAGCTCTTTTAATTTGTAGAAGACTTTAAGACAAATCTGGAGAACAGCAAGCAAACTGGTGTGCTGGTGATGGACTACTCAAAGGCCTTTGACCGTGTCAATCATAGTTTGCTTCTACACACACTTCAGAGATATAGGATCCAAGGTACTACTAAAACATGAATGGATCTCTAGCTTCCTCAGCAACTGACGCCAAGAAGTAGTGGTGGACGGTACAAGCTCCTCCTTTGTCGGTGTGAAGACAAGGGTCCCCCAGAGCTCGGTGCTAGGCCTCTGTTTGTTCCTAGCATACATCATTGACCTACCCGAGAAACTGACATCCCAAGCAAGACTGTTGGCAGATGACACGACGGTGTATAGGACCATCGCCAACAGATCTGACCATAGCAGGACCAGCTACAACAGGATCTCAATTGGTAGCTGAGTGGAAGATGAACTGGGACATGAAATTTCATCCTGCCAAGTGCCAGATACTATCAATCTCTAGAATGTGTACTCCTCTACACTACTACTATGAACTGCATAGCCATTTACTTGAGACAGTTTCCTTCGTAGGGTACCTGGGTGTTACCAAAGAGAGGTCCCCTGGGACGAGCATATTAACAAAGTGTGTAACCATGGCAGGCAAACAAGACCCTGTGGTTCTTAAGGCGTAATCTAAAGATCAGCAACTCCAGTGTGAAAGAAAGAGCCAATAAAGCCTTTGTCCGGCCGCTTTTAGATTAGGCATCTTCAGAATGGGACCAGGAGAGCATCGACAGATTGGAGGCAGTACAGCGACGGGCAGCACGCTTTGTCCTGAACCGGTACATAAACACCTCAATTGTTGGCAGCATGCTGGAAACTCTGGACTGGTCACTATTGGAGGAACGACGACGACTATCAAGGCTCTTCATATTTTTTAATATAAAAAATTGGCTGTTCCACTGCTCTGGCATTAAACAGAAATCGTCCCTCTCCCCCATAGACAGCGACGAGGCCACAACAGAAGAAGAAGAAGACTAATTAAAATTGTTTGTTGAAGTGTAAATAGGATTATTGTCAGTATAATATCTGACAATTGTCATAGTTTCTAGGAGTAGCCATGTGTTGCTCTATCGTAACAATGTGCATAGTAGCTGATTTATTATGTTCATCTTGCGGAACTGATATACCACACAAGGCAACATCATTTTCATCTAACCATTCAGCACTTAAAAATAGAAGCATTGTCAGTGTGATAATAATTGCCATAAGCTCTCTCTGTCTCCTGGCAGCAACTCGCATTAGTCGAATACTTTTTTATTGAGTAGCAGGTGGTAATTTCGTATGCATTGTCGGTGTTATTGAACTTGTTATTTAACATGCTATTTCAACATGACTTGTGATACAAAATAGATGTTACAGATTTTGCAAACCCGCTCAAGCAGCGATTTAGTTATTAATACTCACTTTACTTTCTCCTAATTCTCAAAATATCGTATTCCTACTCTAATCAATATCATTTATCTTGACCGCAAATGACTCTTGAGCCTTATTAAACTTATTACATACCTGCAACATGACCGCAAACATACCCCCCTAGTCATTTGCGACTAGGGGTCGCAAAACCGGTCCCTTTTACCAAAACCGGTATTTTCGATATTGAAGTTTACGATTACCGGAATCCCGGTATTTTCGATATTTAGATAATTTTTAGTCGAGATTCGAGAGTAGAGTTGAGGATTTATCAATGAAATAAAATATTCAGACAAAATATCACATTTTGATTTTTAATAAGCTTTTAACAATAACACAAATGTTTATCTTCAGACTTTAATCAAATGAAAACAAAATGTCTTAACTTTTTAAATTAAATAGTTTTATTAATCAAATATAAAATAATTTGTGTTGTTTTAATCTTTGGTCAAATTTCAATAATGAGATCGTAAAAATGACGAAGTGTCTAATGTTTGGTCACTTAACTTTGACCGCAAATGATTACAAACGTAACCTCATGAAGAGAAAACCCGCTCCGACTCCACACTGGTCGGAGGAATAGACCTTAGGCTATAAGCAATTTCTAGATATTTTCCTCTTGAACAGCCATTCTCAAATAAAGCCATTTCTATTTTGACCAATGTATCAATGTCTCCATCAGTTGGTCTGGAAGTATTATCCTGAGCCTGGAGTTTCTTTTGTATTTCAATTTCTAATTGTCTCTTAAGCGGCAGTGTGTCATCAAGTTCATCATGCCCAGATCCAAGATGTTCAATTTCATTGTTCAAAGATATTTCCAATGAGGAATCCGCTGTCTTACCAAGCTTTTGAATATCCGCGATGTTTTCGCATCTTGTCACAATCTGGCCTTAGAAATACGTGAAGTAATCACTGGAATGTGCAGATTTTAATTGAGAGTGAAGGCCTGAAATTGTTCCTCCCAATGTTTTAAGTATCTTGTTATATCTAATACATTTAACTGAGAGATTGTCTGTAGCTTTAAAGAAATAACAAATAACGCCAAACTGATGTCTTTGTTTCCGATAGTTTCATATGATTTTCAAACTTAGGTTTATTTTTTTCAGGGTCCCACATTTCTTTCTATCAACCCAGGAAAATAATAATTTAAAAAAAGAAAAATTAATTCAATCGAATTGGTTTGACGTGTAAAACGTTTTTTTAATGTTTAAATTGTCATGTAAATGTTTGACTAAGTAGGCCTACGGTATAGACAAAGTGGGACATTCAGTCATGTAAATTTTGGCTAAGTACGGTACAGACAAACGTGGAAATTTAGCCTGAGACAAAATAGCTAAAAAATAAATTATGAGTTTAATGTAAATTATTAATATTGTTATCACAAAATAGAAGTAACATTATTTTTCTGTGTCTTAAACTTAAGGTATTGGATTATCAAAATACGGATTTACTCATATTTTTTAATGTGTAGTTTTTTTTTTTTTATACTTAAAAGAAATCAAGCAATCTAAAAATATTTAAAAAAATTAAAAGTTGACTCCGTGATTTGAGTGCAACGTGTTATTATTTCCATACAAACTGTTAATGGAAGTCAAAATTCGACCTTCATTCGACTATACAAATTACTTATTTGGCAATAATATGAAGACATTAATTTTTTTATTATCAATCCTGTACCTTCAGGTCGCGACTCGTCTGCACTTACACACTACACACGCACGATGAAAAAACAAAACTAATCACAACGTCATGATTCTTGACAAATAAGAGTACACAGATCTAGCCCGTCAGTCGGCTCTCTTTGAATTTGAGACACGTGGTGTGATGGATTTGCACATCTCATAAATTATTGCTATGTCTTGCTTTAACTACGACGTGGAAACTAAAAAAAAATATTTTTTTTTTAAATTGAAAATGAAATCCAGAGATTATCGAAAATCCCGGTTTTCATAAATCCAATCCCGGTATTTTCGAAAATCAATTATGGTCCGGTATTCCGGTATTTTCGAAATTTGGGATCCCGGATTGTGACCCCTATTTGCGACAAATAGAATCTACAGTCGAAGAGAGGCCAACGTTTGACATCTCTGCTCTAGTAAAGTGTGCTAACATTCTGACCAGCCATCAGCAGTGCACAGACAGACACACATCAAATAAATCTTTCATTGTTAAAAGCCTAAAAATTATGTAACTATTTTAATTTACACTTGTTAAATTTGTTAAAATAATGTTATAACCGATCAACTTTTAATATTAAAATTTTAATAGAGAAAACATGATTGTTGACGTCAATTAATCAGATTAATCTAACCCCACCCCCTTGTCAAACATTTCCAAACCCCTTCACGGCCCCTATTTTGTTGACATAATTAATGGACGGCCTCTTTATTGATTATTATAATTAATAGTCGGATAGTCCCCTCCAAAAAAATTCAACCTTCTTACTTCAGTTTACCTTGGTTGAACCGCCACGCATGACGCTCGCTGCTCTACTACAGCCCCCCCCCCCCCACCATCCCTTGCCATTACTATTAATAATACATTAAATTGAGCAAGGGGTGAGGGGCTGTTGTGAATAGGAAGCAGCCATAAAAGAAGAGATATATAATATAATTATATAAGAGATGCATGAATAAGCCTAGGCCTAGGCATGAAAACTATTAGCAGTGCAGTCACATTTTGTTAATTTTGAGTCATTAATGATTAAGTAGTTGCCCCAGCATACTCTTTTGTAGAGTCAGACCAATAGGAAATCCAAACCGTAACATATTTTGACGACATCATTTTGATTTTGTAAATGCAATTTTTAACGTTTATTTAATGAGTTAAAAGACGAAACAATTTAATTATAAAATTTATAGGACGCGGCGGGTACAGCAGATCGCCTGCATTATCGCTGATTGCATTGCAACTGTATGCATTGTGTACGTTTGTTACATGATTGTTATATTCTCGATTGATCTTTAAAATTAAAGTGAGTAAAAGTATTAAATAATTTAGAGTTGGCCCTGAATTAATCTGTAAATTTACTGTATTATATTAAATTGGCATGAAAACAATATTAATATTATAATAATTTTTAATAATAATGTCACATGTGGTAATCCCTTATTTTGACGCAAATTATTATTACGAGAAAAATAAATTTTAAAATTCATTTTTACCTCATGGAATTTCATTAAAAGTATTTTTAAAATTAAAGTACCATCTTTTTGTTGGAATACAACAACAATTTATCACATTTTACGAGATCAAAAGAAGTACATTTTCATGAATCTTTTGTCTTTCACGGCGCCATTGTGGTAAAATGTGGAGAACTCTTCTGTCCTTAAAGATACCTTATAAAATTTGCCCAATTGGATGTATCTAGATTAAAATAAATATGTTGTATTTATTTTATTACTTTAATTATGTCCAGGTGTCCGATATTTCTTTCTAAACAAGTGGTGGGCTAACAATTTTAAATATTAAGTTCTCACATATTTTAGGTATCTTTTATCGGTTTACTACTGTGGAATAAAGGTCTTGTTTCACTAATAAAATTGGATATTCAGATATGTGGTTTTTCAATTAATTCACACATTTCTTTACAATAAATAGGACGTTTATTCTTATTTTATGTGGACATTGGAATCATAGAATAGAATTAGGACTAGGGGGCCTACAACATGAAGTGGGATAGAACGAAAATGGTTGACCGCGGGGGGGGGGGGGGGATAATCATAGTAAATGCTCTCAAAACGGAGGGTTTCTGATCTAATAATAAGGTAACCTAATTGCCGACGAACAACCTTGAAATTTAAATAAAACCGTATTTTGATTGGTACCATGGGTTGAAAATGAACGTGTCATCTGTAATCGTTTTATGGCTATTCGGTTAGACAGCAGTGTATGCTCTGTATATACGCAATTTTTCAACTTTTTGTCACCCCCTGAGATGGTGTCACCCGGTACGGTCCGCAGCATCCTAGCTATGCCACTGAATACTATTTTCTGGTCTTCCATACCTCAGGGCTGGGGAGGTACTTTTACCTCTGGTTAAGAACCACTGTTAAATGTGAAATGTTTCTGACACGGGTGCAGTAATTTGATATCTACGGGAGGTGAATTTCTTTAAAGTCTAATGGGACCCGGGTCAGAATGGCGGCGGTGCGTGTCTGGGTCCATTTTGACTAAATTTAAATACTATTCGGATGTCATTTGTGGTAGTTTATTTTAGTTAAACTGAAGAATTAAGTTTACAAACGTATAGTCATAGTCCAATCCATTATCCTTCATTTGATACCTCATTTTGTCTTACAGATCCATCGAAAATATTTTAAATAGTTTTTTTTTAATTCCAACCTCTCACTTCTGGTACCCGAGTGCGAATAGCCGCTTGGTTCTTTAAAAGGTCATTAGTGGGCACAGTGACTTTTTATAGGGGGGGGGGGTGCAGAGATTTGTGACGTTATATTTGAGGGTGGGGGCTAACTTTTTGGGACGATTTGTGATGATGGGGGAGGGGTTCAAAAATGTGCGTGACGTCATTTATGGATGGCCCTTATGTGTATCATGGAACATTATAGAAATATTGAAAGCAATAACAATCCGATAGGAGATTTAAGTATAAAGTATACAACAACGATTTCGGCAAAAGTCCTCTTCAGCTACCGGTAACACAAAGACTAAATGGTACAAAACAAATAAATTAAAAAGATCTTACCTTTTATGCTCTGAGAAGTCCAAGAAAAAAACTGAACAGTTTAAAATGCTTTAAACAGGATATCGTCCTTTTAACACAATCAAAAGTTCGTTGAACACCTTAAACTTTGTGATATTGCAACGGAACTGAAACTCCTTTAAATATGATGGAAACAATGTCTCACTTGTACCATATTGTCTTTTCAATTTACGTTTGGCACGCATCCACAGATTTTCTATGTTTTGTGTGTGCACTTCTGGATCGTTGGGATCAACAAAATTTCTTTCATGCACCACAACGGAATGCATGAATATCCCATGGGACAATTGCCGTATGTTTCTATAGCCTGCCCATCCATCTCTTATTATGTGTGTCCCTGCAAAACCTGTTGGACGATAATGTTTTCCAGGGTTCTAGCTGTTCTGTCTGGAACTTCCACTAGGAAGCATTTTCCAGTGGACCTTTCTATTCCACCAAAAACCCAGTGGCCTTGACGCCAGGCTCCTCTGTGGTATTTCCTATGAAAATAGGAAATACTTTTGGTCAAGCTCAACCACCATGGGTTCCCCATTATCATCAAAGCCACCAATCTGAGTTGCATGCTGGTTCAGATATATCCCTATATCCTCTCGAATAAAATTAAACCAGTCAATCACCGTGTTTTGGTTCTGTATTTGTGACTCATGCTTTGTAGCATCTTGAGGAAAATCATTGGCGAAACAGTACATGAGAATGACTAGTTTAGATAATGGTAGATGGCTCCTGGTAAAAAATGAGCCATCTCGTATACTTTTCCTCAAACCACAAATTGAACACTTCCATATATGTTTATCAATACCTTGATTGTAGGTAGCCAGCTTACAAGCCACATTGCAATTGTTGCATTCCATTTTGTTCTTTAAAAGGGAGCGCCTTGCTAGAAATTCCATTGTTGTATTAACATTATTTGTTGCTTCACATAGTGTGCGCATAAACCAAATCTCAGTCCGAACTGCTGCATCATTTAAAATTTCCGTTGGATCAACAATTTGAATTAGGGTTAACCTTGGTCGTCCTGCCATTTTCAACGAAGTGATCCCACTACCATTAATACCGCAAAATGAGTCCGTCTTATTATATAAAATCACCAGCCCTCACCCTCATTTTACTTAACGCAAATCAGTCAACTTAAGCTCATTGGCATACGAAAAAGGGGGAGGGGAACTCAAATTAGAGCTGACCAATCACGGACAACGTATTGACCCAAGGCTATCATGGCCGATCCCCCCCCCCCCCCCAAATTTCTCCATCACCATAAATTGAAAAAAAAAAGGTGGACGCATTATCACAAACTCCCCCCCCCCCCCCCCCGGGACGGGCTATTAATTTATTAACATCAGCCCTAGTTAAACAAAAGTGTTACATCAACACCACGTGCTCGAGCCATGCCTCAGGTTCCCGTGTCGATGTCGTGGACATCGGTCGCTCTTTGATGTCGGTTGACTCCTATTACGTCGAGACTTTGAGTTTGGCGTCTTTTGCCTGGCCCACTGTTTCGCGGTTTCTCTGGTCAGCTTACATCACCCCTGAAACTCCTTCGTTGTCATTCTTTGATATAGTGACATAATGCCAAGTCCCGGTCACTTTTGGTCAGATAGCTTTATTCACAAGTTAATGATGATGTGTGTGTCCGCTGCCCTGGTAATCAACTCCAAATCCTTCCCCTCCTCCCCACCATGGCTTCAACGTTAAGGGGTTATCCGTATACTTCGAGTGCACTGAGAGAGAGAGAGAGAGAGAGGGGGGGGGGAGAAATTGGAGCGTACGTGATGCCGATGATCACGCTCTGAGGGAAAGGGAGAGCGTAGCGGGCGTGATGCCGATTATCAGATTCATAAAAACAAAACGTTGGAAATCCATTAGAACAGTGGTTCTCAATCTTCCTAATGACACGACCCTTTAATACAGTTCCTCATGTTGTGGTGACCCCCAATCATTAAATTACTACTTCAGAAATAAGTTTTTCTGATGGTTGTAGGCGACCCCTGAACAGCTGAACAAGCTATGGCATTTTTAACCTTCATACTGGCACAGCCCGCATTAAATCGGCCTACAGTGTCTGGACATCACGACGGGACCTTCAACGCTCGAGAGAGCCCGGTCCTTACACCCCAGTGTAAGCTGATGCCCCGAATCTGACATAATTGTATATTATTTTTACATTACTTTAACCGTATGAATAATACATGTGGTCTGAGACTGGCAAAAAATCTGGCCGCACACCGGCTAAATTGACCAAAACAAAACAAACAAGTGACAGACACTGGAAATACATGTTTTATATTAAAATTTCAGTTAAAAACCAATGACAAAACATTCGGAAAACGATAAATACATGTTATAATATCCACTGAAGTGTTTTAATGTAGTTCCATGAGGTAAAAATTGATTTTTTATTTTATTTCTGTAGAAATAATTTGTATTCCAACAAAAAGATGGTACTTTAATTTTAAAAATACTTTTAATTAAATTCCATGAGGTAAAAATGAATTTTAAAATTTATTTTTCTCGAAATAATAATTTGCGTCAAAATAAGGTTTCGAGAAAAATAAATTTTAAAATTCATTTTTACCTCATGGAATTTAATTAAAAGTATTTTTAAAATTAAAGTACCATCTTTTTGTTGGAATACAACAACAATTTATTACCCTACTGGACTATATACAAGACTAAGTTGGATAGAAATAATAGTCAATAGAAATGACGATGGCGACAATCATTGTCCGACAATGCAAAATAGTCATAGCCAAGTTAATTCATAATATTAATATTAAGTTATTAACTTAGCCTAAAAATCATTTGTGATTGATTATTATTATTATAATTATTTTTTAAATGAAGTTGGAACAAAGACCATCTCCAAGTCCAAGCCCAGTCTTCAGTCAAAAAACTCAGTTCAGTTGTTGAGGTTATATTTTGTCAGTTGTTAAGGTTAAATTTTGTCAATCTTGTCATTCTAGGCTGTGTTAGTGTTAGAGTTCAAGTTGCATTTCCCCTGAATCTGATAATGGCTATCTCACACTCACAGTATTGGTGCCTCAGCCTCAAGTTTGTGTTTTGGATTCACTCCCATTATTTTTACCCTGATAATTACCCATTTCCCGGCCATATGATATATCATATATATATGTATATATATAGGCCTACTATATAATATATATTATATTATTATTTATAGCCTATATTCGGCATAGCCTGGCATAGTCATGTAGCGGAATAAAATAATTTAATTGATATTCTGATAGTGATAGGTAGGCTGTAGGCCTAAACCTAATAATATGAATCATTATGAAGATGGGCCAAGGCTACTCATACTCATACTGAGTCATACTAATACCTAGACCCTAGCTGTAACTGTAACTACAGTACAGCCTATGAAAGGTAAAGTGTTCAAGTTATAATTATAATTTTTAGGCAAGTAGGCTGGCAGGCCTAACATTGCTACTGAGCCACAAATGGTATAATAAAAGTATTAATTTTAGGTTTTTGAATGGTTTTGTATAATATATTTTAGTATATTTATATTATTATAAATAATATCATTATAATTATATTATAATGAATCATTGGTTTGGACCTGGGCTTCACATTCAGATTTCAGACATAGTTATTTAAATTCATGCAAATTCATCATTTGTATTCTTTTATTTGCTCTGATTATAGGCTATCAGTTCCTTTAATTGACATTCATAATGGCAGAAAAATTTAGCCATCTCTATTCAGTGTTTGTAGGAAATCTTCATGAAGATGTTTCAGAGGTAAATGAATAACCCAAAATAATTCTATAAAAATGAACCCTCATCATGCCTTATGTACAATTATTATAACCTTAAAATGTTTCATTATTTATGTAACAAAGTGGTAAAAAGAGAAACTTGAAAACTCCATTTTACTTTGATTGAATTTAATTTTACTTGTGTAGGCCTATAAAATAATATTATACATTTTTGAAATTGCTTTCAAATATCAGAAGAGGCTTTAAAAATCCTACCAACTTTTAGTTCAGTAGGAGCTATACCACATTTTTATTTCAGAATGAGCTGTGCCAACTTTTTATGGGCTCTGGAGAGGTTGTCGATCATGTTTTGATAAAAGGAAAAGATAGAAACAAATCAAATTTTGGGTAAGTGTTTAGGACAAAAGCAATGCCATGTTAATGTTATGGTCAAGGTTAATGTTTTGGTTAGAATAATTTACAGCTTAAACCAAAAGAGAAGGGACAGTTATTTCATTTTGACACCTTTGTAACTGTTCAGAACAGAAATGTCTAGGCCAAAAGGTTCACATAAATATTCCAATTGTTAAATATAAATCATTATCCCTGAAACTGTAACTGTTAAGAGCATTTTTCTGTAATCGTAATATCAAGCCATTTTTATATGCTTGTAAACATTGACACAATCACATACTAAATAAACCCAAAGTATATATTTACTGGCAGTACAGTGGACAAGTTATCTTATGGTATGAAAAGAATTTGTTTTTATATTATGTATGTTGATACTGACCTTGTCCTTTACAGAGTGAGTAAAATTTTATTACTCAACTTCTGGATTCAACTCAACCAACCTAATCCTTCATAAATGATCATAATATCAAGTTTTAAAGATACCAAAAGCAATATTCTTTCAAAAAATGCCATGTAATAGGTAGTTATATTGAATATTGTAATATTGGTGGCTTTTTTTTTCAATCACTACCTTCAAATTTCTGTAATACAAAATACAAGAGGGAACGCATGAAATAAGTTTTAAAATTCTTTTTCAATTGAAGTTATTAAATCCATTTTTTAAATTAATTAATTCTATAGAACATGCATAAAGATAAAGTCTTTGAATCTCTTTAGTGTGGGTCTTTCAAGTCTTTGGGATCAAAT
The DNA here is from genome assembly GCA_964017045.1 of Omphiscola glabra. Taxonomy (NCBI): domain Eukaryota; kingdom Metazoa; phylum Mollusca; class Gastropoda; family Lymnaeidae; genus Omphiscola; species Omphiscola glabra. The sequence continues at coordinate 84,699,571 of OZ024794.1, forward strand.
CTTTTTCTTTTTTGTTTGGTTTTCAACCTTTGCCAATTGAATTTGTTTGTAACAATATGACTAAGCTTAGTGTTAAAACTGTCAATATCTGACCCTTATGACGCTATCACCACTAGAGCTAATATTGACATTACTGGCATTTGGAATAACTTTAAAATCATTGCTTTCATTCTAATCCATTTGAGATAATTCCAATAAAGAAAGTCTGTTTTTTTTTTTTTTTTTTTTTTTTTTTTTTGTAATTTAAAGTGGGGACCCTCCCTGGCATCATAAATTATGGTGGTAAAAAAACTGAGCAAATTTCACACCTGATCAATCTCTCCCCCCCCCCCCCCCCCCCCCCAACCGCACAAAAGGCCTGATAAAAGCATGTTAAAACACAGATAGAAACGAAAACAGTAAACAAAATCAGTTTTATAAAGCGATTTCTCCTTAACCAATTTACATTAAATCATTCGCATTTTTAATGACGGTTTTGCTTGTGGCCGATTATATCCAACATATTGTTACAGGTATGTAAGTTTTGAGGCAACATGGCGTAGGGAGTAGTGAGGCAAGCTGCACCTTTGATTATGTAGTGATCATTGTCCAAACAGTGGTTCATGTCAGACCACAATAACTATTAGAAAATCTTACTTTGTTTGTTGTTTCTCTATTTAAAACCTTAGGTTTGTTCGTTACGCGACCCAAGAAGAAGCTGTGAAATCCATCAAAGACTTCAATGGCTGGTCATTTAAATCACAGCGGATTATTGTTGACATTGCTTCTAACAGTGGACAAAAATTAAATTTTGGTTTGTAATTTTGTCATTTATTATGTAAGCTTTTAATATTCTATAAAAAGACACAACAGAGAGTGCCCAGTTAGAAAATACTTTTCACATCTTTTTATAGTTTATTCTTACATCATCACCAATTTACAAGTAGTTATTAATGGTAATCTTATAATCCAATCCAAATAATCCAATACTCTCTAGCACAAGCTGCAAGATCTGATGAGACTGCAAAGTCATCTCTTAACAATCCACCTCCTTCCCTGTGGAGCACGAGCAGCCATGACAGTGTCTTGAACTATAACAGGGTCAAGGAAGCATGCTCGTGGGTGACAGATGAGTTTTTTGCTACAACCCATGGGGGTATGTTGGAATGTAATGATGATATGTACAAATGTATGTGGGTGGTGATAAGTAGGAATGTACGTTGGAGATGCAATGTAGGAATGTATGTTGATGTTATGCCATTTCTTTGTAACAACATACTGTGGTATGCTAATTCTTTGTAACAACATACTGTGGTATGCTAATTCTTTGTAACAACATACTGTGGTATGCTAATTCTTTGTAACAACATACTGTGGTATGCTAATTCTTTGTAACAACATACTGTGGTATGCTAATTCTTTGTAACAACATACTGTGGTATGCTAATTCTTTTGTAACAACATACTGTGGTATGCTAATTCTTTGTAACAACATACTGTGGTTTGCTAAGTACAGTAGGAGATGTCTGGGAATGTTAAATGAAGTAATTAGGGAGGTCTGGAATTGGATAAAATTTAGGTAGGTTAATAAGGCACACCACTACTTCATTCACTTCATTGGCTCCCTGTACAAGCACGGATTGATTATAAACTCTCTGTTCTGTGCCACCACTTTTTCTCGAATTCCTGCCCTTCATATCTAACAGAAATTCTCTCTGTCTATTCACCCCTTCGACAGCTTCGCTCCTCCGCAGACGATCGTATTCTTTCTGTCCCTAAGACTCGCACAAAAACATACGGTGAAAGATCTTTCTCTTACTGTGCCCCCAAACAATGGAATTCTCTTCCACTACACATCAGAAATATATCAACCATCACAGCCTTCAAAACTGCACTCAAAACACACCTCTTTAAACTTTACTATCCTGACTGATTCCCCCTCTGAAAGTTAAACGATGCTGCTGAGTGCCGTCCATGGCTTCACATGTAAATTGTTATGGAATGATTGGTTTTTAATTTATATTTTTTAAGTTCATTTTAATTTGCATGTACAGCGTGGTGAGCCCAGCCCTAGGCTGGGGTACCACGCTATAGAAAACTACCCATAATAATAATAATAATAATATGTGAAAGTGAAACACATTAGGGTCATGATATAATAAGACACAGTAGGGTCATGATATAATAAGACACAGTAGGGTCATGATATAATAAGACACAGTAGGGTCATGATATAATAAGACACAGTAGGGTCATGATATAATAAGACACAGTAGGGTCATGATATAACATTTGTCTACTGTAAGATCATTGTATATTTTGTTTTTTTATATTGGACTGGTGTTCTCACCAAGACAACAGTCTGTCTGCTCTACATAACACTTTCCCCATTTATTACAAAGGATGGTGAAAATAACACTGTGTCTTGGACAATGTGTCCCACCTAAAGGTGATCTGATTGACTTAAGTCACACAAGGACATCTGTCACAGTTACAAACTGTGCTTTAAATAGCATGTCTCTTACATCTGTCACTGTTACAAACTGTGCTTTAAATAGCATGTCTCATACATCTGTCACTGTTACAAACTGTGCTTTAAATAGCATGTCTCATACATCTGTCACTGTTACAAACTGTGCTTTAAATAGTATGTCTCTTACATCTGTCACTGTTACAAACTGTGCTATAAATAGCATATCTCTTACATCTGTCACATGTTAAAAAAATCTCCATGGTTTTATGTACTGTATTACTTTTATAAAAATTCTATTCTTTTATATTGTCAATTTTAATAATCTCGGGATTGGTGTGGGTGTGGGGGTGGTGGTGTTGAAATAGATCAAAGATTTTTGTTGTGAGGATGTGTTAAAATGGATCAAAGAGTTTCATTAATCAAGTTGTTCAAACAAATAAGTAAGAATTATAAAAATAACTTGACCATTTAGGAAGAATTAAATATAACAGATTTGTGTCAACGCAACCACTGTTCCTCTCCAAATAAGCGTAAAATAATGCATTTCCCCACCTTGTTGTTTACAAAATTAGTTAAAATTTATGTTTATAGCCGGGTAAAGCCAGATTCAGAGATGTCCACAGTCATAATTATCCCAAATAGATGGAGGCTTTTTCACCCCAAATGTCTATGGTCCCCCTTCCACATAAGAGAAACGAAACACTTATCACAAACAACCAGGGCTCCAAATACTTTTCCTAAAGCTACATCGGCCTAACAAGCTATCGGTCAGTAAGGCTATGACCACTTAACCCAAAGGCAACTCCCCCCCCCCCCCCCCCATGCTAACAGGCATTTACAATATAGAACATATCATACTATGATCATACAGTCAAGTACTCTATATGAAATAGATCATTGTTGTTGACCAACAGGTATCTGTAACACAGAACATATCATCAACGATCTAGACAAAAAAGAAACGGCCACCCTTCTACCTATTCCACTAATGAAACCAACTGGAACGACTTCCTACAGACTGGTTATCAAAAGCCTCAATGACTGGTCAGTGAGTTGTTTCTTACCTGACTTTTCAAGCTTGGATTTATACAGTCCAATCTTTGACTTTGATTTTAGAACGAATTTAAACATTTAGATTGAATGGACTTTTGAAGTATGTATTTTATTGGCCAGCTCCTAGACGTTTAATGGAATTTTAAAGTATAGTATGTATTATTGGCCAGCTCCTAAACTAAATCAATTATAAAAATATGTTTTCTTTTCTAGGGAGAGCTCTTTGGATATCCCACCAGACCAGAGTCCTAGTGCTTCTGTACAAAACCATTATAACATCATTCTGGAGGTTTTACAAAAGTATCTCAAGCCGTGGTCTGCTTTAGATAACTCACCTGTAGGCCGGTCGGGAGAATTGAACTCACCTGTGGGTCAGTCAGGAGTTGATAACTCAATTGTACTGCCAGGAGACAATAACTCACCTGTAGGCCAGGCAGAAGATATTAATAACTCACCTGTTGGTCAGTCAGGAGATGATAACTCAACTGTACCGCTAGGAGACAAAACCTCACCTGTAGGCCAGGCAGAAGATATTAATATCTCACCTGTAGGTCATTCGGGAGAATTTAACTCACTTGTAGGTCAGTCAGGAGACAGTAACTCACCTATGGGTCAGTCGGGAGACAATAACACACCTGTAGGTCAGTCGGGAGACAATAACTCACCTGCAGGTCAGTGGAGAGACAATAACTCACCTGTAGGTCAGTTGGGAGACAATAACTCACCTGTAGGTCAATCGAGAGACAATAACTCACCTGTAGGTCAGTCAGGAGACAATAACTCACCTGTAGGTCAGTCGGGAGACAATAACTCACCTGTAGGTCAGTCGAGAGACAATAACTCACCTATAGGTCAGTCGGGAGACAATAACTCACCTGTAGGTCAGTCGGGAGACAATAACTCACCTGTGCCCCAGTCAGGATATATTAATAACGCACCTGTTGGCCAGTCAGGATATATTAACAACGCACCCGTTGGCCAGTTAGAAGACCATCACTCACCTGTAAATGAGTCAGGAGACTCTGTCTCACCTGCGCACCTGTCAGTAGATATAAATGACTCACCTGTAACTGTAAATTACATAAAAAAATTATCAGAATGCCAATCTCCAGAAGAAACAAGACCTACGACCTGGCCAGCCACTGACCAATCACCAGAAGAAACAAGACCTACAACCTGGCCAGCCACTGACCAATCACCAGAAGAAACAAGACCTACGGCCTGGCCAGCCACTGACCAATCACCAGAAGAAACAAGACCTACGGCCTGGCCAGCCACTGACCAATCACCAGAAGAAACAAGACCTATGACTTGGTTAGCCACTGACCAATCACCAGAAGAAACAAGACCTATGACTTGGCCAGCCACTGACCCCAAGATGCCAAAGCTAATATCTCAGGATAACTCAAATAATATAATGGTATTAATGAAACAACGCTTTCTACTTGCAACCAATTCAGTCCATTCCTCAAGACCAACAAGCTCCCCTCACATGAGTTGTCCTGCTCAATTTCCAGCACCCCCCCCACCACAGCTGCCTACGTCATCTCTGTGTAGGTCATCAGTACTGGTACAGTCTAAAAAGGCAGATGGACAAAGTTCTAAAAAGGCAGATGGACAAAATTTTAAAAAGGCAGATGGACAAAATTCTAAAAAGGCAGATGGCCAAAATTTAAAAAAGGCAGATGGACAAAATTCTAAAAAGGCAGATGGACAAAATTTTAAAAAGGCAGATGGACAAAATTCTAAAAAGGCAGATGGACATTGTGCAAACATACTTTTAACTGGTTTGTCTTGTAAAGATTTGTTGGATTCAAGAAGTAGCATGACGGACAGGAAGAGAACCCCTGCTCATGTCACTAAGGATTGTAAGACTTTGAGAAGCACTGCTGCAGTGAATGTCCACTTTGTAGCAGAAGAAAGAGATCAAAGTGGATGGACATTTGATAAACAGGAGCTGTGTACAAACATGGACCAATGGGCTACAATGTCCTTTGATGAACACTGTTTCCAGTAATCTCATTTGTTGTCCCAGTAGCAAGGTGTTAAAATGTTTGCTGCTATGTCTGTGATAGTTAGTGGTCATCTATGTCTAATATGTGGTCATCTTGTAGCAGCTATGTCTGATAGAATGTGGTCATCTTTTAGCAGCTATGTCTGATAATATGTGGTCATCTTGTAGCAGCTATGTCTGATAAAAATATGTGGTCATCTTGTAGCAGCGATGTCTGATATGTGGTCATCTTGTAGCAGCTATGTCTGATAATATGTGGTCATCTTGTAGCAGCTATGTCTGATAATATGTGGTCATCTTGTAGCAGCTATGTCTGATAATATGTGGTCATTTGTATTGTATAAAAATTGAAATCAAATATTTATGTTCAAATGACTAACTTAATTTGTTGCGTTATTTCCCTTTGTTAAAGTTTGAGCGTTCTCTTTCAGGGCAGTCTCTGTTAACATTATAAGACTGTCTTAACCTACTATGGATGTGGTGATCATTGTTCCATCAACTGAATGTTAGTAAGGCTGTCTGCATTGTTAGTGGACTTTATTAGAAGCAATGATACTGTAGTCATTTACTTTGTTCAGTCCTGTAAGATTTGGTACTAAAGAAACATTAAAAGAGATTGGCATTCAAACACATTTTTATTTACTGAGATTTATTTTCAAATATTTCTTTATTTCTTTAATTCTAATCTTGAATTGTGTACTTTTTTATTATATTAAAACTAAAACCCCTCTTGAGATGGTTGGGTTGATCTATTGGCTCAGAGTCCAATGGTGAAAAACTTGAATGGCCGATCCATTGGCTCAATAACACTAATTAAAGCCTCACAATTGGCTGGCCGGTCTTTATACCAGCTAATCAGATTACTTCGCCCATTTTCTCGCTCATCTCGTGATTTTAATTTCGCCTTCCATTAATAATAATGATATTACAATTATTTACAATGTTTTGTCATTTGACAGTTTACAATGTTCTGTCATTTGACATTTTACAATGTTCTGTCATTTGATAGTTTACAATGTTCTGTCATTTGACAGTTTACAATGTTCTGTCAATTGTTAGTTTACAATGTTCTGTCATTTGATAGTTTACAATGTTCTGTCATTTGATAGTTTACAATGTTCTGTCATTTGATGTCAATTGTTTTGGGTACCACGTGACGTGGAAGTATGCCAAATGTCAGCACCCCAGTCAAATACTTTATGGCCATATGGAGGATAGACTGCAGTTTGGTTTGGTATGAGGAAACTAGCAAAAACTAAGTATGGGAAAACCTGGAAAAAAGGATACAGCAGAACTACGAATGTGTCAGCAAGACGCCTTCTTCAGCAAACCAACTTCAGAAAAAATAAAAATAAACACATAGCTGTAATGTTGAAATTGAGAGGACAGCAAGAGGAATGTGGGAATTGAGAGGACAGCAAGAGGAATGTGGGAATTGAGAGGACAGCAAGAGGAATGTTGGAATTAAGAGGACAGCAAGAGGAATGTGGGAATTGAGAGGACGGCAAGAGGAATGTGGGAATTGAGAGGACGGCAAGAGGAATGGTGGGAATTGAGAGGACAGCAAGAGGAATGTGGGAATTGAGAGGACGGCAAGAGGAATGTGGGAATTGAGAGGACGGCTAGAGGAAAGTGGGAATTGAGAGGACGGCTAGAGGAAAGTGGGAATTGAGAGGACGGCTAGAGGAAAGTGGGAATTGAGAGGACGGCTAGAGGAAAGTTGGAATATCTTATACAGTTTTTTATATTAAAATGAAAGCTCATTGAAATGATAGACCCCCAAAGCTTGACGTGACTTTCACTGAAAGACCTCTAACTAGGTCAACATTAAACAAGTAGAGGTAGGTCATTACTCAGAGGTTTAGGCATACCAGTCATACGATAAGAGGTAGGTCATTACTCAGAGGTTTAGGCATACCAGTCATACGATAAGAGGTAGGTCATTACTCAGAGGTTTAGGCATACCAGTCATACGATAAGAGCAAAACTTCGAGGAATGATGAAAATCAGATTACTGGTCGAGAAACAGACTGTGTGACAGATACTGACAGACAAAGTGACAGAGGGACGAAAACTAATTTTCTGTTTCGATCGAAACCGAAAACAAGTCTAAAATGATCATTTTCGAAGCCACAATTCTTTCGACGTCTGCTCTTTGATATTAGATCGCAAATAGCTCTTTATAAAATAAGTTACATTTCTGAAAAGCTCCTCTCGCATGAAGTCACGGATACACAGTTTGGGAGATATCATTGTTGTAGGCTTAGTTTTTAAAACTCCTTGGCTGCAGATCCTTGAGCAAAAATAGTTTCACATATACAACAATATATTATAAGAAAAACAAAGACTTGAAAAAGCCTTTCCAATTTTGCATTAAATTTAAAAATACAGAAATGGAATTGACAACGGCGAATAGTTTTCATGTTTTTCTGAATTGAGCAGTCTGAGCACCGTTAAATCATGACCCGCTTAGACTAGGGCGTGACAAACTTAAGTTCGGCGCCTTAACTTATGGAAGAACGCACTAAAGGCTCTGGTGGAAAACCTGCTCTTTGTTATCTGGTGCGGCCCACCCCTAATGCCCCCAGTGCTCAGACATTAAAGATAAAACCTGCTCTTTGTTGTCTGGTGCGGCCCACCCCTAGTGCCCCCACTGCTCAGACATTTAAGATAAAACCTGCTCTTTGTTGTCTGGTGCGGCCCACCCCTAATGCCCCCACTGCTCAGACATTTAAGATAAAACCTGCTCTTTGTTGTCTGGTGCGGCCCACCCCTAATGCCCCCACTGCTCAGACATTTAAGATGAAACCTGCTCTTTGTTGTCTGGTGCGGTCCACCCCTAATGCCCCCACTGCTTAGACATTTAAGATAAAACCTGCTCTTTGTTGTCTGCTGCGGCCCACCCCTAATGCCCCCCACTGCTCAGACATTTCAGATAAAACCTGCTCTTTTTTGTCTGGTGCGGCCCACCCCTAGTGTCCCCACTGCTCAGAAATTTAAGATAAAACCTGCTCTTTGTTGTCTGGTGCGGCCCACCCCTAATGCCCCCCACTGCTCAGACATTTCAGATAAAACCTGACAATTTTGAGAGGAAATTGAGCAACGCAGGATTAAAGCTGTTTTTGAGACTGATGACTTGGAGACCGGTGCCTTGGAGACTGATGACTTGGCGAGTGGTAACTTGGAGACTGATGACTTGGAGACTGATTACTTGGATAGTGGTGACTTGGAGACTGATGACTTGGAGACTGAAGACCTTGAGACTGAAGACTTGGAGACTGATGACTTGGACACTGATGACTTGGAGACTGATGACTTGGAGAGTGGTGACTTCGGGACCGGTGACTGGGAGACCGGTGACTTGGAGACAGGTGCCTTGGAGACTGATGACTTGGAGACTGATGACTTGGAGACTGATGACTTGGAGACTGGTGACTTGGAGACTGAAGACTTGGAGACTAATGACTTGGAAACCGGTGACTTGGAGACCGGTGACTTGGAGACCGGTGACTTGGAGACCGGTGACTGGGAGACTGGTGAATTGGATTCCGGTGACTAGGAGACTGATGACTTGGAGACTGATGACTTGGAGACTGATGACTTGGAGACTGATGGCTTGGAGACCTGTGACTTGGAGACTGAATACTTGGAGACTGATGACTTGGAGACTGATGACTTGGAGACTGATGACTTGGAGACTGATGACTTGGAGACTGGAGACTGTTGACTTGGAGACCGATGACTTGGAGAGTGGTGACTTGGAGACCAGTGACTGGGAGACTGGTGACTTGGAGATTGATGACTTGGAGACTGATGACTGGGAGACTGAAGACCTTGAGACTGAAGACTTGCAGACTGATGACTTGGAGACTGATGATTTGGTGATTGATGACTTGGAGACAGATGACTTGGTGACTGATGACTTGGAAACTGATGACTTGGAGACTGATGACTTGGAGAGTGGTGACTAGGAGACTGAAAACTTGGAGACTGATGACTGGAGACCGATGACTTGGAGAGTGGTGACTAGGAGACTGATGACTTAGAGACTGATGACTTGGAGACTGGTGACTAGGAGACTGAAGACTTGGTGACTGATGACTTGGAGACTGATGACTTAGAGACTGATGACTTGGAGACTAATGACTTGGAGACTGATGACTTGGAGACCATTGACTGGGAGACTGGTGACTTGGAGACTGATGACTTGGAGACCAGCGACTGGGAGACTTGTGACTTGGAGTAGTTGAAGACTGGTGACTTGGAGTAGTTGGAGACCGGTGACCGGGAGACTGGTGACTTGGAGACCGGTGACTTGGAGACTTAAGACTTGGAGACTGATGACTTGGAGACCTGTGACTTGGAGACTGAATACTTGGAGACTCATGACTTTGAGACTGATGACTTGGAGACTGATGACTTGGAGACTGATGACTTGTAGACTGAAGACTTGGAGACTGAAGACTTGGAGACTGATGACTTGGAGACTGATGACTTGGAGAGTGGTGACTTGGAGACTGGGAGACTGGTGACTTGGAGACTGAAGACTTGGAGACATGACTTGGAGACTGAAAACTTGGTGACTGATGACTTGGACCCCGTGACTGGGATACTGGTGACTTGGAGATTGATGACTTGGAGATTGATGACTTGGAGACTGATGACTGAAGACCTTGAGACTGAAGACTTGGAGACTGATGACTTGTTGATTGATGACTTGGAGACCCGTGATTTAAGGACTGGTGACTGGGAGACCGGTGACCTGGGGACTGGTGACTTAAGGAGATACATTTAAACCAGGAACAGACAAAGATTGTCAAACTTTCTTTTAAAATGTGTTGATCTCACTGTAATTTTATTTTTATTTTGCTAACAAGTATGTATGATGTCATTGTACCGTTGCTCTATTCAGACATCATTGTGTTACAGTCTAGAACTCTAGATTACTTTAAAATAATCATGCGGGCGACATGGCCTCGGTGCTAAACGTTTGCAAAATATGTCCAACACAAACCGACTTGGACAATTCTGCTATCACAAACCGAATTGGACGATTCTGCTATCACAAACCGAATTGGACAATTTTGCTATAACAGACAGAATTGGACAATTCTGCTATCACAGACCGAATTGTACAATTCTGCTATCACAGACCAAAGAGGACCACTCAGCTGGAAAAATACACTGGGCCCTATACACACGTCATCGATCCCAGTCTTTGTTTCGATTCTCTTCATACTCTAACATTTGAGTTGGCTGTCAATGGTCAGAATAGTGACATGGGGGTGGGGGGACCATCAGAATAGTGACATGGGGGTGGGGGGACCATCATAATAGTGACATGGGGGTGAGGGGACCATCAGAATAGTGACATCGGGGGATAGGACCGTCAAAATAGTGACATTGTAAAGGCGAATGGGACGATCAGCATAGTGACATTGGGGGGATGGGACCATCAGAATAGTGTAAATGGGGAAGTGGACCATCAGAATAGTGTAATTGGGGAAGTGGACGTTCAGAATTGTGACATTGGGGAAGGGGACCATCAGAATAGTGACATTTGGAAAGGGGACCATTAGAAAAGTTTTATTGGGAATGGGGCTATCAGAATAGTGACCTTTGGAAAGGGGACCATCAGAATAGTGACGATTGGGGATGGTAATATCAGAATAGGTACAGTGGGAAAGAGACCTTAATAGTGGCCTCGACTTGAGCTGTATTTCGTGTAAAGTGAAAGAGAATTGCTCAATTCTACAGCCCCACTCTCTCGTCCTTGTCTATTTGTTCCAATGGCAAGACTTAGCCAAGATGACTCTATATAGGATGCGGTGTGTCTTGTGTGTTTCACTGTGCTCTTTATGCGTTCTACGTCACATGACTTGTAGGTATTTTTGTTATTGTGTCAAGGTCATACCGCTTACAGGACTTCATCTCCGGGTTTCATTTCAGAATTTGCCTTCTCTTAGATTAGTTGCCACCCAAGTTGAGTTGTCATATACGTGTCAGTTCGTTGTCATATACGTGTCAGTTTGTTGTCATATGATAAAAGTGTCAGCTATCTTTTTTATTTGAAATAAGTGTCAGTTGGCTATCGTTATACTATAGGTGTCAGTTGGCTATCGTTATGATGTAGGTTTCGGTTGGCTGTCATATTTATTCAGTCCTAGACTCTCCCTGTACCTGCAGTCTTTTACTCTCTGTATTTATGCAGTCCTAGACTCCTTGTATATATGAAGTGTGAGATGCCATCAAAGGTTAACGAGTCCAACTTGTTTGTCTTGGCCTTTGCTGGGGATTAAGGTCCAGTACACTAGCTTGGGATTGACTCAGTTTAGACCGCGTGGCCACCCAACACCCTCATGGCGTTGGGTACCCATCACCCTCATGGCATGGCCACCCAGCACCCTCATGACATGGCCACCCAGCACCCTCATGGCATGGCCACCCAGCACCCTCATGGCATGGCCACCAGCACCATCATGGCATGGCCACCCAGCACCCTCATGGCATGGCCACCCAGCACCCTCATGGCATGGCCACCATGAAGACTTGGAGATTGATGACTTGGAGACTGATGACTTGGAGAGTGGTCATCATGGCATGGCCACCCAGCACCCTCATGGCATGGCCACCCAGCACCCTCATGGCATGGCCACCCAGCACCCTCATGGCATGGCCACCCAGCACCCTCATGGCATGGCCACCCAGCACCCTCATGGCCCACCTACCCAGCACCCTCATGGCATGGCCACCCTGCACCCTCATGGCTTGGCCACCCAGCACCCTCATGGCGCGGCCACCCAGCACCCTTATGGCGTGGCCACCCAGCACCCTCATGGCATGTAGACCGGTCGCTGGGAGACTGGTGACTAGGAGACTGATGACTTGGAGAGTGGTCATCATGGCATGGCCACCCAGCACCCTCATGGCATGGCCACCCAGCACCCTCATGGCATGGCCACCCAGCACCCTCATGGCATGGCCACCCAGCACCATCATGGCATGGCCACCCAGCACCCTCATGGCATGGCCACCCAGCACCCTCATGTCATGGCCACCCAGCACCCTCATGGCCCACCTACCCAGCACCCTCATGGCATGGTTACCCTGCACCCTCATGGCTTGGCCACCCAGCACCCTCATGGCGCGGCCACCCAGCACCCTTATGGCGTGGCCACCCAGCACCCTCATGGCATGGCCACCCTGCACCCTCATGGCTTGGCCACCCAGCACCCTCATGGCGCGGCCACCCAGCACCCTTATGGCGTGGCCACCCAGCACCCTCATGGCATGGCCACCCAGCACCCTCATGAAGTTACCAGTTGGCTGTCATTGGGGGATTCTCGCCCCGCCCGGGATGCACTTACCCTAGCCGCGCAACTGGGCGTCCCTAACCCTAGCCGCGCAACTGGGCGTCCCTAACCCTAGCCGCGCAACTGGGCGGCCCTAACCCTAGCCGCGCAGCTGGGCGGCCCTAACCCAAGCCGCGCAACTGGGCGGCCCTAACCCTAGCCGCGCAACTGGGCGGCCCTAACCCGAGCCGCGCAACTGAGCGGCCCTAACACTTGCCGCGCAACTGGGCGGCCTTAACCCTAGCCGTGCAAATGGGCGGCCCTAACCCTAGCCGCGCAACTGGGCGGCCCTAACCCTAGCCGCGCAACTGGGCGTCCCCAACCCTAGCCGCGCAAATGGGCGGCCCTAACCCTAGCCGCGCAAAGGGGCGGCCCTAACCCTAGCCGCGCAACTGGGCGGCCCTAACCCTAGCCGCGCAAATGGGCGGCCCTAACCCTAGCCGCGCCACTGGGCGTCCCCAACCCTAGCCGCGCAACTGGGCGGCCCTAACCCTAGCCGCGCAGCTGGGCGGCCCTAACCCAAGCCGCGCAACTGGGCGGCCCTAACCCTAGCCGCGCAACTGGGCGGCCCTAACCCGAGCCGCGCAACTGAGCGGCCCTAACACTTGCCGCGCAACTGGGCGGCCTTAACCCTAGCCGTGCAAATGGGCGGCCCTAACCCTAGCCGCGCAACTGGGCGGCCCTAACCCTAGCCGCGCAACTGGGCGTCCCCAACCCTAGCCGCGCAAATGGGCGGCCCTAACCCTAGCCGCGCAAATGGGCGGCCCTAACCCTAGCCGCGCAACTGGGCGGCCCTAACCCTAGCCGCGCAAATGGGCGGCCCTAACCCTAGCCGCGCCACTGGGCGTCCCCAACCCTAGCTGCGCCACTAGAAGGCCCTAACTCTAGCTGCGCCAATGGTGAGCACTAACTCTAGCCGCGCAACTGAGCAGCACCAACCTTAGCTGCGCCAATGGGAGGCCCTAACTAGCTGCGCCACTGGGCGGTCGTAACTCTAGTTGCGGCAATGGTGAGCATTAACCCTAGCTGCGCCACTGGCGGCCCTAACCATAGCTGAGCAACTGAGCGGAGGTCATAGGATGTCAATAAATATCACAAGAAGTAGTGGTATATTGTCAGATTTAACCTAACTGTCGTATCATATAAGTGTCAGTTGGCTGTCATATAAGTGGCAGTGTGCTGTCATGTAAATTTTAGTTGGCTGTCATATGACATTAGTGTCAGTTGCCTCTCATATGTATGCAGTTCTAGACATCTTGTATATTTGTAGTCTTTGACTCCCAATATGTTTGCAGTGCTAGACTCCTTGTATGTTTGTGTTTCCTGTTGAAACATAGTTTTAAAACAGCCCTACTGTTTGGTCGGGTCAGTAAGGGAGGTCAGTTTGTCAAAGTGGACCAAAGCTTTTAAAGAGAAAGTTCTTCGAACCAACACATCAAGCCAGCTTTCGTCTGGTCATTCCGCTCAATAAATCATTGGATACCCAGAGACCAGCGGTCAGTCTTAGCCCTATCTGAGACACATGATTCTGTAAAGCGAGTTCTATCACACACACAAACAACCGCGTCCTTTTGCTTGACAAATTAGTTGAAGTTGAAGCATTTGTATATGGAAAAACTATTTTTTAAGATACATGAGATCCCATCCCACCATACATGAGGCTGACAAAACATCTGCTGGGCTCAATGCAACATGAGGCTGACAGAACAGCTGCTGAGCTAAATTCAACATGAGTCTGACAGAACAGCTGCTGGGCTCAATGCAGCAGGTAGCTGACAGAACAGCTGCTGCAGAACACAAGAGACAGTCGGAAAATCCCGAATTGACTCTGTATCTGGAGTTGACCCTTCAATTCCCTGCACCTTCTGCACAAGAAGATTTCATCCCAAACTTGGTCTCACAAGCCACCTTCGCTACGACAGACATATATTCAGCCCCAGCCTGCTATGCTACGACAAACAGAGATTACGCTCCAGCCACCTATGCTACCATAAATAGAGGTTCAGCCCCAGCCAACTTTGCTACCACAAAAAGAGATTCAGCCACCTCTTGCCACCACAAACAGAGATTCAGCCCCCTGTGCTACCACAAACAGTTGCAATCACATTTTTAGGATAAAACTTACGAATAATTAAACTACATTTGTATTACACTACATTTGTATTCCACTACATTTGTATTACACTGCAATTGTATTACACTACATTTGTATTACGATGGATAATCAAAACACGGCAGATAGCGTTTTAAAAATTGCTTGATCCATTACTCCACCTCACCCCCTCTTCATTAAAAAAGCTAAATCCAATTCTTGTATCCCAGAGACTAGATGTCCACCCGTCCACCCCCTTATAATCTTAAAATTGCTCCCCTTTGTGTAGTTCAGTGGTTCTCAACCTTCCTGATGCCGCGACACTTTAATACATTTCCTCACGTTGTGGCGACCCCCAGCCACAAAATTATTTTCGTGACTGCTTCATAACTGTAGAGCAGTTGTGTTTTCAGATGGTCTTAGGCGACCCTTGGGAAAGGGTCGTGCGAACCCCAAAGGGGTCGCGACCCACAGGTTGAGAACCGCTGGTGTAGTTAATGTTGAAATTTTGAAATTGGAATCTTTTGGGTAATGCTATAAGGCAGTCTCTATAGACAATTAAAAAAACAACAACAAACCAACGGTCACTCAAAATGGCTTTACTAAAAGATTTCACTGAATGGGTTCCTCAAGTTACTTTATTAAAATGGCCCTTAAGTGACATTATTAAAATGGCCCTTAAGTGACTTTATTAAAATGGCCCTTAAGTGACTTTATTAAAATGGCCCTCAAGTGACTTTATTAAAATGGACCTCAAGTGAGTTTTTTAAAATGGCCCTCAAGTGACTTTATTAAAATGGACCTCAAGTGAGTTTTTTAAAATGGCCCTCAAGTGACTTTATTAAAATGGACCTCAAGTGAGTTTTTTAAAATGGCCCTCAAGTGACTTTATTAAAATGGACCTCAAGTGACTTTATTAAAAAGGGTCCCAAAAGTTACTTTATTAAAATGTCCCTTAAGTGACTTTATTAAAAATTATTCCCATTGTGACATCACACGTTCGTTGTGGCTGTAGACATATTCAAACCAAATTATCGTAGTAAAAAACTCATACGTTTAGAGGAAATCCTTTAGCTGCTAACATCATGACATCAGACTCCATGACATTTCAACTAGGGCAAGCGGATAAAATTAGCGTCTTGAAATCACAGAGAGCTGCAAGAGCTAACTTATTGATTTCATAGAGAGCTGCAAGAGCTAACTTATAGATTTCATAAAGAGCTGCAAGAGCTAACTTAGTGATATCATAGAGAGGCGCAGGAGCTTGTACCTTGACATCATTAACTAGAGACATCTTTAAGAGCTAGCATCTTGACATCATTAACTAGAGACATCCGTAAGAGCTAACATCTTGACATCATTAACTAGAGACACCTGTAAGATCTAACAACGTGACATCATTAACTAGAGACATCTGTAAGAGCTAACAGCATGCCATCATTACACCAAACAAAGGCGATTAGAAAATAACGAGCTAATTAAGAAAATGTCTCTGAGCATTTTATTTAACTGACTTCAGCACGAGGATTATTATTGTCTCCCAATCCCACCCCCAAGGAAAAAAAAAAATTATAAATGGGCTAATAATTGAGTCCGTGCAAGAAAAATGCCTTTCCTTCAACACTCATCACAAGTCAAGAATATCCTACAGTTTTAATTGTATATTTTTTTAAAAAGTGGTTCCCGAAGCCGGAAAGTGCTTATTGGTATGGCAAAATGGAGACCGGAAGTCTACAAATATGATACCATCTCGATTTTCTACTCTTCAACTCTTAGTCATGTATACGTTACTTCACTTAATCACGCTGGTGTAGCACTTCTGTCAAACATGTTACAAGGTGTAGCACATCTGTCAAACTTGTTACAAGGTGTAGCACATCTGTCAAACTTGCTACTAGGTGTAGCACATCCGTCAAACTTGTCACAAGGTGTAGCACATCTGTCAAACTTGTCACAGGGTGTAGCACATTTGTTAAACATGTCACAGTTTAGCAACCCTGTTCCCTCTGTATAAAAATAATGCCAAGTCTGTCACTTCTGTATAAATTCCTACCAATATTGTCACATATTATGAGATGAAGCTCTTGTCATTTATGGGATGAGTATCTAATTTGACGACTCAGCATCTGTCAGTACATCGTGCTGAAATAAAACACAGATTGCATTGACTTTTCCCAGTGATTATTTTCTACAACTTGATTAGGAGCAAATCCGCCAACAGCAAATATTGAAAAATGAATTCCAGAAACTTGTTATTGATCGACCCTGTCTCTCACCCCACCTCCACCCATCCCCACCTCCACCCATCCCCACTCCACCCTATCCCCTTACTTGTAAACTAGCCCGACCATTTTCTCTGCCCCACATCTCACATTCACTCATTTAGAAGGGAAAAAAGGGTGGAGGTGGGGGGCAGAGCGTTAATCAGGTCCCATGGCCTTACGCCTTATCACGTGACAAATAACATACTGGCGGGAACAGTTCACGGGCCGAGTCACTTGCAAATGGCACAGTGATACATTCGGATATGCCACTTATGATGACGTAGTTCACATAGAGATACATTCGGATATGCCACTTATGATGACGTAGTCCACATAGAGATACATTCGGATATGCCACTGATGATGACGTAGCTCACACAGAGATACATTCGGATATGCCACTTATGATGACGTAGTTCACACAGAGATACATTCGGATATGCCACTTATGATGACGTAGTTCACACAGAGATACATTCGGATATGCCACTTATGATGACGTAGTTCACACAGTGATACATTCGGATGTTCCACATGTTTTGTAAACTGTAGGGGAGAATTGTGGATTATACGCTGATTAAACAATGAAGATACTGGCATTTAATGCTGTCATACAATGCTGTCAAACAATGCTGTCAAACAATGCTGTCATTCAGAGTTTTTGGTAAGGATGGTTCAATGTAGTCAGATATTTGAGACCTGACAAGCGACCTCAGAAAATGAATATTTTTCTGTAACTATTTCTTCACATTATTGCAAGAAATTCTTTTGACATATAATGGATACATCGATTGGATATAATTTAATCCTTAGGATATGGAGTAATATTCAAAGTAATGTCCAATGTACGATGTGGCTTTTGGTTAGATATTGGTGTTGTAATTAGATATTGGTCTCATTCTTAGATCATGGTGTTATTGTTAGTGATGTTAAAGTTAGAAATAAGACTTCGTTGTTAGAACGTTAGCGTCTTTCTCAGAACACGGTGTGTTTGACTCTGTTGAACTTTTTCATTGTGTTTAAAATGATACGCTATAACATGGTCAGAATATCGTGTCATTTTTGGAATAACGAGTAACTGTTGAAATACGGTAGCAATGTTGTAATAACTGTGTAAATTTTTATATGAGGCGTCATCAGTAAGACACGGTGTCAATACTGAAATATGACACTATTGATATGAGATGATGACATTGTTTGAATATGACGTCATTTTGTTCCATTTTTTTAATATTTCGCGGCTCGTCGACTGACGAAGGCATCTTGACGTCACGTTCGTTTCTTTTCGCTGCGTCGTTTTTTCAGGTTTTTCCCTAACCCTGAACTACTAATTTATTTTTCGAAGTGGCTATTCGGACCCGGAAAGGAGTGAGAGGTTGGTTTATTAAAAAGAAATTATTTAAAATATTATTGTTGTGTTTGTAAAACAAAATTTGGTATCAAATGAAAGATAATTGAATGGACTATATGTTTGTTAACTTAATTCTTCAGATTAACTAAAATAAAACTACCACAAAGGACATGTCTAAAGGGACCCGGGTCCGAATATTCGCAGCCCTTAGTTTTACCTGAACTGATCGCGCCCCCCCCCCCCTGTAAAGCGATCTGTACAGAGGAAAATTTACTTTACTCACATGTGAGCACTCCCTGGTAAACTACTCTCTAACGACATCATCATGCACAGGGAAACTGCTCTCTAACGACATCATCATGCACAGGGAAACTGCTCTCTAACGACATTATCATGCACAGGGAAACTGCTCTCTAACGACATTATCATGCACAGGGAAACTGCTCTCTAACGACATTATCATGCACAGGGAAACTACTCTCTAACGACATTATCATGCACAAGGAAACTACTCTCTAGCGACATCATCATGCACAGGGAAACTACTCTCTAACGACATTATCATGCACAGGTAAACTACTCTCTAACGACATCATCATGCACAGGGAAACTGCTCTCTAACGACATTATCATGCACAGGTAAACTACTCTCTAACGACATCATCATGCACAGGGAAACTGCTCTCTAACGACATTATCATGCACAGGGAAACTGCTCTCTAACGACATTATCATGCACAGGGAAACTACTCTCTAACGACATTATCATGCACAAGGAAACTACTCTCTAGCGACATTATCATGCGCAGGGAAACTACTCTCTAACGACATTATCATGCACAGGGAAACTACTCTCTAACGACATTATCATGCACAGGGAAACTACTCTCTAACGACATTATCATGCACAGGGAAACTACTCTCTAATGACATTATAGGCCCAGGGAAACTACTCTCTAAGGACATTATATGCCCAGGGAAACTACTCTCTAATGACATTATATGCCCAGAGAAACTACTCTCTAATGACATTATATGCCCAGGGAAACTACTCTCTAATGACATTATATGCCCAGGGAAACTACTCTCTAATGACATTATATGCCCAGGGAAACTACTCTCTAACGACATTATCATGCACAGGGAAACTACTCTCTGACATTATATGCCCAGGGAAACTACTCTCTAATGACATTATATGCCCAGGGAAACTACTCTCTAATGGCATTATATGCCCAGGGAAACTACTCTCTAATGACATTATATGCCCAGGGAAACTACTCTCTAATGACATTATATGCCCAGGGAAACTACTCTCTATCGACATTATCATGCACAGGGAAACTACTCTCTATCGACATCATCATGCACAGGGAAACTACTCTCTAATTTTTACGACTGCATGGAGACACAGAATTCAAAAGTCATATGAATACAAAAGGCGAAGAGAACAATAGAATACAAATAACTGATATTGAGTCTGTCATACATAGACTTTTTCTTCTCATTTTCTCTAGTGTTTTTAATTTGATTTACCTCGATCGATAGCTGTAAATGGCACATGCCAGTCGGGATAATGTAGTGTTTGGTTATTCAGAGCGACCGTGAGAGTTCTTTGTTGTATTTGGTATTGTTTGAGGATCACGACAGCTGTGGGGAAAGTGAAAGCTGGAGGGGGGGGGGGGGGCCCGTGCTGATTCCTCGCAAATTATTTCCTGTTATCTGAGTCCTCACACACCTCACACGCTTGTTTGATATTTGGATCATTTTATGTTTAGGATAATATTAGGATACGTCATTTTATATCTATGACTGGACAATGTCCCTGTGTTGGCCGTGTGGACAATGTCCTTATGTTGGCTGTATGGACAATGTCCACATGTTGGCCGTGTGGACAATGTCCCTATGTTATCTGTGTGGACAATGTCCTTATGTTTGCTGTATGGACAATTTCCACGTGTTGGCAGTGTTGACAATGTCCCGTGTTGGCTATGTGGTCAATGTCTCTATGTTGGCCGTGTGGACCATGTCCCTATGTTGGCTGTGTAGACAATGTACCTATGTTGGCTAAGTGACTAAGTGGACAATGTTCCTATGTTTGCCGTGTGAACAATGTTCATATGTTACCCATGTGGACAATGTCCCTATGTTAGCTGTGTGGACAATGCAATGTCCTTTGTTGGCTGTGTGAGCAATGTCCCTATGTTGGCCGTGTGGTCAATGACCTTATGTACAACTATAGCGTTTATGTACGTATCATGGTACAACAGTTATTACTATGTTTCTATCACCGTACAATTGTGACCAAGTGCCTCATGGACCTATACATTAAATAAGCTACAGCCGAGGACCTCACAATCTGCTAGCCATATATTTTACATTTCTCCTTGAATAGCTGGTATTTTTTAAACCAGCAAGGGGGGGGGCCCGTACTTTCTATAGCTGAGGGCCGGGGGGGGCCCGTACTTTCTATAGCTGAGGGCCAGGGGGGGCCCGTACTTTCTATAGCTGAGGGCCAGGGGGGGCCCGTACTTTCTATAGCTGAGGGCCAGGGGGGGCCCGTACTTTCTATAGCTGAGGGCCAGGGGGGGCCCGTACTTTCTATAGCTGAGGGCCAGGGGGGGGGCCCGTACTTTCTATAGCTGAGGGCCGTAGCAAGTCTAAGTGCGGCTTTTCCATGTTCTATGTTCCCTGTTCAGTACAGTTGTAACCTCTATGTTCCCTGTTCGGTACAGTTGTAACCTCTGTGTTCCCTGTTCGGTACAGTTGTAACCTCTGTGTTCCCTGTTCGGTACAGTTGTAACCTCTGTGTTCCCTGTTCGGTACAGTTGTAACCTCTGTGTTCCCTGTTCGGTACAGTTGTAACCTCTGTGTTCCCTTTCGGTACAGTTGTAACCTCTGTGTTCCCTGTTCGGTACAGTTGTAACCTCTGTGTTCCCTGTTCGGTACAGTTGTAACCTCTGTGTTCCCTGTTCGGTACAGTTGTAACCTCTGTGTTCCCTTTCGGTACAGTTGTAACCTCTGTGTTCCCTGTTCGGTACAATTGTAACCTCTGTGTTCCCTGTTCGGTACAGTTGTAACCTCTGTGTTCCCTGTTCGGTACAGTTGTAACCTCTATGTTCCCTGTTCGGTGCAGTTGTAACCTCTGTGTTCCCTGTTCGGTACAGTTGTAACTTCTGTGTTCCCTGTTCGGTACAATTGTAACCTCTGTGTTCCCTGTTCGGTACAGTTGTAACCTCTGTGTTCCCTGTTCGGTACAGTTGTAACCTCTGTGTTCCCTGTTCGGTACAGTTGTAACCTCTGTGTTCCCTGTTCGGTACAGTTGTAACCTCTGTGTTCCCTGTTCGGTACAGTTGTAACCTCTGTGTTCCCTGTTCGGTACAGTTGTAACCTCTGTGTTCCCTGTTCGGTACAATTGTAACCTCTGTGTTCCCTGTTCGGTACAGTTGTAACCTCTGTGTTCCCTGTTCGGTACAGTTGTAACCTCTGTGTTCCCTGTTCGGTACAGTTGTAACCTCTGTGTTCCCTGTTCGGTTCAGTTGTAACCTCTGTGTTCCCTGTTCGGTACAGTTGTAACCTCTGTGTTCCCTGTTCGGTACAGTTGTAACCTCTGTGTTCCCTGTTCGGTACAGTTGTAACCTCTATGTTCCCTGTTCGGTTCAGTTGTAACCTCTATGTTCCCTTTTTGGTACAGTTGTAACCTCTATGTTCCCTGTTCGGTAAAGTTGTAACCTCTGTGTTCCCTGTTCGGTACAGTTGTAACCTCTATGTTATCTGTTTGGTACAGTTATAACCTCTATGTTCCCTGTTCGGTACGGTTGCAACCTCTATGTTCTCTGTTCGGTACAGTTGTAACCTCTATGTTCAATGTTCGGTACAGTCGTAACCTCTATGTTCCCTGTTCGGTACAGTTGTAACCTCTGTGTTCCCTGTTCGGTACAGTTGTAACTTCTGTGTTCCCTGTTCGGTACAATTGTAACCTCTGTGTTCCCTGTTCGGTACAGTTGTAACCTCTGTGTTCCCTGTTCGGTACAGTTGTAACCTCTGTGTTCCCTGTTCGGTACAGTTGTAACCTCTGTGTTCCCTGTTCGGTACAGTTTTAACCTCTGTGTTCCCTGTTCGGTACAGTTGTAACCTCTGTGTTCCCTTTCGGTACAGTTGTAAACTCTGTGTTCCCTGTTCGGTACAATTGTAACCTCTGTGTTCCCTGTTCGGTAAAGTTGTAACCTCTGTGTTCCCTGTTCGGTACAGTTGTAACCTCTGTGTTCCCTGTTCGGTACAGTTGTAACCTCTGTGTTCCCTGTTCGGTTCAGTTGTAACCTCTGTGTTCCCTGTTCGGTACAGTTGTAACCTCTGTGTTCCCTGTTCGGTACAGTTTTAACCTCTGTGTTCCCTGTTCGGTACAGTTGTAACCTCTATGTTCCCTGTTCGGTTCAGTTGTAACCTCTATGTTCCCTGTTTGGTACAGTTGTAACCTCTATGTTCCCTGTTCGGTAAAGTTGTAACCTCTGTGTTCCCTGTTCGGTACAGTTGTAACCTCTATGTTATCTGTTTGGTACAGTTGTAACCTCTATGTTCCCTGTTCGGTACGGTTGTAACCTCTATGTTCTCTGTTCGGTACAGTTGTAACCTCTATGTTCAATGTTCGGTACAGTTGTAACCTCTATGTTCCCTGTTCGATACAGTTGTAACCTCTATGTTCTCTTTTCGGTACAGTTGTGACTTCTATGTTCTCTGTTCGGTACAGTTGTAACTTCTATGTTCTCTGTTCGGTACAGTTGTGACCTCTATGTTCAATGTTTGGTACAGTTGTAACCTCTATGTTCTCTGTTCGGTACAGTTGTGACTTCTATGTTCCCTGTTCGGTACAGTTGTGACTTCTATGTTCTCTGTTCGGTACAGTTGTGACTTCTATGTTCTCTGTTTGGTACAGTTGTAACCTCTATGCTCCCTGTTTGGTACAGTTGTGATCTCTACGTTCTCTGTTCGGTACATCACCAGAGATCGAAATTGGCAAGTCGAAATATTTCCATAAATAAATGTGTAATGTTAATCTTAGGTACCACCAATGATTTAAAAATGTTCAACTAAAGATCAACTTATTATTATTATTATTAGTTGTCCTATATAGCGCGGTACCCCAGCCTAGGGCTGGGCTCACCGCACTGTACATAAAAATATTTTAGAAAAAGAGACATAATCGTGACAATAAAATAAAATACATTTATGTAATAAGGAACAGCTGTATAAAGACAAAACAAAAACTAATGCATATTCACCCCATCCACCCCAGAACTTTTACATGTCAAGCATGGACGGCGGCCAGCAGCATCGTTTATCGGTCAGAGGGGGGAATCAGTCGGGGTAATAGAGTTTAAAGAGATGTGTTTTGAGTGCAGTTTTGAAGGCCTGGGTGGTTGTTATATTGCGGATGTGTAGTGGCGGAGAATTCCATTGTTTGGGGGTGCAGAAAGAGAAAGATTGTTCACCATATGTTTTAGTGCGTGTCTTGGGAACGGACAGAATACGCGTGTCTGCGGAGGAGCGAAGCTGTCGAAGGGGTGAATAGACAGAAAGAAGTTCGGTTAGATAGGAAGGGCAGGAATCAGAGATAAAGTTGTGATAGATAACAGACAGCTTGTAATCAATGCGTGCCTGTATAGAGAGCCAATGAAGTTAGTGGAGTTACGTGATCACGTTTTTTGCCTTTAGAACTAGCCTAGCAGCTGAATTTGGAACCTTTTGTAGTTTTTCTATGAAGTGTTTGGTGAACCTGACAGAAGAGAGTTGCAATAGTCAAGACGTGAGAGAACAAGAGCATAGACTAGGGTTTTTGTTGCGCTAACTGTGAGGTAGTGGCGGATGGAGCTGATCTGACGGATAGTGGTGTATGCAGAGCGACAAATGTGAGAGATATGTTTATCGAGAGACATGTAAACTGTATGTGGGAGTTACCTATTTGAAATGAGTAGGGGAGAGTTGAGGTAGAGGATGATTTGTGATTGTGAATGAGGAGTGCTTCCGTTTTGTCATCATTATGATTCAACTTTTTGAGTGTCATCCAAGACTTGACATCACCAATGCACTCCCGCAAAGTCGGGACAGCGAAATCCACAAGAGAGGGGTGGGAATGCTTGTATTGACAAGAGAGGTATGGGTATGCTTGTATTGACAAGAGAGGTATGGGTATGCTTGTATTGACAAAAGAGGGATGGGGTGATGGTATTGACAAGAGAGGGATGGGTATGCTTGTATAGCTTCTCAGTAAACCCAAGGATATAGATTTGTTCAACTAAAACCACTTTAAACACGGTAAACTGTCAAAATGAGCTTCTGTAGGTCAGTGTGATTCTGTAGGTCAGTGTGATTCTGAAGGTCAGTGTGATTCTGAAGGCCAGTGTGATTCTGAAGGTCAGTGTGATTCTGAAGGTCAGTGTGATTCTGTAGGTCAGTGTGATTCTGAAGGTCAGTGTGATTCTGAAGGTCAGTGTGATTCTGAAGGTCAGTGTGATTCTGAAGGTCAGTGTGATTCTGTAGGTCAGTGTGATTCTGAAGGTCAGTGTGATTCTGAAGGTCAGTGTGATTCTGAAGGTCAGTGTGATTCTGAAGGTCAGTGTGATTCTGAAGGTCAGTGTGATTCTGTAGGTCAGTGTGATTCTGAAGGTCAGTGTGATTCTGAAGGTCAGTGTGATTCTGAAGGTCAGTGTGATTCTGAAGGTCAGTGTGATTCTGAAGGTCAGTGTGATTCTGAAGGTCAGTGTGATTCTGAAGGTCAGTGTGATTCTGTAGGTCAGTGTGATTCTGAAGGTCAGTGTGATTCTGAAGGTCAGTGTGATTCTGAAGGTCAGTGTGATTCTGAAGGTCAGTGTGATTCTGAAGGTCAGTGTGATTCTGTAGGTCAGTGTGATTCTGAAGGTCAGTGTGATTCTGAAGGTCAGTGTGATTCTGAAGGTCAGTGTGATTCTGAAGGTCAGTGTGATTCTGAAGGTCAGTGTGATTCTGAAGGTCAGTGTGATTCTGAAGGTCAGTGTGATTCTGAAGGTCAGTGTGATTCTGTAGGTCAGTGTGATTCTGAAGGTCAGTGTGATTCTGAAGGTCAGTGTGATTCTGAAGGTCAGTGTGATTCTGAAGGTCAGTGTGATTCTGAAGGTCAGTGGGATTCTGTAGGTCAGTGTGATTCTGAAGGTCAGTGTGATTCTGAAGGTCAGTGTGATTCTGAAGGTCAGTGTGATTCTGAAGGTCAGTGTGATTCTGAAGGTAAGTGTTGACCAATGCAAGCTCGCCTCCGTTTAATGACCTAATTATACTAATGGCCGCCATGACTGCCTAATTGTTGCCGATTGATTTCCAAGGTCATTGAAACCGTCAGATTGTGGCTTGTATTGATTCCAATGTTGACTCGCCATCTTGCTTTTGTTTGTACACTTGATTGGTGGGGTAAGTGGGACCTCGAGCACACACTAGCATATGACTTATGGCGTGACTTATGTCATGACTTATGGCGTGACTTATGTCATGACTTATGGCGTGACTTATGTCATGACTTATGGTGTGACTTATGGTGTGACTTATGTCATGACTTATGCGTCACTTAAGTCGCAACTAATGACGTAACTTATCGCGTAGCTTATGACGTAACTAATAGCGTAACCTATGACGTGACATAGGGCGTGACGTGAATTATAAGACGACGTATGCGACAAATTTTTGTATCGCATGGTGTAACTTATGACGTAACTGTTTGCATCATGTTATGACGTGTGTCCCACTCCTTGTATAAATAACGACGCCACGCTAGGAGTGAGGTCGTATGTTGATGGGTTGTAACAGAGTAGCCCTTACTTATCGTGTGTGGCGATGCACTGTTTAGAACTCTTAGACGCAATGTTAGATACCGGTAATCGCTGCAGTTACAAAATCACCTGTATTTCGGGCGTGCATGCGGATTAGCAAGGTTGTGGGTGGAAAGGGGCGATGTATTATTGATGCTACAAGTCACAGCATTTAGAACGCGAATGTAGAACAAGAAGCTGCATAATCAGATGATCTGCGTCACGTGATGTCATTGGAGTGGATGGTGGGTTGAGACAACTCTACACTTCATTGAGAGTTCCAGTGTGCTGTTGGGTGAGAGTACCAGTTTTTTTGTTAGACCGTCCAGTAGAGTTTCAGTATTCTTGTTAGATTTTCATGGAGAGTTCAATGAATTCTCCCCGCATCAAAAATTGACCCAGTCACCCATCAGTAACTAATACATTTATAAGCAAAAATAATATGTTTAGCAAAGATCTTGGTCATTGCGACCAGCAGTCTGGTAACATTTTAAAGATGTCAAGTGAGCAATCTTGGTCATTGCGACCAGCAGTCTAGTAACATTTTAGAGATTTCAAGTGAAATTTTAGAGATGTCAAGTGAGCAATCATCGGAACACTCTGCAAGACTCGGAGGAGAATATGTTCAGCGGTACAGTCCTGGTATTTCAATGTGTTCAGCAGTACAGTCCTGGTATTTCAATGTGTTCAGTGGTACAGCCCTAGTATTTCTATGTGTTCAGTGGCACAGTCCTGGTATTTCAATGTGTTCAGCGGTACTGTCCTGGTATTTCAATGTATTCAGTGGTACAGTCCTGGTATTTCAATGTATTCAGTGGTACAGTCCAAGTATCTCAATGTATTCAGTGATACAGTCCTAGTATCTCAATGTATTCAAGGATACAGTCGTTGTATTTCAATGTATCCTGTGGTAAAACTCAGTATCTCAATGTATTCAGTGGTACAGTCCTAGTATCTCAATGTATTCAGTGGTACAGTGCTTTACCTGAATGCTGAATGTGTACAGTGGTACAGTACAATACTTGAATGTGTTCTAATTTAATAATATAAAAAAATGATTTTTGCCTGCATGTGTTTACTTGTAGAACTATAACGTGTCCTAACTGTGTTCTAACTGTGTCTTAACTGTGTTCTGTGTCTAACTGTGTTCTGTGTCACAAATTTGTCTTGACTGTGTCATAAATGTATCCTGTCCGTGTGTCATAACTGTGTCCTTAGTGTGTCCAAAGCGTCCTGAGTATGTCTTGACTTAACCCAGACTTGTGTCATGATTGTGTCCTGTGTATCCAGGCAGTGTTCTGAGTCCCGACTGTGGTACATGGCACATGGTAAATATCTAACCCATCATTTGAGTACAACTAACTGGGCATTGCATGGATCAATTGCTTCCCTGTATTGCACCTCATGAGGTCATAGTATCGGTATCGGACTTACACACAATATCCATATCGATTTCTTCATTTGCCAGTAATAATGAAACACGATCCATATTACATATTGTCCTGGCTTTCACAGGCGAGACACTAAAGATGAGGGCAAAATATCCGACTTGCTTTTCTTGTTTTCTACATAGTTGGTGATGTAAGGTGACGAAAGAACGCATGAGGGAATAGTGTTGTGTTGATTCAAACTTTACCATCAACAAGGTTTGTGTTCATAAAACCTATGTGTATCAACAAGGTTAGTGTTCGCTCAAACTGTGCCATCAACAAGGTTCGTGTAGTTACAACATCACACTCTCCTAATCTTTTTGAAACAGCCGTTCTTCTACTCGCAATAACTTAAGACCCCTTTCACACGTGCCCCCCCACCCCCTGTCAGGTAATCGTGGTTGATCGCGTCTGTTTCGTTCAGTGAACTGTAGGAGATGGGTGGGCAGGAGAGCTTAGATGAGACCTGTAGGATTTTGGGGGAGGGTGTTTAGCTAGAAGACTCGAAACAACGAAGTCTGGGAACAAAGAAGTCTGGGGACAACGAAGTCTGGGGACAACGAAGTCTGGGGACAACGAAGTCTGGGAACAACGAAGTCTGGGGACAACAAAGTCTGGGGACAACGAAGTCTCTGTACAAAGGTTATTAAACAAATGCAGACATTAAACACCAACATTTGGGTGCTAAACTATGTAAAGAGTTAATACGACATTTGTCGTGATTTGAAAGCATTTGTTGCTTATAAAATTGATTCATTCTAACTTTGTTGATAATTTAAAGAAAGAAATAAAAATGCTACAAAGTGGAAACACAAAAATATAAAGAAAAAAATAATATTTCACCAAAGACGAGTTAAAAGGCACTAAAAAGTAGAAAATAATTTTAAAAATTTCTCTTTAAAGCATTACGCAAAGGAAAAATTGTACAGAGCACAACTGTTCAACATGTTTTAAAGACACAATTTTCGGGCTTTAAGAACAACTGAATCCTGTTCTGAGGTTGTTACTAAACTGCGTTATCAAACAGCACGGCTGTACTGTCAGCTGTACAGCTTGGTACATATAATTTTACGCTTACGAGCTTAGACAATATCATGCCCAAGTGACCTTGTGCGATATAATATCAGTGTGATCTTGTACCATATCATGTCAAGCTGACCTTGTACCATATCATGTCAAGTCAAACTTGTACCATATCATGTCAAGTTGACCTTGTACCATATCATGACAAGGTTTTCTTGTACCATATTATGACAAGGGTTTCTTGTACAATAGCATGTCAAGTCGACCTTGTACCATATCATGTCAAGTTGACCTTGTACCATATCATGTCAAGTTGACCTTGTACCATATCATGTCAAGTTGACCTTGTGACATATCATGTCAAGATGACCTTCCGGTGCTGATCATTTGGGAAGGCATTGGAAAAATCGATAACCTGATTGTTAAAATTGATTACTGTATTCTTAAGATCGATGCCCCATATTTTTAACCCCCAAACCCCAATTTTTTAAATAAAAATATCGATCCTAACATTCCTTTAGAATTCTTTAACCGAACGATTCTCTTACCGTAATTTTTTTTGTTTTTTTTTGAAATATGTTTTTCAAAGATCAGAAGAATCTTTGTGGCTGAAGACAGATTCTCGCAAAGTCTAAGATAATTGAAATGTCCTTCACAGATATGTGGGTACTCAGAGTTTTTGAAACAATCCATATCCCTTCATCGTGATGTCCATTATGTGTACATTCTAAGGGAAGTGGTCAACCTTATGATCTTCCACGTCACGTGTTCACCATCCTGCCATAACTGAGACATCTTTTATCTCATGTATTGGCTGGCAAAACAACGTAAAGGTTTGATGGCATTTTAAGCTTCAACATTTAATTACTGCAAGATGACTGAACGATGACCGGGATGACGTCATCGAAGTCAAGTTTTGTGTGTGACTCCTTCCATGAATGAATATTCACTTCATCATAGCAAGTTCCTGTGTTTCGGTGAGTTGATACTGAGTTGATACTGAGTTGATTTAGATTGATAAAAGAATCAACCCAACTCAATTGGTCACCGTCACATTTTTGATGGATGTACTTGAATGTATTCTACATCGACGAAAAGCCTTCTCATTGCTGGGGTAACTAATTGTGATTTATTTCATGGACGGATATATCCAGCGAAGATAAGCGTATCCACATTCTGAACACATCCATTGTAACCGGATATACTTTCAAGTGGATAATCATGGCTACTGTTGTCATCGTAAAAGGTAAGTGATCTTTTCTTTGATTTCATTACTAATAAGAAATCAGCATGCTTTGGTCCTCCTCCCTCCTCCATTCCCTCCCTCCCCATTCCCTCCCCATTCCCTTCCCATTCCCTCCTCATTCCCTGCCTCATTCCATCCCCATCCCATCATTCCCCCACACACTTGCTGAATCACTCATGCCATTTGTTTGATGGCTTCTGTCAAAGCTTAAGGAGATGGTTATATAAAGCTTCTGTCTACATGAGACTTAGCCATCACGCATAGTGTGAAATGTTGTACTTAAATGGAACACACTACCATGTTATGTCACGTTAGTTCAGTACTGAAACATTGCTAGCATTCCATGGGACAGGGTACAAGTACAGGGTGCAAGCACGGGGTACAAGCACGGGTTACAAGCATAGGGTAAAAGCACAGGTACAAGCACAGGGTACACGCACATGGTACAAGCACATGGTACAAGCATAGGGTACAAGCACAGGGTACAAGGTACATTCATTCTTCAGGTTGTGCCAATACAATTCAACCGGAACTGAAAAAATATGTCCGTGATACATTGGTTTGTATTACAAAACAACTGTTAAAAATAATCTTTAAAAAATCGACTTTTAGAATCCTGAAAGATGAAGGGCAATAAACATCGGTCTAGTCGCTTGAAGCAAGTAGTGCAGTGGTTCTCCACCTTCTTAATG
The DNA here is from genome assembly GCA_964017045.1 of Omphiscola glabra. Classification (NCBI taxonomy): domain Eukaryota; kingdom Metazoa; phylum Mollusca; class Gastropoda; family Lymnaeidae; genus Omphiscola; species Omphiscola glabra. Next base: position 84,730,372 of record OZ024794.1, read on the forward strand.
CCACGACCCTTTAATACAGTTCCTCATGTTACGGCGACCCCCAACCACACAATTATTTTCGTTGCTGCTTCATAACAGTAGAGTACATGTGTTTTCCGATGGTCTTAGGCGACCCCTGTAAAAGGGTAGTCCGACCCCCAAAGGGGTCGCGACCCACAGGTTGAGAACCGCTGAAGTAGTGGAACAAGTTATATTTATGCTCGAAAAGAAAAGACAGGAAAATTAAACATCCCCTAAACACAAAGTTTTTCGTATAAATATTGTAATCTCGAGCAATGGAGGAAGGGGATAAAAATTTGACAAAACATGCATATACCAAGTGGTGCTCACATCACAGCCATTGGATTTGTGGGGGTTGGGGCTCTAAAATTCGATAGACTGTTGTCATCGGCAACGAGGCTATGTGCAGAGTTTCAGTTAACCAGAAGTGGGTCAACTAGCCGTCAAAAATTTGGCCAGTCCGCCACCCACTCATCCAGCCAGCCAGACAGAAACCCAGCCAGCCAGCCAGACGGCGTGCCAGACAGCCAGCCAGACAGAGAGCCAGCCAGACAGATACCCAGCCATACAGCCAGACAGACAGCAATCAAGACAGTCAGCCAGACAGCCAGCCAGACAGACAGAAACCCAGCCATACAGCCAGCCAGCCAGCCATCAAGACAGCCAGACAGATTGCCAGACAGATACCCAGCCATACAGCCAGCCAGCCATCAAGACAACCGGCCAGACAGCCAGCCAGACAGACAGATACCCAGCCATACAGACAGCCATCAAGACAGCCAGCCAGCCAGAAAGCCAGCCAGACAGAAAGATACCCAGCCATACATTCAGCCAGACAGACAGTCAGCCAGCCAGCCGGACAGTTGGACAGCCATCAAGACAGCCAGCTAGCCAGACAGCCATCAAGACAGCCAGCTAGCAAGACAGCCATCAAGACAGCCATCAAGACAGCCATCAAGACAGCCAGCCGGCCAGACAGCCAGCTAGCCAGCAACGAACAAAGGCGAACGATTCGACCAAAAACCTCCTTCAACAAACAAGTAGAAACAAGATGATTATTTACTTCGTGTTCTTGAACTCCTGCCACAAAGAGTGACGTCACCAGTGACGGAGTAAACCATTCCACAAGTCCTACCACCAGATTTTATAACAAGTCCCATCAGATATTATCACAAGTCCTACCAAAAGATATCTAAATGTGCTAAAAATAAGTGCCTACTGTCTGGCTAGTACCAAGGAAGACTAGGTAATGTCCCTTGTTGCAGTTTTTGTGTGCAATATGCAAGGAAAAAAATGTCAACTGAATGAAAATGTTTAGTGTTTATAATTTTCCCCCTGACGGAATCAATACATGACTGGCTGATCATTTAGTCTAAAAAACCTAATTTGTCTCATTTTATGAGAAGTCAAGGGAAAATCAATTTCAGGGTTGTATATTGTTAGACGAGATTTAAACGTCATCAAATTATGGGTTTGGCGTCAGGAAATAATTGGTTGGCGTCATCAATTTATTGTATGGTGTCATCAATTTATTGGTTGGTGTCATCAAATTATTGGATGGTGTCATCAAATTGTAGGGTGGTGTCATCAAATTATTGGTTGGTGTCATCAAATTATTGATTGGTGTCATCAAATTATTGGTTGGTGTCATCAAATTATTGATTGGTGTCATCAAATTATTGGGTGGCATTTAAGAAAAACGAAATATTTAAAAAGAAATAATATTTCGCTTTATAACATCGCCACTCAAGATTATTTGAAACCACAATGACACACAACAAACCACAACATCGCAGAGAAGAAACCACAGCAACAAATAAACGGATGGTGGTGACAGGGTGCTGATGATGGTGATGGGTGCCGATGCTAGTGGCGATGGTGGTGACGATGGTGGTGACGGGGTGACGATGGTGGTGACATGCTGCCGATGGTGGTGACAGGGTGACGATGGTGGTGACATGCTGCTGATGGTGGTGATATGCTGCCGATGGTGGTGATATGCTGCCGATGATGGTGATATGCTGCCAATGGTGGTGATATGTTGCCGATGGTGGTGATATGCTGCCGATGGTGGTGACAGGGTTCCATTGGTGGTGACAGGGTGCCTATGGAGATGGGTAGGATGTGGATGGAGGGGATAGTGCATGGGTCGAGGGGGTAAGTTGTAGATTATGGAGATATGGTGTGGATGGAGGGGTAGGGTGTGGATGGAGAGGATAGGGTGTGGATGGAGAGGATAGGGTGTGGATGGAGAGGATAGGGTGTGGATAGAGGGGTAGGGTGTGGATGGAGAGGATAGGGTGTGGATGGAGAGGATAGGGTGTGGATGATGGGGTAGCGCGTGGATAGAGGGGGTAGGCTGCGGATAAACGTAACGGGGTGCCAATGGACGGGGTGGGGTGCAGATGCAGGGGGAGGCACTCGAAGCTATTAGCTGCTATCAGCTATCGATTTCCTGAATGGGACAATATGAGCAACATGTCACTTCCGGTGCTATGCCAGGCTTGACATAAAAACATCGTCAAGTCAAGTATGGCAACAAGAGTTTTAGGACACTGGGTGGGGCGTTAGCAAGGTCACCAACATTGCGCTAAGATCACCAACATGGCGCTATGGTCACCAACATGCACTAAGGTCATCAACATGGCGCTAAGGTCACTAACATGTCGCCAACGTCACCAAAAAGTCGCTTAGGTCACAAACATGTAATTGTGTGTCATCCCGCTTTATGTACATTTGTATTTATTAAGTGGTTATAGTTATGCTAATTGGCTAATCGCATTGGAAGAACTAGTCATGTTGTATGATGTATGCATCTTCCTTAAGATCTGTGCATAATGTTCGACACATCTTATAATACTGACACATAACTTGTCTTACCACAGCAGCCACAACGAGCACCGCAGCACAATTAACCAAAAACTGACATCACCATCATCCTGTGTCAATGGGTGACAGCCAACCCCCACCACCCCCGGCAACCATTTCATGTGATCCAAAGCCAACCATGCAACGCCAACAGCAACCACCCGGCCATACTGTAATAGCAACAGCCCAAGAGAGATGTGTTAGTGTGGAGTCCTTGAGTTGCCAAGATGATAATTCTTCTTCTAATGTCTTTAGGGAATTATGGCCATCAGATGTTTCAGTTGTACACACAACACACGCTGGAGATAGCTTTTTAGATGTACACACCAGACACACTTTAAAATTAGCTGTTCAGTTGTACATACGAGACACTCGTTAGAGTTATATGTTTTTTGTACACATGAGACGCACCTTACAGTTAGCTGTTCAGATGTACACATGAGACACACGTTATAGTAGCTGTTCAGATGTACACATGAGACACACGTTATAGTAGCTGTTCAGATGTACACATGAGACACACGTTAGAGTAGTTGTTCGAATGTACACATGAGACACACGTTACATTTAGCTGTTCAATTGTACACACCAGAAATGCATGTTTTCGTGGCGTCATCCACCTCACGTCCGCACTGAGAAATTAAATCAAATATTTACACGTTCCTGTTATAAGAAAATGTATGTTACATAAAGAACTCTTCCAGCCACATACATGTTTGTTACATACAGAACTCTTCCAGCCACATACATGTATGTTACATAAAGAACGCTTCCAGCCACATAAATGTTTGTTACATACAGAACTCTTCCAGCTTCATTCATGTATGTTATATGCAAAACTCTTCCAGCCACATACATGTATGTTACATGCAGAGCTCTTCCAGCCACATACATGTATGTTACATACAACACTCTTCCGGCCAAAAACATGTATGTTATATACAAAACTCTTCCAAACACATACATGTATGTTACATACATAACTCTTCCAGCCCTATACATGTATGTTACATACAGAACTTTTCCAACCACATACATGTATGTTACATACTAAACTCTTACAGCCACATACAGAACTTTTCCAACCACATACATGTATGTTACATACTAAACTCTTACAGCCACATACATATATGTTATATACAAAACTCTTCCAACCACATACATGAATATTACATACAGAACTCTTCCAGCCACATACATGTATGTTAAATACTAAACTCTTCCAGCCACATAAATGTTTGTTACATACAGAACTCTTCCAGCTTCATTCATGTATGTTATATACAAAACTCTTCCAACCACATACATGTATGTTACATACAGAACGCTTCCAGCTTCATACATGTATGTTACATAAAAAACTCTTGCAGCCAAAACATGTATGTTATATACAAAACTCTTCCAGCCACATACATGTATGTTACATACAAAACTCTTCCAGCCACATACATGTATGTTACATACAAAACTCTTCCAGCCACATACATGTATGTTACATACAAAACTCTTCCAGCCACATACATGAAGGTTTCTTATCCTTCGTTCATGTCAATCAAACAATGGCTCAACGCATTATGAGCTTTCTGGCAAAGATTGTACAGTCGGCCTGTCTGTAAATCCGGCCCTGGATATAGTTCAGGGTTTAGGTTAAGTTAAGGGATATTCAAGGATTATCCTAAGTTAAGCAGCCATTTTGCGGCCCTCGAAGTAACGAAATATTCTTTATTCTTAATATTTCCTTAATAGATTTCCCCCCTGTCCTATTTTCTTTTGGCCCGCACAAGTCTTGTCCTATTTTCTTTTGACCCGCACAAGTTTTGTCCTATTTTCTTTTGGCCCGCACAAGTCCTGTCGTATTTTCTTTTGACCCGTACAAGTCTTGTCCTATTTTCTTTTGGCCCGCACAAGTCTTTCCCTATTTTCTTTTGGCCCGCACAAGTCTTGTCCTATTTTCTTTTGGCCCGCACAAGTCTTGTCCTATTTTCTTTTGGCCCGCACAAGTCTTGTCCTATTTTCTTTTGGCCCGCACAAGTCTTGTCCTATTTTCTTTTGGCCCGCACAAGTCTTGTCCTATTTTCTTTTGGCCCGCACAAGTCTTGTCCTATTTTCTTTTGGCCCGCACAAGTCTTGTCCTATTTTCTTTTGGCCCGCACAAGTCTTGTCCTATTTTCTTTTGGCCCGCACAAGTCTTGTCCTATTTTCTTTTGGCCCGCACAAGTCTTGTCCTATTTTCTTTTGGCCCGCACAAGTCTTGTCCTATTTTCTTTTGGCCCGCACAAGTCTTGTCCTATTTTCTTTTGGCCCGCACAAGTCTTGTCCTATTTTCTTTTGGCCTGCACAAGTCTTGTCCTATTTTCGTTTGGCCCGCACAAGTCTTGTCCTATTGTCTTTTGGCCCGCAAAAGTCTTGTCCTATTTTCTTTTGGCCCGCACAAGTCTTGTCCTATTTTCTTTTGGCCCGCACAAGTCTTGTCCTATTTTCTTTTGGCCCGCACAAAGTTTTCATGAAGTATTACAGCCCACCTTACATTTTGAGCTGTGCAGGACAGTCATAGATAAAATAGGATTGAATTTTCCAATGTACAACAGTCAGTGTTAGCGCCTGCATACATCGCACAAGATCAGTGCTAGTGCCTGCATACATCGCACAAGATCAGTGTTAGTGCCTGCATACATCGCACAAGACTGCCACTTTATTCACTATTTCCATGTCATTCAGGGCCATTCAGTATTTGCGTGGTCTTCACAGCGTGACCGTACACTTCACATACGGTTTTGTATCACAGATTAACCTTACAGGCAAATTAATCCACATAAACACACAACTAAACACAAACAGTCACTAAACACAGACAGCCACTAAACACAGACAGACACTAACATAGACAGACACTAAACACAGACAGTCACTAAACACAGACAGACACTAACATAGACAGTCACTAAACACAGACAGTCACTAAACACAGACAGTCACTAAACACAGACAGTCACTAAACACAGACAGACACTAAACACAGACAGACACTAAACACAGACAGTCACTAAACACAGACAGACACTAAACACAGACAGTCACTAAACACAGACAGTCACTAAACACAGACAGTCACTAAACACAGACAGACACTAAACACAGACATACACTAAACACAGACAGTCACTAAACACAGACATTCACTAAACACAGACAGTCACTAAACACAGACTGTCACTAAACACAGACATACACTAAACACAGACAGACACTAAACACAGACAGTCACTAAACACATACAGTCACTAAACACACACTGTCACTAAACACAGACAGTCACTAAACATAGACAGACTTTGTGTGCTTAGGAAAACGAAAACGATATTAGGGGGAGGGGGATCTATTATCTGATTACAGAGGATGCTGGAATACCAGTGCCGCCATTTTAAACTGAACGCTACGTCACTTGGCAGACGTAATAACAAGGGTAATTCTAGGAATTATGGGATGGTAATGGGTAGGTAGGTGAATCGAATGGAAACTTTGGTAGACCTGGTTGGGGGGATGACGAGTTGGGTCGGTGCTAACTGGGATGACTTGTGGGTCAGTGCTAACTGGGATGGCTTGACGGCGGTGATATCTGGGATGACTTAAAGTCAAAGACTTGAGAGGTGGTGTTGACTGGGATGAATTTAAGTCAAGGGTCTCAAACTCGCGGCCCGATGGCAATTTGCGGCCCGCAAGACGATATTTTGAGGCCCGATACCTGACAGCAAAGTTTGCTGTTTATGCGGCCCGCGCGTTTTCCCTATACTCATATCTACAATGTGACCATCCGTGACGGTTTTAGTCGAATCTCACCGACTAGTCTAATTCTGATTTTTATTATGTTTGTAAAGATTGATATTTTGATTATAATGGTTAAAATCGTTTTAAAATTGGACTAAAGGTTTTAATTTTATAGCATTTTATGAGACAAACATGGCCAGATGACACAAACATGGCCAGATGAGACAAACATGGCCAGATGAGACAAACATGGCCAGATGAGACAAACATGGCCTGATGAGACAAACATGGCCAGATGAGACAAACATGGCCAGATGAGACAAACATGGCCAGATGATACAAACATGGCCAGATGAGACAAACATGGCCAGATGAGACAAACATGGCCAGATGATACAAACATGGCCAGATGAAACAAACATGGCCAAACATGGCCAGATGAGACAACATGGCCAGATGAAACAAACATGGCCAAACATGGCCAGATGAGACAAACATGGCCAGATGATACAAACATGACAAAACATGGCCAGATGAAACAAACATGGCCAGATGAGACAAACATAGCCAAATGAAACAAACATGACCAAACATGGCCAGATGAGACAAACATGGCCAGATGAGACAAACATGGCCGGATGAGACAAACATGGACAGATGAGACAAATATGGACATATGAGACAAACATGGCCAGATGAGACAAACATGGCCTGATGAGACAAACATGGCCAGATGAGACAAACATGGCCAGATGAGACAAACATGGCCAGATGAGACAAACATGGCCTGATGAGACAAACATGGCCAGATGAGACAAACATGGCCTGATGAGACAAACATGGCCTGATGAGACAAACATGGCCTGATGAGACAAACATGGCCTGATGAGACAAACATGGCCTGATGAGACAAACATGGCCCGATGAGACAAACATGGCCTGATGAGACAAACATGGCCAGATGAGACAAACAAAGCCTTCAAACTTAGACAATTACTGTAGAACTTAGACAATTACTGTAGAACGTAGACAATTTATTGTAGGACTTAGACAATAACTGTAGAACTTAGACGGTTAATGATAGAACTTAGACGGTTAATGATAGAACTTATACAATTAATGTGTGTCTTACTGCATTAAACAAAGTATACATTTAATAATTAATTTTATAAACGGCAAGTCCTTTAATAAATCCTCTTTGCAACATATCACATCAAAAGGTTCTCACATCACACCCAGAGGTTCTCACATCACACCCAGTGGTTCTCACATTACACCCAGTGGTTCTCACATCACACCAAATGGTTCTCACATCCCACCAGTGGTTCTCACATCACACCCAATGGTGCTCACATCACACCCAAGAGTGCTCACATCGGGAATCACACCCATTGGTGCTCACATCGCATCCAGTGGTTCTCACATCAAAACCAGTGGTTCTCACATCACACCCAATGGTTCTCACATCAAAACCAGTGGTTCTCACATCACACCAAGTGGTTCTCACATCACACCAGTGGTTCTCACATCACACCAAGTGGTTCTCACATCACACCCAATGGTTCTCACATCACACCAAGTGGTTCTCACATGACACCCAGTGGTTCTCACATCACACCAGTGGTTCTCACATCACACCAGCGGTTCTCACATCACACCCAATGGTGCTCACATCACACCCAATGGTGCTCACATCACACCCAATGGTGCTCACATCACACCCAAGGGTGCTCAAATCGGGAATCACACCCAATGGTGCTCACATCGCACCCTATTGGGCTCACATCATACCCAATGGAGATGCAATTACCTTAGACCTACTGTGTACTTGGCCTGTCTGACAATATTTACCCTATTAATGTCACTTCAATACTGACCCTATAAAGGTCACTTACAGTCATAGATTGGATCATAAACCAGGGAACACGCATCACCAGTGAACTCGCCAGGGAACATACATCACCAGTGAACTCGCCAGGGAACACACATCGCCAGGGAACACACATCACCAGGGAATATATATCGCGTGACCCAATCAGGCAGCTCTCAGACATTATCCACTTTGATTTTAAGCTGCCACTGTTGTCGGGGAAGATTAAGACCTTGAGGTGCTCTAATAAAAAGATTTTGCCTATCTAGCTCAATATTGGCGCCCCTTTTCTAGCTTAATTTATATTGGCACCCCTATTCTACTCAATATTGGTGCCCTTTTTCTATCTAACTCAATATTGGCGCCCCTTTTCTAGCTTAATTTATATTGGCGCCCCTATTCTACTCAATATTGGTGCCCTTTTTCTATATAACTCAATATTGGTGCCCTTTTTCTATATAACTCAATATGGCTTTTCCAATTTTATCTAACTGAATATCTCCCGGGTGGATGGGACTCGTTAACCTTGGACGGCAACTCATCTAAGAGAAGGCAACTCTGAAATCAAACCCAGGAGATGGGGAGATGGAGTTCACATGCGCCTAACTGGCAGCAGTGATGCCTCTCGAACATCGAACCTTGTAACGCGCTTCGAGCCTTTGGGAATGAAGCGTGCTTTCTCAAATTTCTCAAATAAACTTCATTATTATTATTATTATTAATATTGGCGCCTCTCAGAATATCAAGAAATAAATGAGGTAAAATAAAACGTTACTTTTCACAATCAAACACTTAGACAGAATCATACACTTTGATACAATCATACACTTAGATACAGTCATACACTTAGATACAATCATACACTTAGATTCAATACAATGATAGATTACAATGTTTATATCTTTTAGGTTCATCATCATCATCATCATCAGGTCCCGTAGTCCTTCTACCGTTGGGGCCCCACAGATGACATGTACACTATTCTTCTCCATTCCTCTCGGTCTTCTGCCCTACGCAGATCAAGTACTAAGCATAACTCATATACAAAACAAGCTGGCATATGATTGAAATCTTCACATCTTTGTGGATAAGTGAGTTATTATTGATTTGTTATAACTGGGGAGTAACAAAAGAAATTATCCATGGTTAGTTAGTATGTCGTTATCAGTGCCATCTTGGATGTATGTCATCTCACGCAAAGTACTATTTAGAGCGTTGGTTTATAGTAAGACCATGGTGAGTTAGTATGTCGTTATCAGTGCCATCTTGGATGTATGTTATCTCACGCAAAGTACTATTTAGAGCGTTGGTTTATAGTAAGACCATGGTGAGTTAGTATGTCGTTATCAGTGCCATGTTAGGATGTATGTCATGTAGGGGGGTAGGGTGGTAGGGGGAAGTGTCGGTAGGGGTAGGGAGGTAGGGGGTGTGGAGGCGGGTGGGGGGGGCGAGTTCTGTGAGTTCCTTCTTTGAAAAGTGGTGATAAGTTCTGAAGGCAGGGACACATAATTTTGTTGAATATTTCATTTTAATGTTGCATCATTCTTTAATTTATAAGAGAGCAACAGAATAGATGCAAAGATGTCATTTGGCCAAGAGATGCAAAGATGTCATTTGGCCAAGAGATGCAAAGATGTCATTTGGCCAAGAGATGCAAAGATGTCATTTGGCCAAGAGATGCAAAGATGTCATTTGGCCAAGAGATGCAAAGATGTCATTTGGCCAAGAGATGCAAAGATGTCATTTGACAAAGAGATGCAAAGATGTCATTTGGCCGATGATTGATCAGATTTTCATTACTCTAAAAATAGATTTCTCTTTAAGGTGATGATAATGTGCAATTATGTGGCAAATCATTTTGTACAGCAAATCATTTTGTACAGCACATCATTTAGTACGGCACATCATTTAGTACGTCACATCCTTTAGTACGGCTTCCTGCCGACTCGTTCGTTGTTTTGTTACATTCCTTTTAACAGGTTTAACCTTACTGTGTTTTACTAATTTCCTATTGTGCTAACCTGATTGCAGTCTCCCCCATTATTACCTTTAGTACTGCACATCCTTTCATGCGGCACATCATTTAGTGCGGCACATCCTTTAGTGCGCACATCTTTAAGTGCGGCACACCCTTTTAGTACGGCACATCCTTTAGTGCGGCACATCCTTTAGTACGGCACATCGTTTAGTGCGGCACATCCTTTAGTACGGTACATCCTTTAGTGCGGCACATCCTTTAGTGCGGCACATCCTTTAGTGCGGCACATCCTTTAGTGCGGCACATCCTTTAGTGCGGCACATCCTTTAGTGTCAAATATATCTGCATTCTTAAATATGAAGCTGTAGAACTGTATTTCAATATGTATATGGATGTTTTGTTTGTTTTTAAAGTTGAGATTATATTTATATGTGCGGGCCCCCTTGTCCACGTGCTTATTATGCAATATGGCTAGTCATAACTATTTTTAACTTTCAATGTTGTTTCTGAATATGTCAGGTGAATAGCCTTTACAGTAGACCAGCGGTTCTCAACCTGTGGGTCGCGACCCCTTTGGGGATCGAACGACCATTTCCTAGGGGTCGCCTAAGACCATCGGAAAACACCTGTACTCTACAGTTATGAAGTAGCAACGAAAATACTTTTGTGATTGGGGATCGCCACAACATGATGAACTGTGTTAAGGGGTCGCGGCATTAAGAAGGTTGAGAACCACTGCAGTAGACTCTATACATCATTACAAAATACTATAGACAACATACTATATACAGTATACACCATGCTATAATCAGATTACAACAACCTATAGTCTGCATTGAACATACTACAGACATTATACTATACACAACATACAGCATACTATAGACAACAGACAACATACTATAGACAACAGACAACATACTATAGACAACATACAGCTTGCTATTTCCCTTCGACATGGACCTGCCATTTAAAATGTATGTTACATATAGAATATAATTATATGAATATGCGGTTGTTAGTTAGAGAGTATGTAGAGTTCAATATACAACTCTCTTATTGTCCATGCACATAAAGATGTCCCACTGCGCCACCCACTTGTTGCCATTGTACACAAAGATGACCCACTGCGCCACCCAATTGTTGCCATTGTACACAAAGATGTCCCACTGAGCCACCCAATTGTTGCCATTGTACACAAAGATGTCCCACTGCGTGACCCAATTGTTGCCATTGTACACAAAGATGACCCACTGCGCCACCCACTTGTTGCCATTGTACACAAAGATGTCCCACTGCGTGACCCACTTATTGCCATTGTACACAAAGATGTCCCACTGCGCCACCCAATTGCTGCCATTGTATACAAAGATGTCCCACTGCGCCAACCAATTGTACATAAAGATGCCCCACTGCGCCACCCAATTGTTGCCATTGTACACAAAGATGTCCCACTGCGCCACCCAATTGCTGCCATTGTATACAAAGATGTCCCACTGCGCCACCCAATTGTACATAAAGATGCCCCACTGCGCCACCCAATTGTTGCCATTGTACACAAAGATGACCCACTGCGCCACCCACTTGTTGCCATTGTACACAAAGATGTCCCACTGCGCCACCCAATTGTACATAAAGATGCCCCACTGCGCCACCCAATTGCTGCCATTGTACACAAAGATGCCCCACTGCGCCACCCAATTGTACACAAAGATGCCCCACTGCGCCACCCAATTGTTGCCATTGTACACAAAGATGCCCCACTACGCCACCCAATTGTTGCCATTGTACACAAAGATGTCCCACTGCGTGACCCACTTGTTGCCGTTGTACACAAGGAATGACCCACTTTTGACAAAAAAGTCCAAATGCTCACATCCTATGTTATTGAGCTTTGTTCAGTGGGTCAGTCCCACCGGGTGTGGGGCGGTGGTGGGGGGGGAGAACTTCAACATGAACACTCACCAAAGCTGAAGTGACAGAGTTGGTGAGACTCACCAAAGTGCAAATGAAAGAGCTAGTGAGCTGGCATGCCACATAACTAGTAAGAACCAATACTTGCCATATGAACACAGGGAAACTGGCGTCCTTTTACACAGTGGTTCTCAACCTTTCTATGGCCGCGACCCTTTGATACAGTTCATCGTGTTGTGGCGACCCCAAACCACACAATTATTTTTCTGTTATACTGCATAACTATAGAGGAGGGGGTCGAGAACGAATGGCTCGCAAGCCAGATGTGGCTCTATTGATGGCTGCATCTGGCTTGCAGACAAATGTTCGATTATAAAAAAATGTTTCTTTAGACTCCTTTGATCTAGTTATTAATTGCATATCAATATTTCATTCTACAAATGAGCTAAAGTCTACTGCAGCTCAGCATTAAATGTTATTTAAAAGAATTCAGAGACATAATTATTGCATATTTAGTGTTGAAATTACACAACATGCACACATTTATTTGAATTTTTAGTTTTAAACATAAAGTATGGCTCTCACAGAATTACTTTTTAAAATATGTGGTGTCCATGGCTCTCTCAGATAAAAAAGTTCCCGACCCCTGCTATAGAGCATATGTGTTTTCAGGTTGTTTTAGGCGACCCCTGGGAAATGGCCGTGCGACCCACAAAGGGGTCGCGACCCACATGTTGAGAACCGCTGCTTTAACACTTGTAAGGGATGATGAAGTCCTCTTACATATGTCAGAGAAGGTGGCGCCCTCTAACACTTTTATTTAATAGCTCAACATTCAGAGATGTCTAGAAGGATGTCATGATGTACTTGTCAGATTAAAACAATTCTAGGACTGTGTGTGATGTCTCAGAATACGAAACGTATAATTCAAGCCTGCTGGTGTTGGCGACCAACTTTTTTTTTTTATAATAAACTTTTAAGGCGTAAAGTTAATCTATTATATACTCTTGTCTCTCACAGTAAACTCTACTCTCGTCTCTCACAGTAAATTCTACTCTTGTCTCTCACTGTAAACTCTACTCTTGTCTCTCACTGTAAACTCTACTCTTGTCTCTCACTGTAAACTCTACTCTTGTCTCTCAGTGTAAACTCTACTCTTGTCTCTCACAGTAAACTCTACTCTTGTCTCTCACAGTAAACTCTACTCTTGTCTCTCACAGTAAACTCTACTCTTGTCTCTCACTGTAAACTCTACTCTTGTCTCTCACTGTAAACTCTACTCTTGTCTCTCACAGTAAACTCTACTCTTGTCTCTCACTGTAAACTCTACTCTTGTCTCTCACAGTAAACTCTACTCTTGTCTCTCACTGCAAAATCTACTCTTGTCTCTGTCTCTTACAGCAAACTCCTGACTCATATATGTCTCTTACAGCCAACTCCCTAAGGACTCACATACAAGTGATAAATTCATCGATGCACTACTTCAATGACATGTAGGAAAATCTCAAACAACTTTATAAGATGACTTTTAAAAAATAAATAATATTCCCAATATATTTTCATTAAAACTATTCTTAGACAAGTATACGTAAAATAAAGAGAAGAGAACCAGGGATAATCGTGGAAATTGTTTATTGCTCAGTTATTGCCCTTAGCATCAGGTCGTTTTTGTCGAGAAATTGTGGGGTTTTTTTTTGGGGGGGGGGGGGGGGTAGAGCTTGGCGTAGGTAACTATAAATAGTTTCAAAAGGTACAAGGATGTCAGGTACAGTGATGTCAGGTACAAGGATGACATGTTAACGGATGGTCAAGCATAATGAGATTTGATACTTGTCAGTTGTCCTCTAAAATATTGGAGTTCAGGGGTCTCAAACTGGCGGCCTGTGGGCCATTTGCGGCCCGCAAGACGATATTTTGCGGCCCGATACCTGACAAAAAAGTTTAGCGTTAGTGCGGTTCGCGCGTTTCCCCTTCTACAATGTGACCCTCCATAATGTGACCCTCTATAATGTGACCCTCTATAATGTGACCCTCTATAATGTGACCCTCTATAATGTGACATTCTATAATGTGACACTCTATAATGTGACCCTCTATCATGTGCCACTCCAATTTGGGATGATCTGCACCCAGACCGATCATGTGACTCCTGTGGCATACTCTGCAGTAATTTTAAAACTTAAGCGCCTATTATTTTGAAGTAATTCACCCTTGTCACTAAACTTAACTTACTTAAAATCTCTCACCAATCTTTCCAATGTACTTCACTTTCTACTTGTTACCAATCTTCACAACTTACTGCTCTTCCCATCCGTCACCAATCTTCACAACTTACTGCTCTTCCCATCCGTCACCAATCTTCACAACTTACTGCTCTTCCCATCCGTCACCAATCTTCACAACTTACTGCTCTTCCCATCCGTCACCAATCTTCGCAACTTACTGCTCTTCCCATCCGTCACCAATCTTCGCAACTTACTGCTCTTCCCATCCGTCACCAATCTTCACAACTTACTGCTCGTCCCATCCGTCACCAATCTTCACAACTTACTGCTCTTCCCATCCATCACCAATCTTCGCAACTTACTGCTCTTCCCATCCGTCATCAATCTTCACAACTTACTGCTCTTCCCATCTGTCACCAATCTTCGCAACTTACTGCTCTTCCCATCTGTCACCAATCTTCACAACTTACTGCTCTTCCCATCTGTCACCAATCTTCACAACTTACTGCTCTTCCCATCTGTCACCAATCTTCACAACTTACTGCTCTTCCCATCTGTCACCAATCTTCACAACTTACTGCTCTTCCCATCTTACACCAATCTTCACAACTTACTGCTCTTCCCATCTGTCACCAATCTTCACAACTTACTGCTCTTCCCATCTGTCACCAATCTTCACAACTTACTGCTCTTCCCATCCGTCACCAATCTTCACAACTTACTGCTCTTCCCATCTGTCACCAATCTTCACAACTTACTGCTCTTCCCATCTGTCACCAATCTTCACAACTTACTGCTCTTCCCATCTGTCACCAATCTTCACAACTTACTGCTCTTCCCATCTGTCACCAATCTTCACAACTTACTGCTCTTCCCATCTGTCACCAATCTTCACAACTTACTGCTCTTCCCATCTGTCACCAATCTGCACAACTAACTTCTCTTCCCATCTGTCACCAATCTTCACAACTTACTGCTCTTCCCATCCGTCACCAATCTTCACAACTTACTGCTCTTCCCATCTGTCACCAATCTTCACAACTTACTGCTCTTCCCATCTGTCACCAATCTTCACAACTTACTGCTCTTCCCATCCGTCACCAATCTTCACAACTTACTGCTCTTCCCATCTGTCACCAATCTTCACAACTTACTGCTCTTCCCATCTGTCACCAATTTTCACAACTTACTGCTCTTCCCATCCGTCACCAATCTTCACAACTTACTGCTCTTCCCATCCGTCACCAATCTTCACAACTTACTGCTCTTCCCATCTGTCACCAATCTTCACAACTTACTGCTCTTCCCATCCGTCACCAATCTTCACAACTTACTGCTCTTCCCATCTGTCACCAATCTTCACAACTTACTGCTCTTCCCATCTGTCACCAATCTTCACAACTTACTGCTCTTCCCATCTGTCACCAATTTTCACAACTTACTGCTCTTCCCATCTGTCACCAATCTTCACAACTTACTGCTCTTCCCATCTGTCACCAATCTTCACAACTTACTGCTCTTCCCATCTGTCACCAATCTTCACAACTTACTGCTCTTCCCATCTGTCACCAATCTTCACAACTTACAACACTTTATAGACCAGAAGATGAATAAGTGCTTTATCATGGAAAAATTATCTCAGACCACTAATAATAATAGGGCACTGCACTGAGCCACATCACTAAACACACATAGAGCCACATCACTAAACACATGTAGAGCCACATCACTAAACACATATAGAGCCACATCACTAAACACATATAGAGCCAAATTACTAAACACATATAGAGCCACATCACTAAACACATATAGAGCCACACCACTAAACACATATATTTCAAGGATGGAGACAATATTTCTGGTGATCTATTACACAGTTATATTAACAGACCTAAGGTAGGTTACCAAACCAAAGCAACGTTAACAAACCAAAGAAATGTTAACAAACTATCGCAAAGCTCACAAGAATTAGCAATGAAAACGTGTTTTAAATCTATTGAATGATTGTTGACCGCCTCCCTGGGGGAGGGTCTAATGGACCTCTATTCATCATGGCTGTCTCACTGGGGTTATGACGTCATTCATCTACAATTAAAGCTGATATATCGGCAATGTGGGCTTAGGATTTTTTCAACTAAATATGTGATATACGGCAGTAGTACGCTGTACAGTAGTAAGGGTACAATAGTATTTGGTACAATAGTATGTTGTAAGTGGTATGTAGTACAGTAGTATGGTGTACAGTAGTACGGGGTACAGTAGTATGGGGTACAATAGTATGTGGTAAGTAGTATGTAGTACAGTAGTATGGTGTACAGTAGTATGGTATACAGTAGTACGGGGTACAGTAGTAAGGGTACAGTAGTATTTGGTACAGTAGCATGTAGTACAGTAGTTGGGGTACAGTAGTACGGGGTACAGTAGTATGGTGTACGGTAGTAAGGGTACAGTAGTAAGGGTACAGTAGTATGGGGTACAGTAGTATGGTGAACAGTAGTATGGTGTACAATAGTATGGTGTACAGTAGTATCGTGTACGGTAGTAAGGGTACAGTAGTAAGGGTACAGTAGTATGGGGTACAGTAGTATGGTGAACAGTAGTATGGTGTACAGTAGTATGGTGTACAGTAGTATCGTGTACGGTAGTAAGGGTACAGTAGTAAGGGTACAGTAGTATGGGGTACAGTAGTATGTAGTACAGTAGTATGGTGTACAGTAGTATGGTGTACGGTAGTATGGTGTACGGTAGTAAGGGTACAGTAGTATGGTGTACAGTAGTATGTAGTACAGTAGTATGGTGTACAGTAGTATGGTGTACGGTAGTATGGTGTACGGTAGTAAGGGTACAGTAGTATGGTGTACAGTAGTACGGTGTACAGTAGTATGGGGTACAGAAGTACGGGGTACAGCAGTAAGGGTACAGTAGTATTTGATACACACGGGATAAACCAAAACCAAAATTTTACGTAACTGCCATGTCTTTTTCCTGATTGAGTTTTTACACTTTACTTCACTTCACTTCACTTCACATCCTTTCCATTCTTCTTAACTTTGTTTCTGTCGTCCACTCCTATTTGCGCATGTAGTCAGAAAGCCATGGATCGTTCCGAATGGAACAGCCTTACATGGGCAGTAGTGCCACTGATGATGATAATGAACTATGATAGCATACCCTCCATGATAACATACCCTCCATGATAACATACCCTCCATGATAACATACCCTCCATGATAACATACCCTCCATGATAACATACCCTCCATGATAACATACCCTCCATGATAACATACCCTCCATGATAACATACCCTCCATGATAGCATACCCTCCATGATAACATACCCTCCATGATAACATACCCTCCATGATAACATACCCTCCATGATAACATACCCTCCATGATAACATACCCTCCATGATAACATACCCTCCATGATAACATACCCTCAATGATAACATACCCTCCATGATAACATACCCTCCATGATAACATACCCTCCATGATAACATACCCTCCATGATAACATACCCTCCATGATAAAATACCCTCCATGATAACATACCCTCCATGATAACATACCCTCCATGATAACATACCCTCCATGATAACATACCCTCCATGATAACATACCCTCCATGATAACATACCCTCCATGATAACATACCCTCCATGATAACATACCCTCCATGATAACATACCCTCCATGATAACATACCCTCCATGATAACATACCCTCCATGATAACATACCCTCCATGATAACATACCCTCCATGATAACATACCCTCCATGATAACATACCCTCCATGATAACATACCCTCCATGATAACATACCCTCCATGATAACATACCCTCCATGATAACATACCCTCCATGATAACATACCCTCCATGATAACATACCCTCCATGATAACATACCCTCCATGATAACATACCCTCCATGATAACATACCCTCCATGATAACATACCCTCCATGATAACATACCCTCCATGATAACATACCCTCCATGATAACATACCCTCCATGATAACATACCCTCCATGATAACATACCCTCCACTGTCCTTTACTATGACCTTTTTCTTCTGGTTGCGTCAGTCTGCGTCCGTCTGCGTCAGTCTGCGTCAGTCTGCGTCAGTCTGCCTCTAGAACAAAATGCAGAATGGCAAACTAACAGAATGACACACACACACACACACACATTCTGTCTCAATCAATCATACATAGGCAACTGTCACAGACAATCAGACACAGACACTCTCGCTCACTTAATCAGACACACACACAATCAGACAAACACACAATCAGACACACATACAATCAGACAAAAAGTCACACAGACACTCTTACTAATTTACTAAATCAGTCAACCAGACACACCTACTCACAAAATCTGACAATCAGACACATTTCAGACACACACCAGACACACACCAGACACACAATCAGCCATGTCCACTGATGTATCTACATTTTGAAATCCTAGTCCTCTGATCAAATTTCTTCAAATCGAAAAATCTAAGTCTACTGTCTGAATATCAAAGTCTACTGTCTGAATATCAACGTCTACTGTCTGAATATCAACGTCTACTGTCTGAATATCAACGTCTGCTGTCTGAATATCAAAGTATACTGTCTGAATATCAAAGTCTCTGAATATCAACGTCTACTGTCTGAATATCAAAGTCTGCTGTCTGAATGTCAAAGTCTGCTGTCTGAATATCAACGTCTGAGGTCTGAATATCAAAGTCTGCTGTCTGAATATCAAGTCTGCTGTCTGAATATCAAAGTGTGATGTCTATCAATTTGCTGTCTGTATATTACTGTCAGCTGTCTGTATACAACAGTCTGCTATCTGTATAACTCAAGCGTCTGCACCCAGTTTGGGACAGGAAATCTATTACCCCGAAGTCTCTTGCTTGCTGCAGATTAGCAGGCTTGCCCACGGTTTATCTCCCTTGTCTTTAGAAAGTCAGTTGTGGCCCTTGACAGCCCAGAGAATTTTTTTTCGAAATCCAACTAAACAGAAAAAAAGGAAGGTCAAAATGACCTGGTCAGAATTAGCCCAAATTAAGGCCTGTGCGCTAGGGAATCTTAAAATAGAGCAAGCAACTCTTCTATAATGTATAAGTATAAGAATAACCCAGGTTGCAATTAATGACACTATCAGTTGGATATTTGTCTCTGTTGTTAAAGTGTTTAAATTTAAAAACTCAACTAACTTCTAGAAGGCCAAAAACGTCAATTAGTTTGATTGACATCTGAGGGAGGAGGTATGATTGACATCTGACAGAGGAGGTTTGATTGACATCTGAGAAAGGTTTAATTGACATTTGATAGAGGAGCTTTGATCGACATCTGAAAATGTAGGTTTGATTGACATGTGAGAGAGTAGGTTTGATTGACATCTGAGAGAAGAGGTTTGATTGACATCTAAGAAAAGAGGTTTGATTGACATCTGAGAGAGTAGGTTTGATTAACATCTGAGAGAGTAGGCTTGATTGACATCTGAGAGAGGATGTTTAATTGGCATCTGAGAGAGCAGGTTTGATTGACATCTGAGAGAGTAGGTTTGATTGATATATGAGAGAGCAGGTTTGATTGACATCTGAGAGAGGTTTGATTGACATCTGAGAGAGGTTTGAATGACATCTAAGAGATCTATGATTGACATCTGAGAGAGGAGGTTTGATTGGCATCTGAGAGAGGTTTGATTGACATCTGAGAGAGTAGGTTTGATTGGCATCTGAGAGAGTAGGTTTGATTGACATCTGAGAGAGGTTTGATTGACATCTGTGAGAGGTTTGATTGACATCTGAGAGATTAGGTTTGATTGACATCTGAGAGAGTAGGTTTGATTGGCATATGAGAGAGTAGGTTTGATTGACATCTGAGAGAGGTTTGATTGTCATCTGAGAGAGGAGGTTTGATTGAAATCTGAGAGAGGTTTGATTGACATCTGAGAGAGTAGGTTTGATTGGCATCTGAGAGAGTAGGTTTGATTGACATCTGAGATAGGTTTGATTGACATCTGTGAGAGGTTTGATTGACATCTGAGAGAGTAGGTTTGATTGACATCTGAGAGAGTAGGTTTGATTGGCATCTGAGAGAGTAGGTTTGATTGACATCTGAGAGAGGTTTGATTGGCATCTGAGAGAGGAGGTTTGATTGGCAATGAGAGAGGTTTGATTGACATCTGAGAGTGTAGGTTTGATTGGCATCTGAGAGAGGTTTGATTGACATCTGAGATAGGTTTGATTGACATCTGAGAGAGTAGGTTTGATTGACATCTGAGAGAGGAGGTTTGATTGACATCTGAGAGAGTAGGTTTAATTGACATCTGAGAGAGGATGTTTGATTGATATCTGAGAGATTAGGTTTGATTGACATCTGAGAGAGCAGGTTTGATTCACATCTGGGAGAGGAGATTTCATTGACATCTGAGAGAGGAGATTTGATTGGCATCTGAGAGAGTAGGTTTGATTGACATCTGAGAGAGTAGGTTTGATTGGCATCTGAGAGAGGTTTGATTGACATCTGATAGAGCAGGTTTGATTGACATCTGAGAGAGTAGGTTTGATTGACATCTGAGAGAGTAGGGTTGATTGGCATCTGAGAGAGTAAGTTTGATTGGCATCTGAGAGAGTGAGTTTGATTGACAGCTGAGAGAGGTTTGATTGACATCTGAAAGAGGTTTGATTGACATATGAGAGAGTAGGTTTGATTGACATCTGAGAGAGTAGGTTTGATTGGCATCTGAGAGAGGTTTGATTGACATCTGATAGAGCAGGTTTGATTGACATCTGAGAGAGTAGGTTTGATTGACATCTGAGAGAGTAGGGTTGATTGGCATCTGAGAGAGTAAGTTTGATTGGCATCTGAGAGAGTATATTTGATTGACATCTGAGAGAAGAGGTTTGATTGACATCGGAAAGAAGAGATTGATTGACATCTGAGAGAGGTTTGATTGACATCTGAGAGAGGTTTGATTGACATCTGAGAGTGGTTTGATTGACATCGGAGAGAAGAGATTGATGACATCTGAGAGAGGTTTGATTGATATCTGAGAAAGGTTTGATTGACATCTGAGAGAGTAGGTTTGATTGACATCTGAGAGAGGAGGTTTGATTGACATCTGAGAAAGTAGGTTTGATTGACATCTGAGAGAGTAGGTTTGATTGGCATCTGAAAGTGGGTTGATTGACATCTGAGAGAGTAGGTTTGATTGACATCTGAGAGAGTAGGTTTGATTGACATCTGAGAGAGGAGGTTCGATTGGCATATGACCAAATGATTTGAACGTTTTCTTGACAAAGAACACGTCATTACCTAGAACACTGTCACTGCATAGAATATAGCCATGACATAGAACATTGTCATTGCATAGATCATTGTCATAACTAAAGACCTTAGTGTAACATGTTACCCATGCTGATAAAAAGGGGATCACTGGTGGAGAGATGTGGGGAGAAGTGGGGAGATGTGGGGGCTAAGATGTCATTGTGGAGGTGTGGGTGACTTTGATTTACGTGCGGTGGTTTTTACTGGGGAGAAAAGGCGCCTTTCTTTATGAGCGGGATCGGACCCGATTTATGATTACGAAGTGGCTATTGGTACCCGGGTACCAGAAATGAGAGGTTGTGATTACAAAAAAGGATTTAAAATATTATTGTTCGGTCTAATGGGACCCGGGTGCGAATGGCGGCGCTGCGTGTCCGGGTCCATTTTGACTAATGCTATTCGGATGTCATTTGTAGTAGTTTATTTTAGTTAAACTGAAGAATTAAGTTTACAAACGTATAGCACATTCAACTATCTTTCATTTAATTCCTCAATTTGTCTTAAAAACCCAAGAATAATGTTTTTAATAGTTTTTTAATCCCAACCTCTCACTTCTGGTACCCGGGTACCAATAGGTGCAGCCTTATGATTACCTTTGTAGGACTTTATGACGTTATCGGGCAGATGGTCCATGCTGTAACTAGGCAGATGGACTATGATGTAATTGGGCAGATGGACCATCGTGTACTTGGAAAGGTGGTCTATGATGTAATAAGGCAGACGGGCCATGATGTAATTGGGCGGATGGGTCATGATGAAAATGGGCAGATTAGCCATGATGTAATTGGGCGGATGGGCAAATGGTGTAATTGGGGAGATCGGCCACGATGTAATTTGGCAGATGGGCCATGATGTAATTTGACAGACGGGCTATCCTGTAATTGGGTAGACGGGCCATGATGTTATGGGGCAGGCAGGCAATGATGTTATGGGGAAAGTGGTCCATGATGTAATGGGGCAGGTGAGCAATGATATAATGGGGCAGGTAAGCAGTGATGTAATGGGGCAGATGAGCAATGATGTAATGGGGCAGGCGGGCAATGCTGTTATTGGGCAGGTGAGCAATGATGTAATGGGGCAGGTGAGAAATTATGTAATGGGGCAGGTGAGCAATGATGTAATGGGGCAGGTGAGCAATGATGTAATGGGGCAGGTGAGCAATGATATCATGGGGCAGGCGGTCTCATTTAACTATATAAATCTTTCTTTAAATTACTTTTTTAATCTTACACCTTTAATGACACGCCGTTAATCCTTAACAAATTCAAAATGTGCTCTCCACAAAACCCCCGCTACGTTCCCTCCCCCATTTCCTGCGCCAATGCCCCCCCCCCCCCCCCCCAAGCAGGGAACACGATAGCAGGCAGATAAAGAGACCTTTAAATTCATAGTGTTGTTTTCTTTAGTTTCATTAAATTTAACAAGGACTTCTCCCTAATTTAACAAGGACTGCTCCCTAATTTAACAAGGACTGCTCCCTAATTTAACAAGGACTGCTCCCTAATTTAACAAGGACTGCTCCCTAATTTAACAAGGACTGCTCCCTAATTTAACAAGGACTGCTCCCTAATTTAACAAGGACTGCTCCTTAATTTAACAAGGACTGCTCCCTAATTTAACAAGGACTGCTCCCTAATTTAACAAGGACTGCTCCCTAATTTAACAAGGACTGCTCCCTAATTTAACAAGGACTGCTCCCTAACGCGTCAGCTAAAAGGCGAAGGGAGAGAAGCGATGTGATTTAATACTGTCTGAGCTGTGTCTCGGTCAACTTATTTATAAACAGTCAATCATGAAATCGCTTACAGAACATTGCTTTATAGGAACTCGGTTAATGGGCAGATATTGAATTGACAGGCTATAAACATTAGACGGTTATGCAAACATGTACAGACTATTATGAACAGGCAAGTGCGTACATCAAGTGGGTACATGTTAATTTGTACAAATGAAAGTTTATGAATGAATGGCAAAAAAAAATTAATTAGTACCAGATAATATGTACAGGTTTATGCATTGTAGTCATCATCATCATACATCCATTAGTCTATCAATCCATCAGTCTATCAGTCCATCAGGCCATCAGTCTATCAGTCCATCTGTCTATCAGTCCATCTGTCTATCAGTCCATCTGTCTATCAATCAGTCCATAGTCTATCAGTCCATCAGACTACCAGTCCATCTATCAGTCCATCTGTCTATCAGTCCATCTGTCTATCAGTCTATCAGTCCATAGTCTATCAGTCCATCAGAATACCAGTCAATCTATCAGTCCATATGTCTATCAGTCCATCTGTCTATCAGTCTATCAGTCCATAGTCTACCAGTCCATCAGTCTACCAGTCCATCAGTCTATCAGTCCATCAGACTACCAGTCCATCTACCAGTCCATCTGTCTATCAGTCCATCTGTCTATCAGTCTATCAGTCCATAGTCTATCAGTCCATCAGTCTATCAGTCTATCAGTCCATAGTCTATCAGTCCATCAGACTACCAGTCCATCAGACTATCAGTCCATCAGTACATCAGTCTATCAGTCCATCTGTCTATCAGTCCATCAGTCTATCAGTCTATCAGTCCATAGTCTATCAGTCCATCTGTTGATCAGTCCATCAGACTATCAGTCCATCAGTACATCAGTCTATCAGTCCATCTGTCTATCAGTCCATCTGTCTATCAGTCCATCTGTCTATCAGTCTATCAGTCCATAGTCTATCAGTCCATCAGTCTACCAGTCTATCAGTCCATAGTCTATCAGTCCATCAGTCTATCAGTCTATCAGTCCATAGTCTATCAGTCCATCTGTTGATCAGTCCATCAGACTATCAGTCCATCAGTACATCAGTCTATCAGTCCATCTGTCTATCAGTCCATCTGTCTATCAGTCCATCTGTCTATCAGTCTATCAGTCCATAGTCTATCAGTCCATCAGACTACCAGTCCATCAGACTATCAGTCCATCAGTACATCAGTCTATCAGTCCATCTGTCTATCAGTCCATCTGTCTACCAGTCCATCTGTCTACCAGTCCATCTGTCTACCAGTCCATCTGTCTACCAGTCCATCTGTCTACCAGTCCATCTGTCTACCAGTCCATCAGTCAATCAGTCCATCTGTCTACCAGTCCATCAGTCAATCAGTCCATCTGTCTACCAGTCCATCTGTCTACCAGTCCATCTGTCTACCAGTCCATCAGTCAATCAGTCCATCAGTCTATCAGTCCATCAGTCTACCAGTCCATCTGTCTACCAGTCCATCAGTCAATCAGTCCATCAGTCTACCAGTCCATCAGTCAATCAGTCCATCAGTCTATCAGTCCATCAGTCTATCAGTCCATCAGTCTACCAGTCCATCTGTCTACCAGTCCATCAGTCTACCAGTCCATATGTCTACCAGTCCATCAGTCTACCAGTCCATCTGTCTACCAGTCCATCAGTCTACCAGTCCATCAGTCTACCAGTCCATCAGTCTACCAGTCCATCAGTCTACCAGTCCATCAGTCTACCAGTCCATCAGTCCATCAGTCCATCAGTCCATCAGACTACCAGTCCATCAGTCTACCAGTCCATCAGTCCATCAGTCCATCAGTCTACCAGTCCATCAGTCTACCAGTCCATCAGTCCATCAGTCCATCAGTCCATCAGTCCATCAGTCCATCAGTCTACCAGTCCATCAGTCCATCAGTCCATCAGTCTACCAGTCCATCAGTCCATCAGTCCATCAGACTACCAGTCCATCAGTCCATCAGTCCATCAGTCCATCAGTCCATCAGTCCATCAGTCCATCTGTCTATCAGTCCACAGTCTACCAGTCCATCATTTCCTAACTGTTCTTATTCTAACAATTTTAGTTTGTTACCCGCGTAGTTCTTTCTTATACATTCTGGATGTTCATAGAATTCAGCGAGTGCAACCAATAGATCTCATATCAGTATTTTCAGCAATTGGTCTCATATCAGTACTTTCAGCAATTGTTCTCATATCAGTACTTTCTGCAATTGGTTTCATACCAGTACTTTCAGCAATTGGTCTCATACCAGTACTTTCAGCAATTGGTCTCATACCAGTACTTTCAGCAATTGGTCTCATACCAGTACTTTCAGCAATTGGTCTCATACCAGTACTTTCAGCAATTGGTCTCATACCAGTACTTTCAGCAATTGGTCTCATACCAATACTTTCAATTGTAGATCTTATACCAGTACTTTCAGCAATAGGTCTCATACCAGTACTTTCAGCAATTGGTCTCATACCAGTACTTTCAGCAATTGGTCTCATAATAGAACTTTCAGCAATTGGTCTCATATCAGTACTTTCAACTATAGCTCTCATACCAGTACTTTCAACTATAGCTCTCATACCAGTACTTTCAAAAATAGGTCTCATACCAGTACTTTCAGGATTAGGTCTACCACCAGTACTATCAGCAATAGGTCTCCTACATGTACTTTCATCGATAGGTCTCCTAACAGTACTTTCAGCAATAGATCTCATACCAGTACTTGCAACCAATGGGTCTCATGTAAGTACTTGCAGCAAATAGGTCTCATACCAGTAATTGTAACCAAGGTCTCTTACCTCTACCTGCAATGATAGGTCTCAGACCAGAACTTGAAACCAATAAGTCTCATACCAGCATATACCGAAGCTAGTGAACGTCAAAAATAGTTACTGTAAATGTATGCTTGTAAGCATGCTATGAATGTATGCTTGTAAGCATGCTATAAATGTATGCTTGTAAGCATGCTCTGAATGTATGCTTGTAAGCATGCTATGAATGTATGCTTGTAAGCATGCTATAAATGTATGCTTGTAAGCATGTTCTATATGAGTGCAAGCGGTGTGGGTGTCGAGAGATTGATTCGGGAAATGTTAAGCACTTATTGGGGGAGTTTGAACAGGCCAAAGTAGATTAAAATAAACTTTGAAATTTGTTTATAGTAATATCGAAATCAAAATGAAATAACCCTCTAAACAAAGTTCTGCCTTTATTTATTTTGGTTTGAATTGGTATCAGTCCATCAGTCCATCAGTCTATCAGTCTATCAGTCCATCAGTCCATCAGTCCATCAGTCTATCAGTCCATCAGTCTATCAGTCCATCAGTCCATCAGTCCATCAGTCTATCAGACCATCAGTCTATCAGTCCATCTGTCTATCAGTCCATAGTCTATCAGTCCATCAGTCCATCAGTCCATCAGTCCATCAGACTATCAGTCCATCAGTCAATCAGTCCATCAGTCAATCAGTCAATCAGTTCATCAGTCCATCAGTCAATCAGTCAATCAGTCCATCAGTCAATCAGTCAATCAGTCCATCAGTCAATCAGTCCATCAGTCAATCAGTCCATCAGTCAATCAGTCCATCAGTCCATCAGTCAATCAGTCAATCAGTCCATCAGTCAATCAGTCAATCAGTCCATCAGTCAATCAGTCCATCAGTCAATCAGTCCATCAGTCAATCAGTCAATCAGTCAATCAGTCAATCAGTCAATCAGTCAATCAGTCCATGGTTTGGATTGATATAACTGTACGTGATGTTTCATTACTTAAGAAGCGATGACGTCATTGGGTTGCCTTATGGGGGAACACGTTTCATACTTCCTTCATTTTCCCCTTTAAAAAATACATTTTATTTTTACTGCATTGCCAAATTCGTCTCAAATATAAAGCACATATCATTAGCTACACATTTAATCTCAGCACAAAAAACATGCACCCGTTGAACAAATCTTAGTTAATTCATATTCCCCCTTACAAAACAAAAAAAAACCTGATACTTGGGGGCAGGGGCTGAAAATGTGAGAGAATTTGTTGTCATCGGAGACGAATATATATGCCAAGTTTCAGCTTGATAAGATGACGGGAAGTGGGTCATATAGCCTTCCGAAGACTTTGCCACAAACACAAGAACAAAAGTGACGTTTTCATGAAAGATTTTAAAAAGTGAAAAATAAAATGCAATATATATTAAAAAAACATAAATGAGAGATTACACACACACACACACGCACGCACACACACAAATAATATGAATAACAAACCTTGCCATATCGAAAGTGTTTGAGACTATTTCCAATTTATTTTACAGCTATGATTTGCTAAAATCAAATATTGTTGGTTCTGGCACGTTTGCTATAATGTTGGACTCACTATTGTTGGTTCTGTAATGTTGGACTCACTATTGTTGATTCTGTAATGTTGGACCCACTATTGTTGGTTCTGTAATGTTGGACTCACTATTGTTGATTCTGTAATGTTGGACCCACTATTGTTGGTCCTGTAATGTTGGACTCACTATTGTTGATTCTGTAATGTTGGACTCACCATTGTTGGTTCTGTAATGTTGGACTCACCATTGTTGGTTCTGTAATGTTGGACTCACCATTGTTGGTTCTGTAATGTTAGACTCACTATTGTTGGTTCTGTAATGTTGGACTCACTATTGTTGGTTCTGTAATGTTGGACCCACCATTGTTGATTCTGTAATGTTGGACTCACTATTGTTGATTCTGTAATGTTGGACCCACTATTGTTGATTCTGTAATGTTGGACTCACTATTGTTGGTCCTATAATGTTGGACTCACTATTGTTGGTCCTATAATGTTGGACCCACTATTGTTGGTTCTGTAATGTTGGACTCACTGTTGTTGGTCCTGTAATGTTGGACTCACTATTGTTGGTTCTGTAATGCTGGACTCACTATTGATGGTTCTGTAATGCTGGACTCTATATTGATCAGCTTACACGCCGTCACCAGTTGGTGCTCTCAACAAATTGACCATTTTATCATTTTCGAGAAACTTCGTTCTCATGAATCTTGGGATATTGGAAAAGTCAGTCAATATTTATAACAACTTAGATATAAATAATAAGGAATATGCTCCAGAATATGCACCAGAATATGCGCCTGAATATGCACCCGGATGTGCATCTGAAAATGCACTTGAATATTACCTGAATATGCACCTGAATATGCACCTGAATGTGCACCTGAATATTTATTCCACTTTTTTGGTCATCACAATTCTGAATCCATTTCTTCATAGTCACATTTAGTCATCACTATTCTGAATCCCTTTCTACATAGTCGCATTTGGTCATCATAAGTCTGAATCCAATTCTACATAGTCACATTTGGTCATCACAATTCTGAAACCATTTCTACATAGTCATATTTGGTCATCACAATTCTGAATCCATTTCTACATAGTCACATTTGGTCATCACAATTCTGAAACCATTTCTACATAGTCACATTTGGTCATTACAATTCTGAAGCCATTTCTACATAGTTACATTTGGTCATTACAATTCTGAAGCCATTTCTACATAGTCACATTTGGTCATTACAATTCTGAAGCCATTTCTACATAGTTACATTTGGTCATTACAATTCTGAAGCCATTTCTACATAGTCACATTTGGTCATTACAATTCTGAAGCCATTTCTACATAGTTACATTTGGTCATTACAATTCTGAAGCCATTTCTACATAGTCACATTTGGTCATTACAATTCTGAAGCCATTTCTACATAGTTACATTTGGTCATTACAATTCTGAAGCCATTTCTACATAGTCACATTTGGTCATTACAATTCTGAAGCCATTTCTACATAGTTACATTTGGTCATTACAATTCTGAAGCCATTTCTACATAGTTACATTTGGTCATTACAATTCTGAAGCCATTTCTACATAGTTACATTTGGTCATTACAATTCTGAAGCCATTTCTACATAGTCACATTTGGTCATTACAATTCTGAAACCATTTCTACATAGTCACATTTGGTCATTACAATTCTGAAGCCATTTCTACATAGTTACATTTGGTCATCACAATTCTGAAGCCATTTCTACATAGTTACATTTGGTTATCACAATTCTGAAGCCATTTCTACATTATTCTCACTATCGTCGTCATCGTTATTTATTACCTCTTAACTGTCAATGTCTTCTGTTGTATGTCAATGTCTTCTGTTGTAGTCAATGTCTTCTGTTGTATGTCAATGTTTTCTGTTGTATGTCAATGTCTTCTATTGTATGACAATGTCTTTTGTTGTATGTCAATATCTTTTGTTGTATGTCAATGTCTTCTGTTGTATGTCAATGTCTTCTGTTGTATGTCAATGTCTTCTATTGTAATGTCTTCTGTTGTATGTCAATGTCTTCTATTGCAAAGTCAAAATTCTT
Organism: Omphiscola glabra; assembly: GCA_964017045.1. Taxonomy (NCBI): domain Eukaryota; kingdom Metazoa; phylum Mollusca; class Gastropoda; family Lymnaeidae; genus Omphiscola; species Omphiscola glabra. The sequence continues at coordinate 84,760,537 of OZ024794.1, forward strand.
CTATTGTATTGTCAATGTCTTCTATTATATGTCACTGTGTTCTATTGTAATTTCACTATCTTCTATTGTATTACCAATGCCTTGAATTCAAACTTTCAGCCACACTTGCAGCCATACTTGCATAAAGACCTTCAGCCACACTTGCAGCCATACCTGCTTAGAGACCTTCAGCCCCACTTGCAGCCATACTTGTATAAAGACCTTCAGCCACACTTGCAGCCATACTTGCGTCAAGACGTTCAGCCCCACTTGCAGCCATGCTTGCATAAAGACCTTCAGCCACACTTGCAGCCATACTTGCATAAAGACCTTCAGCCACACTTGCAGCCATACTTGCATAGAGACCTTCAGCCATACTTTCTGTTAATTATTGCGAACATTATTCAATGTTGTTTTAAAACCTTTAACATACATTCTCTTTTTCGTGATGTACTTAGGAATTCGACCGTCCCCTGACATTTTGTCTGCAACTCGGCTTTATTTACGACTAGCGAGTACCCGGCATGCGTTGCAATGCCACTCATCGAAATAAAGTGTCTGTGTTTTAATAATTTTTTTGTAAGTTCTTCTAATAAACACCTTTTTTTGACCGTCTGGTGCGTATTCGAATTAAATAGAAGGTTTTAAGAAGTGTCAGCAGACCACACGCAGCTGTCCGTGTGGGAAGCATGGATTTTCCAAATTTAGTCCCAAAACATATAGCGATTGATCCCCCCCCCTGCAATAGCTATGTTTGAAATTATATTTATATGGCTCATTTATTACATATAAACCAATTTAGGGCCCCCGGCCCCAAAAGTAATATTGTGAAATATTTGTACTAAATCAGAAACCTATTTATTAAGTCACATATACAAAATGAAATGTCACAGTAATTCCACCCACTTATGCAATAGCTCTGCTTGACGTTATATTTACATAGCTCATATAAGAAAAAAAAAAGAATTTTAGGCCCCCGGCCCAAAGCGGAATATTGTAAAATATTTGCACTTCTTTAGAAACCTAATGCGGGCCTGCACACAACAACTCACTGAAAGTTTATCGCATTCAGATGAATAGTATAGGAACTCATACGGACATTATATTTAAATAGCTCATATTAGAAAGAAAAACTACTATAGGGCCCCGGTCCAAAACTGGTAATTCTTTGTAAAATGAATGGGTTTTGATATTCATGGATATACTTTTGTAAATGTACTTACGTTGTGTTAACGTCATTTATTTTCTTAATTCGTAAAATGAGAATATATCATCTATTTTTCACAACAGTAATATCATTGGATTCAAAGATATAAAATTGTACACACTCTATTTCCTAACCCCCATATATATGTACCTAAGAAGGCAAATTATTTGTCAAATTCATTTTGTCAACTTTCCCCTCCACCAAACAGAGTTTTAAAGAAATTAATAAAATCATCCAGGGGATTGTAATCCACTTACTTACGCAAAAACAATTTTTTTGCATTTCAAATGCTTTGTTCTTATTTAAATGAGTGATAAGTGCATTAGTGGATGCTATTTGGATATGTAGTTTCGCTGCACTGATTGCATTAAACGGCATTTTCGTATTAAAAGTATATTTAAAGGTAAGGGTTTTTTTTTTTATTTATTTTACTAATTTATAAATTTCATAAATGTATATTTTTGGAAAGAATAAAAGTAAAAATTTATTAAAAGTTAAAAATAAAAAGCAAAAATTGTATTTCATTTTTTAAATTGTAGCAATTTAAAAAGCAATCTATTATATTTATTAATTTTACTTTTAGGAAGGGGGAAATACATTATCAATTTTATTAGGCGCGGTTATTAAATCAGATAAATTTTTGCATTGAAAAAATAGACAATTTGAGTTCTGAGGTCATTTGCGTTATTATTTAGAACAAAATAATTTTACTTTTATTACGCAATATTTGGAACGTACTTAAAAAATGCACTACAATCAACAGATGTTTTGGTTTCCCCGATAAATGTGATTACAGTGTAATTCTTTGATTATAATTTGTTTTATTAATTTTCATAACTTTCAACCACATATAAAATGTTTAAAATAGTTCCTTAGTTGTTACTCCAGATTTATTTGTAATTAATATTATTAATACTTAAAATTGTATTAAAATTAAAGCGAATCTACAATATATTTTTCGCATTACCATTGATTCGAGTTCCTTAAAATAATAGAAGAAAACTATGATTGTTTTAAAAAATGGGAATGTATTTAAATCGTATCGGTTCTTTGTGAGTTACGGTCAGCATAGATCATTCTTATATAATAGATGTATTACTACATCATTGCTATTCAAAATCACAACACATTTACAAAGCTATATCCGATTCTAAAATACGTCACAAAATTCAAGCTTATTAATAAAAACAACAAAAATACTCTCTACACTAAACATGCAAAAGCGTGTTTTCTCTGCTCTTGCTAGAAATTGATGTCTGTTGGCATTTGTTCAAGGGCGGTTGAGTTGATAGCTCCGTTTGAAATTATTTTGATAAAGTTTGTTAAAGAAAAAAAAACGAATTTAAGGACATCGGCCCATGCGAAATATTGTAAAATGTTGTTCTAATTTAGAAACATTTGCGGGAGCGCGCATATCAATTCACCAAAGTTTTTATCGCAATCGGATGAATGGTATAGGAATGCATACGATAATTATATAGATAATAAATTGTGGAAAACGAATTAAGGCCCACGGAACATTGTAGAATTGTTGTATTACTTCAGAAACCTACTTATTATATCACAAAATTAAAAAAAGAGAAACATATTACTGAAGTTGTATCGCATTCAGATAAATGGTATAGGAGTGCATACCGAAATTATTTTGTACAAAGCTCATATAAGAAAAAAAAGAATTTGGGGCCAACAGCCGAAAATGGAATATTTTAAAAGTATTGTAATTACCCATTAACATGCGCGACTTTATGGACAACCTTTCAAAAAAGTTTTGTTGCAATCACATAAATGGTGTAGGAGCGCATACGGTTTGAAATTATATTTATATAGCTCCTATAAGAAAAAACGAACATGGGGCCCCTGGCTCAAAACGGAATATTTTAAAATGGTTGTAATAATTTGGAAACCTTTGTGGGCATGATCGCAACATCTCGTCAAAGTTTTAGCGTATTCGAATAAATGGTGTAGGAGCGCAGACGAAACCTATAGTTTACAAAGCTCATATAAGAAAAAAAAACGATTTTGGGGCCAACGGCCAAAACAAAATATTTTAAAAGTGTTATAATGACAGTAAAATGTGCGAGCTTATGGAATACAACTCTCCAATGTTTTGTCGCAATCGCATGAATGGTGTAGGAGCGCATTCGGTTTGAAACTATATTTATATAGCTCCTATAAGAAAAAACGAACATGGGGCCCCTGGCTCAAAACGGAATATTTTAAAACGGTTGTAATGATTTAGAAACCTTTGTGGGCATGCTCGCAACATCTCTTCAAAGTTTTAGCGTATTCGAATAAATGGTGTAGGAGCGCAGACGAAATCTATTGTTTACAAAGCTCATATAAGAAAAAAAAACGATTTTGGGGCCAACGGCCAAAACAAAATATTTTAAAAGTGTTATAATGACCCAGTAAAATGCGCAAGCTTATGGAATACAACTCTACAATGTTTTGTCGCAATCGCATAAATGGTGTAGGAGCGCATACGGTTTGAAACTATATTTATATAGCTCATATAAGAAAAAACGAACACGGGGCCCCTGGCTCAAAACGGAATATTTTAAAACGTTTATAATTATTTCCAAACCTTTGTGGGCGTGCTTGTAACATTTTACCCAAGATTTAGCGCATTCAGACGAATGGCGTAGGAGCGCAGACGGAAATATTTTTTACAAAGCTCGTATAAGAAAAAAAACGAATGAATGGCCAACGGCCGAAAACGAAATAATTGAAAAGTTTTTTAATATCGCAGTTAAATGCCCAGGTAGGTGGCCAACAACTCACCAAAGTTTTGTTGCAATCGCATGAATGGTGTGGGAGCGCATACGAGACAAACATACATACATACATACATTCATTTTTATATATATATATAGATATAGATGTGGAATTCTTGTGAAATGTCTTTCAGTAGTCTATTACGTCATCATCTTGGCTTGCAACAAATGACGTCATTTACTTGGGAAATATTTGGACTGAGAAATTGTTTCTTGAAAGATTCGCAAAGAAATAAAATACTTTAAATTTTTTTATGAACTCAAGAGTCTTTGATTAGTTTGCTTGGTACTTGATCACTTGAATTTGTATTTTCGCTCATCTGTCTACCTGCAGCGATATTCAGCTAAATGAGCGCGACATAGTTTTGTGATATCTAAACGACTTGATGCTGGACAGGCAGAAGAGTATCGTTATACTTAATAAATCGATACCAAAAATAATGAAATATTTTTTTTTGTAAAAACCGCTATCGTTTACTGTTTTACAATCACATACTTGTTTCTTTCAATGACCCGGTAGTGGCTGTCACGTCGACCCAACGATACGAAAGGTCCGATAGATTCGCCCACAAGATCGATCCTCCCCTGTTGTAAAGGATGCTATAAATACAAGCCTTATAACATGCTATACAGTATGCTCGTAACATGCCACAGACAAGTCTGTGTAACCCAATCTGCCTGTTTTAGCCATCTTATCACGGCTAACACAAGGGAATATCCCAAATGGAAACCTTTTCGGGCATTTTCCAATCTTGATATTTTTTTTTGTTATCTGCTTCGCATTTATCTGTTTATTACAAATGTCTTCTTGAATAAATTAATTCTTTCGCCTATTGGACAAGTCTGCACTTTCGAGCGCTGGTCATTGAAACAAAAAAGAAAAAAGATCACAATTCCCCAAAAGGTCACGATGCCCCAAAAGGTCACAGTATTAGGCCCTACTTGTCTATGTAAACCAGATAACATAACGGGATAATGACAGATAACGTAATTTAACAGATCAAAAGCCAGATAACATAACATGACATTTAAAATGTGACATATGACATACAACAAAACGTATTGAGCTATATGCATTATTACTCCACCAAGAGTGAAAAATGAACAACATTAAGATTTCGGCAACTTATGATCATATTGAATCAATTAAATACTCTCTTACCCGGCACCATATGATCATATGGAATCAATTAAAAACTCTCTTACCCGGCACCATATGACCATATGGAATCAATTAAATACTCACTTACCCGGCACCATATGATCATATGGAATCAATTAAATACTCTCTTACCCGGCACCATATGACCATATGGAATCAATTAAATACTCTCTTACCCGGCACCATATGACCATATGGAATCAATTAAATATTCTCTTACCTGGAACAATATGGAACCAATCCAATACACACATACCTCGCTTTACGGCCTAGATACGTTCCGGAAAAGTTGGCCGTAAAGCGAAAAGCCGTATAATGAATCAATAATTTTGATATAAACTCATACAAATTTAATTGGATCTGTTCCAAATTTGTATAAAATAACATAGTCGTTAATTCATAAATCATTTTATTCTTTTCATTTCCTATAAAAATAAAAGTACAAAACATTGTTGCTAAAAAAGTAACGAATATATTTGAAAGAATTAATTACATAAATTACGAAAATACAGTCAATCTGATTCATACGTACCAAAATATGCTTACATACGTACCAAATATGCTTACAATTCATCAATTAATCCAAACATACAAAACAGAAACAAAACCCAACCAGAAAAGAAACAGGAACAAACACGTCAACTTACTGAGTCACAAACACGTCAACTTACTGAGTCACAAACACGTCAACTTACTGAGTCACAAACACGTCAACTTACTGAGTCACAAACATGTCAAATTACTGAGTCACAGGATATGAATAAGGTGGGATAGCACAGGAAATAAGGCAGACTACTAAAGCAGAGCCGCCTAAGGGGAGAAGCTGAAACTAAAGAGAGGGTATCTATTGGTCGTATAATGAAACATCGTTGGCCGTAAACCGAAAAAAAAGTGCCATAATTTAAAAAGGCCGTAATAGCGAAATGCCGTATAAAGAGCGGCCGTATAGCGAGGTATTGGTGTACTCTCTTACATGGCACCATATGACCAATAGTGAATTAGAAGATGTTCCATTAGAAATAGAAGATTATTGATAAAGAATAGGAGATTGTTAACTATTCGATTATTACAATTTACAAGCAGCTCAGTAATTCTTCACATCTGTCAGCAGACCAAATGATCAACTCCATTATTAAGAAAGTACATTTATTATTTATTAGGCGTATGCTCCCATTGATTTATTATCTTAACAACATAAACGATTCTGTTGTACTTATAGCTGTGCTTACACACTCTGGTCATCTACTGCACTGTGGTCATCTACTGCATCATGGTCATCTACTGCACTCTGGTCATCTACTGCATCATGGTCATCTACTGCACTCTGGTCATCTACTGCATCATGGTCATCTACTGCACTCTGGTCATCTACTGCATCATGGTCATCTACTGCACTCTGGTCATCTACTGCACCCTAGTCATCTACTGCACTCTGGTCATCTACTGCATCCTGGTCATCTACTGCACTCTGGTCATCTACTGCATCCTGGTCATCTACTGCACTCTGGTCATCTACTGCATCCTGGTCATCTACTGCACTCTGGTCATCTACTGCACCCTGGTCATCTACTGCACTCTGGTCATCTACTGCACTCTGGTCATCTACTGCACTATGGTCATCTACTGCACTCTGGTCAACTACTGCACTATGGTCATCTACTGCACTCTGGTCATCTACTGCACTCTGGTCATCTACTGCATTCTGGTCATCTACTGCATCCTGATCTATTTCCAGTCGTCTGGACTCAGTCTTGCCATTGGATCAAATGGGCAAGGACGAGAGAGGGAGGCTGACTAACTTAAGACCTCTCCCAAGTCTTACACATACACACATGACAATCCGCTGATGACACACACACACCTAAACCGTGATGACACATACACACCTACACCGAGCTGACACACACATACCTACACCGTGCTGACACACATGCACCTACACCGTGCTGACACACACACACCTACACCATGCTTACAAACACACCTACACCGTGCTTACACACACACCTACAACATGCTAACACACACACACCTACACCATGCTTGCACACACACACCTACACCATGCTTACACACACACACTCACACACACACACACACCTACACAGTGCTGACACACATATTGCTGGAGTTTCTCAGTGTAATCAAACACTACCCTTTATGAATTACAAATCAATTAGAATCGTCGATCATATTATAAGTAATCGATTTCATTTCCGGTCTCGATTACTCACTTCCGGTATCAAGTGTCAAAATATGTCAACATTTTTTAATGTAAATTGTCAATACATGTCAAACACACCGATAAAAAAGATTATGAAATACACTAACATAAAGGTCCTTACAACACACCAATAGTGGCAATGTTTTAGTGAAGTGTAACCAATAGTGAATGTTGTAGTGAAGTGTAACCAATAGTGGCAATGGTGTATTAAAGTGTAACCAATAGTGAATGTTGTAGTGAAGTTTAACACCAATAGTGGCGATGTTGTAGTGAAGTGTAACCAATAGTGAATGTTGCAGTAAGCCTAGACCACGTGACCAGTGATAAGGAAGACGATCGTAAAACTTGAGCAGTTGAATTTCCTTCAGGATACAAAAGATCCTTAAGGAGACAGAAGATCTTTCAGAATACAAAAGATCCTCCAGGAGACAAAATATATTTCAGTAGACAGAAGATCCTTCAGGAGACAGAAGATCCTTTAGGAAACAGAAGAACCTTCAGGAAACAGAAGATCTTTCAGGAGACAGAAGATCCTCCAGGAGACAGAAGATCCTTCAGGAGACAGAAGATCCCCCAGGAGACAGAAGATCCTTCAGGAGACAGAAGATCCTTCAGGAGACAGAAGATCCAAGCAATATCATTGGAAACAATACTTTTTAAGCCTTGTTCCAGGCATGATACAACATAGTGATCATATATGCACTAGCCATAGCCTGCCAAACATTGGCGACAGCAATGTGTGAACTTCCCACCTACCTAGAGTTACTTGATAAAATATGAACACAAGTAACCCACGTTTAAAAATCCCAAATTTTCGCTTCACACCTTCCCTCCACAATACTTTGATGCATACTTTTTATTACACGCCCATGAACTATATTAATATTATGATATCCCAACCACTTTTTAAACCGACTATTTATTACAACATTTTGAAATTGAGACGATTTCATTTTTACTAAAAGAAAATATTATGCACCAAACGCAGTGGCATTATTTATAAAAAAAACTATCATTTTCGCTTCCCGGTAGTTATCGGGAATAATATTTTGCGTGCTATCCGGAAACAACGCCATTTTCCATGCCCAAATAAACGTCAGAAAATACAAAGGATAAATGAAAGGCTGCGCAAATAATCTCGGTACCAAATTCGCTTATTATGAAGCAGTCACACCAGAAGCGTAATATAAATAAGAGATGTTTTAAAACTGGTTTATCTGATGCTTTCTTCACAATCACAGCCGATTACCTGGCCGAATACTTGGTGGAATATTTAGTAGGAATAATTTACCGAATTCTTCGCCGAATATTTACCTAATACATGGCCGAATACTTGACCGAATACTTGGGCGAATACTTGAACGAATACTTTGCCGAATACTTAACCAAATACTTGGCCGAATACTTGGCCGAATATGTGCTAGCGACTACTAACATAAGACAGATTAATTTTAATTTCAATTTTGAATCAAAGAAAGACAGACTATCAAACTGACCGGGACTTCTAAGTATACAAGATATTGTCTAAAGTACAAGTTGGTTGTCTAAGTATGCAAGTTGGTTGTCTTAGTACAGGTTGGTTCACTAAGCACAAGTTGGTTCACTAAGCACAGGTTGGTTCACTAAGTACAAGTTGGTTCACTAAGTACAAGTTGGTTCACTAAGCACAGGTTGGTTCACTGAGTACAAGTCCGTTCACTAAGTACAGGTTGGTTTACTAAGTACATGTTGTTTCACTGAGTACAAGTCGGTTCACTAAGTACAGGTTGGTTCACTAAGTACAGGTTGGTTCACTAAGTACAGGTTGTTTCACTGAGTACAAGTCTGTTCACTAAGTACAGGTTGGTTCACTAAGTACAGGTGGGTTCACTAAGTACAGGTTGGTTCACTAAGCACAAGTTTGTTGCGTTATTACAAGTTGGTTTTCCTAAATTGCCCAGGAAATTGTCTGGAAGTAATCCCGCCGTCTGGCGTGGAATATTTATGTTGTTGTCACGGTTGACGTAACATGACAGTTCTTCTGTTGGTCTCCTGCCCTCCCTGCACTTCTGCCAGTTATTTTTTCGTTATTATTGGTAGCGTTATTTCAAAGTTATATTTCTGTAAGACATCGTCTGTTTTCTTCATCAGACCTTGTTTGTGGTTTTAGCCATAGTGTGCAGTTTTAGCCATAGTGTGCTATTACGGACCGTTATACATGGAGAATTTAATCTCTTAATTTTAGTCTATGGCTCGTTCTAAAAACAGTCCATAATAAAGAACGATACCAAAGTTTAAAAGAAATAACAAATAAAACGACAATCAAGGCCAGAGCTAATTACAATTAATAACTTTTTAGTTTGTGAACTTCAATTAAATAATAACAGCAAGAGAAATATGATTAAAATTATAAACGTACAGATTTGCTCGTACCGGTACTGTGTATAAAAATACGAGCAAAGAATTGTACAACGAGGAAAAAGAAAAATCTGCACACAACAAGGTATTAACTAATGACCCAGCACATCTCGTGATCAAAACAAAATCTCTCCCCCTCTCTATGGGTCAGCAATTTTTATAGGCATTTACTACTAATGTCTCTCGAACAACCTAACACATTGTTTTGCCTTCCCGTTTTATCCAGAATCTTCTATTATTTTCGACAGTTTTCCTGACTGGAATAAATGTTGTAAACAAGGTTTTTTTTCTAGCCACACTTCAAAGGCGGTCGAGAGTTCACGAGGGGTCATGCACGTGGGACGAGAGATAGGCGTGCTTTAACACGCCATCCCTCATAACAGTGCAGTTTTAGCCTTGGTGTGTAGTTTAGCAATATTCGTAGTTTTAGCCATCGTTTGAATTTTCAGTCATAACGTATATTTCAGCTATAGTTTGAAGTCTTAGCCGTATTTTGTAATTTTAGCCATAGTATGTTTTTAGCCATATTATGTCATTTTAGCTATAGTATGCTATCTCAGCCATAATATGTAGTTTTAGCCTAGAATATTATTTAAGCCATATTATGCAGTTTTAGCCAAAGTACTTTTTAGTTATAGTATGTTATTTTAGATATAGTTAGTATATAATTTAGCCATAGTGTCTAGTTTAAACCGCAGTTTATAGTTTCCCTTAGCTTGTGTAGCCATATGAAAATGTTATCAATATAAGTTGTTAAAGAAAACTGGTCGAAAAATGCTTGATTGTTTATCGATCACCATACAAGCCCGACAGTTTTTAAATAAAGTAATCAACAATTTAGTATTGATATTTTACACGAGAAGGAAGAAACCTGTGTACACAGGGTGTGTTAATGTTGGATTGGGGGCATGTTAATGTTGGATTGGGACATGTTAATGTTTGATTGGGACATGTTAATGTTGGATTGGGGCATGTTAATGTTGGATAGGGGGCATGTTAATGTTGGATTGGGACATGTTAATGTTGGATTGGGGCATGTAAATGTTGGATAGGGGGCATGTTAATGTTGGATTGGGACATGTTAATGTTGGATTGGGGCATGTTAATGTTGGATTGGGACATGTTACTGTTGGATTGGGACATGTTAATGTTGGATTGGGGCATGTACATGTTGGATTGGGACATGTTAATGTTGGATTGGGGCATGTTAATGTTGGATTGGGACATGTTAATGTTGGATTGGGGCATGTAAAGGTTGGATTGGGGGCATGTAAAGGTTGGATTGGGGCATGTAAATGTTGGATAGGGGGCATGTTAATGTTGGATTGGGACATGTTAATGTTGGATTGGGACATGTTAATGTTGGATTGGGGCATGTTAATGTTGGATTGGGACATGTTAATGTTGGATTGGGGCATGTAAAGGTTGGATTGGGGGCATGTAAAGGTTGGATTGGGGCATGTAAATGTTGGATAGGGGGCATGTTAATGTTGGATTGGGACATGTTAATGTTGGATTGGGGCGGGGGCCGTTGGTGTCTCAAAATTATTTTTGTAGCTGTTGAATGTGTCAGAACATTATGTTCCCAGCGTGGGCCCCTTGTGGTCAGCGTGGGCCCCTTGTGGTCAGCGTGGGCTCCTTGTGGTCAGCGTGGGCCCCTTGTGGTCAGCGTGGGCCCTTGTGGTCAGTGTGGGCGTCTTGTGGTCAGCGTGGGCCCTTGTGGTCAGCGTGGGCCCCTTGTGGTCAGCGTGGGCCCCTTGTGGTCAGCGTGGGCATCTTGTGGTCAGCGTGGGCCCCTTGTGGTCAGCGTGGGCCTCTTGTGGTCAGTGTGGGCCCTTTATGGTCAGTGTGGGCCCCTTGTGGTCAGTGTGGGCCCTTTATTGTACCCTTTTTGTAGAAACTACATCGTCTTAATGTGGTAAAGGATTTGGGTTTATGGACATGGGATCTCTATTACGTTATGGTCTCTTTTTGTGAGCAGGCAGGGAACAGGCAGGGTGTAGGCAGGGAGCAGGCAGGGAACAGGCAGGGAGTAGGCAGGGAGCAGGCAGGGAGCAGGCAGGGAGTAGGCAGGGAGCAGGCAGGGTGTAGGCAGGGAGTAGGCAGGGAGCAGGCAGGGTGTAGGCAGGGTGTAGGCAGGGTGTAGGCAGGGTGTAGGCAGGGAGCAGGCAGGGTGTAGGCAGGGAGCAGGCAGGGAGCAGGCAGGGAGCAGGCAGGGTGTAGGCAGGGAGCAGGCAGGGTGTAGGCAGGGAGCAGGCAGGGAGCAGGCAGGGAGCAGGCAGGGAGCAGGCAGGGAGCAGGCAGGGAGCAGGCAGGGAGCAGGTGATATTTATGAATTATTGATGCGAAGGAAGTGACCCTGGAAGGGAGAATGAATTAAATTTTTTTATTGCAGAAAAGGCCTTTTTGACTAACCCTATTTTGAAAGGCACCAAACGGACAGGCTTGGAACTCCCTCACTCGTACTCACTAGCAGCAATTTTAATAGGGATTCTCTGATACTGTGTCAGATTGCCACGATTTACAAAATTATGGTTGTGCATTACTGTAACGATACTGAAAGTAACCATACTTTCTGTATGTTAATTAATACTATGATATGATGGATGGCCTGAACCTTGTCACTCTCCATTCCTTAACTTAACTGACACTTTGTTTCACGAATGAAGATACTCCATTTGTACAGATTACACAGTATATTTACATGTTAAATAATACAAATAAATCCTTGGCATTGGTACATCCTTGTAACTCAGCGGTTCTCAACCTGTGGGTCGCACGACCCTTTCCCAGGGGTTGCCTAAGACCATCTGAAAACACTTATGCTCTACAATTATCAACGGATAGAATTTTGTGGCTGGGGGGGTCGCCACAACATGAGGAACTGTATTAAAGGGTCGCGGCGTTAGGAAGGTTGAGAACCGCTGTTGTAACTGATAAAGTTGCAGTGTAAAGAATATAATACACACTATGAATATCATTCTATCCGAAATTAATACAAATGGGAAAGTCCAACCTTCCATCCACTAACATACTCACATAAATTCGTGCACTCCCTTACCCAGAAAATCATGAGTTCCCACTCCGCTTTTAAAAACTAGTTCCTGCTTTTTCTTGTGATATAATTCATTAATCCCTACGTCATCGTGCAGTAGGAATAAATCATATGGTCACGTGACAGATCAAGGTTCACTTGTTGTGTTACACGAACCCACTCACTTATTTTTTTTAAACTTTTCTCAAAACTCCACTTTGACCGCCATGTTTTTCTCATATGGGCATGTTTGTCTCATCTGGCCATGTTTGTCTCATCTGTCCATGTTTGTCTCATCTGTCCATGTTTGTCTCACCTGTCCATGTTTGTCTCATCTGTCCATGTTTGTCTCATCTGTCCATATTTGTCTCATCTGTCCATTTTTGTCTCATCTGGCCATGTTTGTCTCATCTGGCCATGTTTGTCTCATCTGTCCATGTTTGTCTCATCTGTCCATGTTTGTCTCATCTAGCCATGTTTGTCTCATCTGGCCATGTTTGTCTCATCTGTCCATGTTTGTCTCATCTGGGCATGTTTGTCTCATCTGTCCATGTTTGTCTCATCTGGCCATGTTTGTCTCATCTGGCCATGTTTGACTCATCTGGCCATGTTTGTCTCATCTGGCCATGTATGTTTCATAAAATGCTATAAAATTAAAACAGTCTGATTTTAAAACGTTTTTTTCTCTATTATTATCAACGTCCAAACATTTACGGAGGGTCACATTAACACTAAACTTTGCCGTCAGGTATCGGCCTGCAAAATATCGCAAATTATTTGGAAAGTTATTTGGAAAATTTGACCCTCTTTGTAGAATAACATTTGAGACTCCCTGCTCTTAGGCAAGTGACATCAATAAGTAATGCATCTTATGGTGTGGCCTATTATAGACATTTGAGACTCCCTGCTCTTAGGCTAGTGACATCAAAAAGTAATGCATCTTATGGTGTGGCCTATTATAGACATTTGAGACTCCCTGCTCTTAAGCACGTGACATCAATAAGTAATGCATCTTATGGTGTGGCCTATTATAGACATTTGAGACTCCCTGCTCTTAGGCTAGTGACATCAAAAAGTAATGCATCTTATGGTGTGGCCTATTATAGACATTTGAGACTCCCTGCTCTTAGGCTAGTGACATCAAAAAGTAATGCATCTTATGGTGTGGCCTATTATAGACATTTGAGACTCCCTGCTCTTAAGCACGTGACATCAATAAGTAATGCATCTTATGGTGTGGCCTATTATAGACATTTGAGACTCCCTGCTCTTAGGCTAGTGACATCAAAAAGTAATGCATCTTATGGTGTGGCCTATTATAGACATTTGAGACTCCCTGCTCTTAGGCTAGTGACATCAAAAAGTAATGCATCTTATGGTGTGGCCTATTATAGACATTTGAGACTCCCTGCTCTTAGGCTAGTGACATCAAAAAGTAATGCATCTTATGGTGTGGCCTATTATAGACATTTGAGACTCCCTGCTCTTAGGCTAGTGACATCAAAAAGTAATGCATCTTATGGTGTGGCCTATTATAGACATTTGAGACTCCCTGCTCTTAAGCACGTGACATCAATAAGTAATGCATCTTATGGTGTGGCCTATTATAGACATTTGAGACTCCCTGCTCTTAGGCTAGTGACATCAAAAAGTAATGCATCTTATGGTGTGGCCTATTATAGACATTTGAGACTCCCTGCTCTTAGGCTAGTGACATCAAAAAGTAATGCATCTTATGGTGTGGCCTATTATAGACATTTGAGACTCCCTGCTCTTAGGCTAGTGACATCAAAAAGTAATGCATCTTATGGTGTGGCCTATTATAGACATTTGAGACTCCCTGCTCTTAGGCTAGTGACATCAAAAAGTAATGCATCTTATGGTGTGGCCTATTATAGACATTTGAGACTCCCTGCTCTTAGGCTAGTGACATCAAAAAGTAATGCATCTTATGGTGTGGCCTATTATAGACATTTGAGACTCCCTGCTCTTAAGCACGTGACATCAATAAGTAATGCATCTTATGGTGTGGCCTATTATAGACATTTGAGACTCCCTGCTCTTAGGCTAGTGACATCAAAAAGTAATGCATCTTATGGTGTGGCCTATTATAGACATTTGAGACTCCCTGCTCTTAGGCTAGTGACATCAAAAAGTAATGCATCTTATGGTGTGGCCTATTATAGACATTTGAGACTCCCTGCTCTTAGGCTAGTGACATCAAAAAGTAATGCATCTTATGGTGTGGCCTATTATAGACATTTGAGACTCCCTGCTCTTAGGCTAGTGACATCAAAAAGTAATGCATCTTATGGTGTGGCCTATTATAGACATTTGAGACTCCCTGCTCTTAGGCTAGTGACATCAAAAAGTAATGCATCTTATGGTGTGGCCTATTATAGACATTTGAGACTCCCTGCTCTTAGGCTAGTGACATCAAAAAGTAATGCATCTTATGGTGTGGCCTATTATAGACATTTGAGACTCCCTGCTCTTAGGCTAGTGACATCAAAAAGTAATGCATCTTATGGTGTGGCCTATTATAGACATTTGAGACTCCCTGCTCTTAGGCTAGTGACATCAAAAAGTAATGCATCTTATGGTGTGGCCTATTATAGACATTTGAGACTCCCTGCTCTTAGGCTAGTGACATCAAAAAGTAATGCATCTTATGGTGTGGCCTATTATAGACATTTGAGACTCCCTGCTCTTAGGCTAGTGACATCAAAAAGTAATGCATCTTATGGTGTGGCCTATTATAGACATTTGAGACTCCCTGCTCTTAGGCTAGTGACATCAAAAAGTAATGCATCTTATGGTGTGGCCTATTATAGACATTTGAGACTCCCTGCTCTTAAGCACGTGACATCAAAAAGTAATGCATCTTATGGTGTGGCCTATTATAGAACAGTTTAGAGATGGTCGATAGTTACTACTATGTACTTTAGGTGCTACTGTATGTGCTACTTTAGGTGCTACTTGAGGTGTTACTTTAGGAGCTACTGTATGTGCTACAATATATGCTACTGTAGGTGCAATGTTAGGTGTTTAGAGGAAAGTTCTTTAAGATTAATGCTACTCGTTCATGAGTTAATGAAATAGACGAATGGAATTGTAGGACATATTTGAGAATATCGAATAGATACATTAGATTACTTGATAGAGAGATGTGACTACGGGATAGAGAGATGTGACTACGGGATAGAGAGATGTGACTACGGGATAGAGAGATGTGACTACGGGATAGAGAGATGTGACTACGGGAAAGAGAGATGTGACTACGGGATAGAGAGATGTGTCTACGGGATAGAGAGATGTGACTACGGATAGAGAGATGTGACTACGGGATAGAGAGATGTGACTACGGGATAGAGAGATGTGACTACGGGATAGAGAGATGTGACTACGGGATAGAGAGATCTCAGTACAGGATTTAAAAATGATAAAAAGCCACAATTAAAAATCATTATTTTTTGTCAAAATTGTCACGAATATCCCATTATCGAATATCACATTATCGAATATCACATTATCGAATATCACATTATCGAATATCACATTATCGAATATCACATTATCGATTATCACATTATCGAATATCACATTATCGAATATCCGTCATTGGATTTATTTACATATTTCAGCTGTAAGAGAAATGTCATCAATGATAAATATCTGTAGACATTGAAAAAATCGAGACTAATGAGAAATATCTTAGCGCACCTGGATTTTGAGACCGTACAAGACCTCTACTGAATGAAAGATGAGATGCCATGAATGAAAGATGAGATGACCAAGAAGTCTACTGAATGAAATATGAGATGTCATGAATAAAAGACGAGATGGCCAAGAAGTCTAATGAATGAAATATGAGATGCCATGAATAAAAGATGAGATGGCCAAGAAGTCTACTGAATGAAAGATGAGATGCCCTGAATGAAAGATGAGATGCCATGAATGAAAGATGAGATGGCCAAGAAGTCTACTGAATGAAATATGAGATGCCATGAATGAAAGATGAGATGGCCAAGACGTCTAACGAATGAAAGAGGAGATGGCCATGACGTCTACTGAATGAAAGATGAGATGGCCAAGACGTCTACTGAATGAAAGAGGAGATGGCCAAAAAGTCTCCTGAATGAAAGATGAGATGACCAAGACGTCTACTGAATGAAATATGAGATGGCCAGAAGTCTACTGAATGAAAGATGAGATGCCATGAATGAAAGATGAGATGGCCAAGAAGTCTACTGAATGAAAGATGAGATGGCCAAGAAGTCTACTGAATGAAAGATGAGATGCCATGAATGAAAGATGATATGGCCAAGACGTCTAATGAATGTAAGATGAGATGGCCAAGACGTCTACTGAATGAAAGATGAGATGGCCAAGAATTCTGCTAAATGAAAGATGAGATGGCCAAGACGTCTACTAAATGAAAGATGAGATGGCCAAGACGTCTACTTAATGAAAGATGAAATGGCCAGGATGTCTACTAAATGAAAGATGAGATGCCTAAGACGTCTACTAAATGAAAGATGAGATGGCCAAGAATTCTACTGAATGAAAGATGAGATTGCCAAGACGTCTACTAAATGAAAGATGATATGGCCAAGACTTCTACTGAATGAAAAATGAGATGGCTAACAATTCTACTGAATGTAAGATGAGATGGCCAAAACGTCTACTAAATGAAAGATGAGATGCCTAAGACGTCTACTGAATGAAATTTGAGATGGCCAAGACGTCTACTGAATGAAAGAGGAGATGGCCAAGACGTCTACTGAATGAAAGATGAGATGGCCAGAAGTCTAATTAATGAAAGATGAGATGCCACGAATGAAAGATGAGATGGCCAAGAAGTCTACTGAATGAAAGATGAGATGGCTAATAATTCTATTGAATGTAAGATGAGATGGCCAAAACGTCGACTAAATGAAAGATGAGATGCCTAAGACGTCTACTGAATGAAAGATGAGATGGCAAAAACGTCTACTAAATGAAAGATGAGATGGCCAATAATTCTACTGAATGTAAGATGAGATGGCCAAAACGTCTACTAAATGAAAGATGAGATGGCCAAGAATTCTACTGAATGTAAGATGAGATGGCAGATCATTAGATCAGTGGTTCTCAGAGTGGACGTTGTCACTGTACCACATCAGACTTAAAAATGCTAAGTAGATTAATGGGACGTTTGGTCTAGTTATAGCCTTTGTGTTGGCCTAATTATTTGTTCACCCTGATCGAGGCGTGACATGCAAACCGACCTCCACCCTCCCTTTTAAAATAAGTATTGCTCCTGACGTCACCAGTGAACTCTGCCGCTCCTTAACGTTTTTTACATTACCATGAGGCACTGCATTTAATTTCTGGATTTTCTGTTCTGGAGGATTGTGACGGTTGACTATGACAGGCAGACTGACTTACCAAACTAACTTACCAAACTAACTTACCAAACTAACTTACCAAACTAACTTACCAAAATAACTTACCAAACTAACTTACCAAACCAGCTTACCAAACTAACTTACCAAACTAACTTACCAAACTAACTTACCAAACTAACTTACCAAACTAACTTACCAAACTAACTTACCAAACCAGCTTACCAAGCTAACTTACCAAACTAACTTACCAAACTAACTTACCAAACTAACTTACCAAACTAACTTACCAAACTAACTTACCAAACTAACTTACCAAACTAACTTACCAAAATTACTTACCTAAATAACTTACCAAACTAACAGGAGCCCTATAAGACTCATACTATTTATCACTGTGTATGTGGGTTATACTTTTACCTTTCTTATATTATACTTTTTCATTTGCTGTAAGTTTTATATTTTTATTACTGTAAATTCATGTTGTATTTTATATCAACTTAATAGTATAATTAAATTGATTATTGCTAATAATATTATTAATAGTAGTAGTATATAGCGCGGTACCCCAGCCTATGGCTGGGCTCACCACGCGGCACATACAATTTAACATACATTAATTAAAAATTAACATACGTTAATTAAATAAAACAAAACATATTCACTCCACCCATTCCATAACTATTTACATGTCAAGCCATGGACGGCACTCAGCAGCATCGTTTATCGGTCAGAGGTGGGGGAATCAGTCAGGAAAGGTAGAGTTTAAAGAGGTGTGTTTTCAGTGCAGTTTTGAAGGCTGTGATGGTTGATATATTGCGGGTGTGTAGTGGAAGAGAATTCCATTGTTTGGGGGCACAGTAAGAGAAAGATCGTTCACCGTATGTTTTTGTGCGAGTCTTGGGGACAGAAAGAATACGCCGTCTGCGGAGGAGCGAAGCTGTCGAAGGGGTGAATAGACAGAGAGGTTCGGTTAGATTGGAAGGGCAGGAATTCGAGAAAAAGTTGTGGCAGAGGATGGAGAGTTTTTAGTCAATTCGTGCTTGTACAGGTAGCCAATGAAGTGAATGAAGTAGTGGTGTGACGTGATCACGTTCTTTTGCCTTTAAAACTAGCCTAGCAGCTGAGTTTTGAACCTTTTGTAATTTGTCAATGAAGTGTTTCGGTGAACCAGACAGAGAAGAGTTACAATAGTCGAGCTTTGGTAGCGTTTATCTTTGGATACAAGATTTCATTCCTTTGTTACGATCGGTTCAGTCTACGAGCCACATCTTAGAACAGATTATATTTATAAAGCCCTATGACGGCACGTGACATACGGGGGGGGGGGGGGGGATAGTGGATTGCATTAGAAACGCTTTCTTTTTTAAATATAATTATAAGGATGAAAAGCTATTATGGACTTTTGCCCGAGATGCTATAACCCCCCCCCCTTTTTTTTTTTGAAACCCCTCCTCCTCCCCTTCTCCCCACACATCTTGAAAAGCTTTTGATATTTCAAACAGAATAAAGTAGATCAAAGTAGATCAACGCTTTGTTAACAAGACATGTTTTCTTACTGAGACCAAACAAAGTATACACTATTAGTAATGCACCTTAAAGAGAAGACTACATATCTTTGAACCCAATCAATCGACATAGAAATCAAATAAAATCAATCCGGTTACCCTTCGTAGCGATGCAATATCGATTTGTTAATAATGTCATCTAAATGTTATTCATGCCATCTAAATGTTATTCATGCCATCTAAATGTTATTCATGTCATCTACATGTTATTCATGTCAGCTTTAATTAATAAAATATTTATTCTGCAGGTGGCACTGTCTTGTCAGACATGAACTGTCTTGTCAGACATGAACTGTCTTGTCAGACATGAACTGTCTTGTCAGACATGAACTGTCTTGTCAGATCTGAACTTTCTTGTCAGGCATGAACTGTCTTGTCAGACATGAACTGTTTTGTTAGACATGAACTGTCTTGTCAGACATGAACTGTCTAGTCAGGCATGAACTGTCTTGTCAGACATGAACTGTCTTGTCAGACATGAACTGTTTTGTCAGACATAGAATGTCTTGTCAGGCATGAACTGTCTTGTCAGGCATGAACTGTCTAGTCAGGCATGAACTGTCTTGTCAGGCATGAACTGTCTTGTCAGACATTGACTGTCTTGTCAGACATGAACTGTCTTGTCAGGCATGAACTGTCTTGTCAGACATGAACTGTCTTGTCAGACATGAACTGTCTTGTCAGACATGAACTGTCTTGTCAGACATGAACATCATGTCTTTGTTTTCATGGTTGTTGTTTTGTTTTGGTCGTGGTTCAGTTTTTAGATTTTTTGTTATGTAAGGTGGAACATAGGTGTGAGTTTTTACATTGGCGTGTATAGGGTTAGTGTCGCCCGGGGGTAACCCAATCTTTTGCAGCCCCCATCCACGGAGAAAACCTTTCTTTGCGAAAATGCCACCCCCACAATATATTGAAACATGTGCCGCCTGGGGATGACCGCCGCCTCTGCACCCACCTATCTACGCCACTGACTGTTCATAAGTCTGACCACGTGATATATTTATTAAAATGTCAACATCAAAGAATAGTTGTACTGATTTTCTTTTTTTAAAAATTAGTATCTAACATCTAACATCTAGATTATTGATTGAGTCTGTAACTGCGCCCACATAATGGCTAAAATATTCAATGTCTATGGACTATCAAACAAGATAAGTGTGTATGTAATAATTTTTTTTTAAAAACTGTTGACAAAGACAAACATTTTTCTCCGTGATTACTCCAAAGGCATCAAAGGCGACATTTGATATTGCGATAATATTTGAAAGTTTCAATAAATTAATTTACAGTTGCGGGTAGCGGAGGTCGATCTTACAACCAAATTAAACAAATCTCCAGTTTCTCATCTAACTAACGTCTGCCTCTGAGTGACACAACCAATACAAATGCAGGACCTGCGGGAGAGGGGTGGACTACCAGATGACAATCTTCTAAGTATATTAGGCCGGCCCAGTGTGTCTACAAAGATGTTGGAATAAATGAATGGTATTATAAGATGGGAAATATAATGGGATAAATGGATGAGATTTACAGGTGAAATAACATTGATGCATTGATTATATCCAATTGAATGTCAGCTGGGTTAGTGGAACTGTCACGAGCTACTATTAATTGTGTTAACCTTAAAGTAGACATTGAACAGATGACGTGACTGCACTAAGCACGTGAAAACTGTCACAGTTCGCCTAGTGTTGAGATACGTTTCTATTTTATGATTAGTAAGTTCTCATCACAATCCTATGTTAGAGTTCAAATTCATAGAACACTTTTACCCTTCATTTGTGTTGTTATCTTCTACAGGTTATTGTGTCCAATTGTTATCTTTATTACACAGATGTGCCAACTACAGTCCGGGATAAATATATGTTTGGAGTAACACAAAATGGGGGAGGGGACGTTAAATATGAATTTATGATAACAAGGGGGCAGTGGACTCACACAGTTTGAGAACCACCATTCTTGAGCGCTCAGTAAATTACTGTAAAATTTCTGTTTGGATCTTGAATAAATATCTTCCGGGTTCTGACAGTTGAGGACACAGATAAGTAAATTGAGGACACAGATGAGTAAATCGAGGACACACACAATATGTTGGAGACATTCAGGAGTATGGTAAGGACACACAATATGTTGGAGACACACAAGAGCATGTAAGGACACACAGTATGTTGGAGACATACAGGAGTATTGTAAGGACACAAAATATGTTGGAGACACACAAGAGCATGATAAGGACACACAATATGTTGGAGACACACAAGAGTATGTTAAGGACACACAGGAGTATGTTAAGGACACACTTGAGTATGTTAAGGACACACAGGGGTATGTTAAGGACAAACACAGGAGTATGTTAAGGACACATAGGAGTATGTTTAAGACACACAATGATCAATTGGAGGAAATTGAACAAGAAGTATGAACAAGTCATGGAAAAAATATTGTAACAAGATGTGAAAGGTCATGACCTTGAACCAGTTCACATGGCCTTCATACGTTAAATGAGATACTTGTGTATCGGCTGTGACGTCAACGCCCCAGACTTCCCCCCTCCACCAGCCTTGGTAAGCCTATCAGGACCACCTTGTAATTCCATTCAGAGCTGAGAAATTGGTGTCAGTTCCCTTCACTCCACCCTCAGCCCCCCACCCTAACACCAGCCGGGGAGCTAATGGTTTCTTTGTTTAGCACAAAATGTCCTAAGACAGCCTGGCATTAACTGTCCTAAGGCAGCCTGGTACTGACTGTCCTAAGACAGCCTGGCACTGACTGTCCTAAGACAGCCTGGCACTGACTGTCCTAAGACAGCCTGGCACTGGCTTCTCTAAGACAACCTGTCACTGGCTTCGCTAAGAAAGCCTGGCACTGACTGTCCTAAGACGCCTGGCACAGACTGTCCTAAGACAGCATGGCACTGACTGTCCTAAGACAGCATGGCACTGACTGTCCTAAGACAGCCTGGCACTGACTGTCCTAAGACAGCCTGGCACTGACTGTCCTAAAGCAGCCGAGATATAACTTCGTCCTGACTTCTGATTCTTGTGTTATTATTATTTGTTAGTTAGAGATATGTGCACGAGACTGCCTCTTGGTCAATGTTGTCTGCAGTTTGACCCTTGATCAATGTTGTCATAGTTTGACCATTGGTCAATGTTGTCTGCAGTTTGACCATTGGCCAATGTTGTCTGCAGTTTGACTCTTGGTCAATGTTGTCTGTAGTTTGACCATTGGTCAATGTTGTCTGCAATTTGATCATTGGTCAATGTTGTCTTTCAGTTTGACTCTTGGTCAATGTTGTCTGCAGTTTGACCATTGGTCAATGTTGTCGGCAGTTTGATCATTGGTCAATGTTGTCTGCAGTTTGACTCTTGGTCAATGTTGTCTGCAGTTTGACCATTGGTCAGTGTTGTCACAGTTTGACCATTGGTCAATGTTGTCTGCATTTTGATCCATTATTGTGATATTTTAAATGTACTAACAGCTGCACTTGAGATTTTTAAAAAAAGTACAAATTCATTGATTAGTATGTTTCCATATATTTATATTCCATAAAACTTAAAGACAGTTGACAACATAGACAGTTGACAACATAGACAGTTGACATCATAGACA
This sequence comes from Omphiscola glabra, assembly GCA_964017045.1. Taxonomy (NCBI): domain Eukaryota; kingdom Metazoa; phylum Mollusca; class Gastropoda; family Lymnaeidae; genus Omphiscola; species Omphiscola glabra. The sequence continues at coordinate 84,783,884 of OZ024794.1, forward strand.
GTTGACAACATAGACAGTTGACAACATAGACAGTTGACAACATAGACAGTTGACAACATAGACAGTTGACATCATAGACAGTTGACAACATAGACAATTGACAACATACACAGTTGACAACATAGACAGTTGACAACATAGATAGTTGACAACATAGACAGTTGACACCATAGACAGTTGACAACATAGACAGTTGGCACCATAGGAAGTTGATAACATAGACAGTTGACACCATAGACAGTTGACAACATAGACAATTAATAACATATAACGTCGATAACATATACTGCTGATGACAATGACAGTTTATTACAGTCATTTGATGAACAAGACAGTTAATGACAGACAGTTGATAGCATATACAGTTGATAAAATTGACAGTAATGTAACATAAACAGTTGATATAACATATCCAGATGATGACAGTGACAGTTGATGACAGTGACAGTTGATGACATAGCCAGATGATTACAGTGACAGTTGATTACAGTGACAGTTGATGATTTAGACATATGATGACAGTGACAGTTGATGACATAGCCAGATGATGACAGTGACAGTTGATGACATAGCCAGATGATGACAGTGACAGTTGATGACATAGCCAGATGATGACAGTTACAGTTGATGACATAGCCAGATGATGACAGTGCCATTTGATGACAGTGACAGCTGATGACAGTGACAGTTGATGACAGTCGGTTAATTGGAATAGAGAGGCGCCAGGGTGGGTCTGAGACAAGTGGGACAACTCATTATTGAGGTTAATTCCTATAAATCTAAGATGGGTTTAAGCAGGTGACCAATACCAAAGTCCACCAACAGAAATGTACACGTTCAGCCAATTCTCCCCTAACTCACCCCTAAGCCATCTCTCACCGCCATTATAAGTACATTACAATAATCGAATTGATGTTTGGAATATAATCTCGGGTAAATGGGCAGACATGAAGATGTATCCATTGGCAAAGTAAAGATATAAGAGAGAGAGGAGACAGAATGTGCGAGAGGGGGAGTGATAGAGGGTGATAGAGAGAGAGAGAGACAGAGAGAGAAGAGTAAAGAAAGGGCAGATTTTCAGATACATAACGCTGTATCATGATATCAATGATTAACATTGGACCATTCTCAGATTTTGTTAACCCAAATCACCAGCAAGATGTTCATGTTCATCTTGGCGTTCAATCATAAATTTCAATTTAATATTGTTTCAAAGATATTGTTTCAAAGATATTTGGATAACAAACATTTTAATTTAGTTTCGCTTATTAACAATGCAATTAATAAAAAAAAACACAATTGTTGGCGTTCCCACGATAAATGTGATTCTAAATTAATAAACAATAGCAAATGACCAGTATTTAAGTATTTGAACGTATTAATAAGTGGATTCGTTTTTTAAGCGTCATAAGGTCAGCATAGCTCAGTGGTCGTAAAACTCATGAGTCAAAAGAGCCAAAATCAGCAGCGGGGACATTTAAAGAAATTTTGAGAGCCAAATATTTTTCCAAGAAAAAAAAAATTCGGAGTCAAAACCGATTTTGGCTGGCTGGCCGAGCAGGGGTTTGCCGACCACTGGCTTGGCTCATTTTGATATACTAGAATATATGACACGATGGTGTCAGATTAGTAATGGTAGAGTTCTGCGATAATATCTACATGCTATTGCGAAATCTCATCACAATTCCTTATTTTAATAAGGAGTATCTATGTTTAAGCTTCTTACATCATTAAAAGTTTTAATAAGGATTTTTCTGCCATCTGCTATACGCCAACCCTACCCATTTTAGTGCCCTTAAAATTTTCTTCTCCCAACATGAACTTAAATGACCAACTCTAAATGATCACTAACTAAATCATTATTAGTACTAAAAGAGTTTATGGACGGCTGATTTCTACGCTAGAGAAACACTTTAAATGTCACGTGTTTAAATTGTTATATGTTGGGCCTACCTTACTACTTTTAGTGGGCCTACCCTACTACTTTTAGTGGGCCTACCCTACTACTTTTAGTGGGCCTACCCTACTACTTTTAGTGGGCCTACCCTACTACTTTTAGTGGGCCTACCCTACTACTTTTAGTGGGCCTACCCTACTACTTTTAATGGGCCTACCCGACTACTTTTAGTGGGCCTACCCTACTACTTTTAGTGGGCCTACCCTACTACTTTTAGTGGGCCTACCCTACTACTTTTAGTGGGCCTACCCTACTACTTTTCGTGGGCCTACCCTACTACTTTTAGTGGGTCTACCCTACTACTTTTCGTGGGCTTACCCTACCACTTTTTGTTTGCCTACCCGACTACTTTTAGTGGGCCTACCCTACAACTTTTCGTGGGCCTACCCTACTAATTTTCGTGGGCTTACCCTACCACTTTTCGCGGGCTTACCCTACAACTTTTCGTGCCCCTAAACTAAAAAAATATTTCTAAAAATTGTGAAAACTTAGTGTTAAATTTACAACAAAACTCTACATACCATTTTTTGCACTTCATAAGTCTGTTCCTATTAGGATGAGTGATAAGTGCATTAGTGAATGCTTCTTGGCTGTAGATTTCGCTGCACTGAATGGTTTAAACAGCATTTTCTTATTAAAAGTATATTTAGTTAAGTTTGTATTACTGTATAAATTTAATAGAAAATATATATTTGTGGAATAAATATAAAGTAAAAAACTTATTAAATTATAAAACTGCAAAGCTAAAATTTTCTCTGTTTTATTATTGATGTAAAAAGCAATCAATTATATTTATTAATTTTACTTTGAAGAAGGGGAAATACATTATCAGTTATTAAATCAAAGAAACATACGAGACTTACTCAAGTATGCAATAAGAAGCATGACGTCATTTGCGTGTTTTTTTTAGATCAACATTTAATTGTATTTTGCAATATTAACAACACACTAAAAACCGCAATAAAACAGCCGATATTTGGGTTTTCCCGATAAATGTGATTCGTAATAAAACAGCCGATATTTGGGTTTTCCCGATAAATGTGATTCGTAATAAAACAGCCGATATTTGGGTTTTCCCGATAAATGTGATTCGTAGCTCATAATTTTGTAATTACTTTTTTTTAATAAATTCGGATAAAATGCTTACAATAGTTCCTTTACTGTTATTCTAAACGTATTTGTTATTTATGATAACAGTACTTAAACTTAAAAATGTACTAAAATAACCTAAAATGGTCACCCCCCAAATAAACAAAATTTCACCAAAAAACAACAGCTCCACATTAGGTTTCATTCGAAGAAATCTGCGTCACAGCCCAACCTCCGGCAAACGAAATGCTTATCTTGCACGAGATTATGGTGCGATTAATGGGACCCATACCTAAAGCAATACGTGGACAAGATGGAGCGAATCCAACTTAAACCAGTGACCACAAAACCACCACTCCTGGCTACGTCACTGGCCTTTTAAACAGATTTGACATCCTCACTCTCAAGGACAGACAAGAAAATCTCGCATAACATTCCTATATAAAGTGGTCCTGGGACTAGTGCCGGCCATCCTAGCAAACACGAATCTCACCCCACAGAAGCCAAGTAGCTTAAGTAGCCAAACGCTCACTAAATACTGATTTTACCTCTGACAACCCCATAAACAATCACATTCGGAACAATAATAAATGCTTCACTGTGCCTCGGTTGTAACACAGTCATATATAAACAATAATTTTCTCCACGCACAATCATCACTTGGAACCACCTGGACAATACCGCTGTAAACTCGACGTCAATCGAGAGCTTCAAAACTGCAATAGCCTCCGCTAAGAGCCGTTAAAATACCAACATCGCATCCCCAACCGTTGCACATATGCCAATACATTGTTTCAGCTACGTACCCTACCAGAACCAGAAATAAAAGCTGATATATTTATTTTTTTGCGCACATAAATTAATTCGACTTCCGTAAAATAATAGAAAATCTCTATCATTGTTTTTAAGAATTCGAGCTTATTGAAATCGCTTCGTTTCTTTAGCGTTTTGGTCAGCCTAGCTCATTATAATATATACTAGATATAGCTAGCCAAACATTGGTGACAGCAATGCATGAACTTACCATCTACTAAAGTTACTTGACAAAACATGAACTCAAGTAACGCACATTTTAGAATCCCAATATTTGCCACACCCCTTCCCCCATGACACGTCACTGCATACATTCACGCGCATGAAATATATTGAATATTTCGATGTCCCAACTACTTTTAAACCGAATATTTTTTACTTCAAATGTTAATTTAGACAATTTTCCGAAAAGAAAATATTACGAGCCAAACGTAGTTGCGATAGATTTTAAAAAATCAATGAGCGTAGTGATCGGGAATTATATTTTGCGTGTTATTGAACTCATTATTGAACTCATTATTGAACTCATTATTTAACTCATTATTGAACTCATTATTGAACTCATTATTGAACTCATTATTGAACTCCTTATTGAACTCATTATTGAACTATACTTTCTTTCAAACATTTAAAATTATTTGTAATATACTCTCAATACCAAATACGCTGAATAGGAAGCAGGCAGCTTGTTAGTAAGCAGTCAGAAATGTAAGCAGTCCACGAGTCACACCAGAACTGTAAGCAGTCCACGAGTCACACCAGAACTGTAAGCAGTCCACGAGTCACACCAGAACTGTAAGCAGTCCACGAGTCACACCAGAACTGTAAGCAGTCCACGAGTCACACCAGAACTGTAAGCAGTCCACGAGACACACCAGAACTGTAAGCAGTCCACGAGTCACACCAGAACTGTAAGCAGTCCACGAGTCACACCAGAACTGTAAGCAGTCCACGAGTCACACCAGAAGCGTAATATATCTAAGAGATACTAGCTACTAGTGAGTACCCGGCATGCGTGACCATGCCACTCAAAAAAAGAAATTGTTTGTGATTTAATTATATTTTTTGAAGTAATTTTTATATGAACAATATTTATTGTTTTTCCGTCTGGTGTGTACACGAATAAATCATGTTTTTCGACGCGTGAGCAGGCCACACACAGCTGTTCATGTAAGAAGCATGGATTTGCAAAATATCTTCCGCACACTTTAGCGATTGATCCACCTATGCAATAGCTATGTTTGAAACTATATTAATATAGCCCTTATAGTAAATAGAAATGAATTGAGGGCAAACGGCCCAAAATGGAAAATTGTAAAATGGTTGTACAAACTCAGAAAACTAATTATTACATAACACACAAATTGAAATGTCACTATTTGTATTTGATTAAAATTCCATCCACCCAAACTATAGCTCTATTTGAAATTATATGTAAATAGCTCATATTAGAAAAAACGAATTGATGGCCCCTGGCCCAAAACGGAATATTGTAAAATGGTTGTAATAATTCAAAAAATGTCGCGGGCTTGTGGACAGTTCACCAACGTTTCGTCGCAATCGGATGAATTGTATAGGAGTGCATACTGGACATACGTACACGCAGACATGCATTTTTAAAAATAAATATATAGATGCCTTTCATCATATTAACTGGTCCGTATACCCCCCCCCCCCCCCCACACCCAAAAAACCTCTTTAATGTATCAAGTGTTTCCCGCCTAATTCAAATAATTCTGTAGAAGATAAAATGCATTGACAACAATCAACCCACTGTGGGAATAATTAGCCACATCATGGTGGGAGAGTGCCGGGCTCTGTGGCAGGGCCACTCAACACCGAATGTTATATTCAGCAGTTCTGATCAGACTATAAATCAGGCGGACTTTGTTGACCCGCGTGTCAGACCCGGTCTGTAGGGGAATATTCACTTACAGAAGTAGTTAAGTTACAGACGCTAGTGTCAGTCTAGGTGTGTAGTAGATACGTCACAACTCACTTAAGGTGTGTAGTAGACAAGTCCCAGTTCAGTCTAGGTGCATAGTACACAAGTACATTACTCAGTCTAGGTGTGTAGTTGATAAGCCACTACTCAGTCTAGGTGTGTATTAGATAAGCTACAACTCAGTCTAAATAACATAAAATTAGAACCATTAAATGCAGACATAGCTGTTGTCCTGTTAGCCAATCATTTGAACTGGTGAATGACACACTACAAAACTGATGGTGCCAGTCCGATGTAAAGCTGATGGTGCCAGTCCTATGTAAAGCTGATGTTGCCAGTCCTATGTAAAGCTCATACTCTAAATGACGTCACCACCGTGTATAGCAACCAACTTATTTCTTGCGCCCGATGTCGTTCATCTGATTTTGGATTAGCGCAACCTGTTACCTGCTATCAGCCATCGATCAGTGGTCGTTTATTTCATATCAAATCTATCAAGAGCAGATTCGCTCTCTTATTACCTGTACATCTTACCTGTACTTCACAGCTGTTGCATGACTCACACTTGTTTTGTAACCATCAAACGTTTGCTGGCCTACAAAGGGCGTAGTGGGATGGAAGGGGAATCAGAAAGTAGCATCGCTCTTAACCATCCCCCCTCCCCCCAACCCCAAGGAGGACGACGTCACCAAGAAATGCTTCATTTATTCTTTTGACTGTCAGCCCCTCCTATATCGCCCCGTCACCCTACATCAACCCGACGTCCTTAATTCCCCGACACCCCCTAACTTCCCATCAGCCCTAAACTCACCCGACCCCACTAACTTTCCATGACCCCAACTCACCCGACACCCCTAAATCCCCTGACACATACAACTCCCCCGTCAGCCATAACTCCCCCGTCAGCCATAACTCCCCACTCAGCCAAAACGCCCCTCTCAGCCATAACTCCCCTGTCAGTCATAACTTCCCCGTCAGCCATAACTCCCCCTTCAGCCATAACTCCCCCGTCAGTCATAACTCCCCCCCGTTATTCATAATTCCCCCATCAGTCATAACTCCCCCCCCCTCAGCCATAATTCCCCCGTCAGCAATAGCTCTCAGTCAGCCATAACTCCCCCGCCAGCCATCAATGTTCTTCATCATTGTGCGTCTGTTAGTTCCCTTTGTCCATATTTCCATTATCTGGACCGAGATCAGGTCAGCTGGTCAGTGTAATTGTTTTACTGTCTGGTTGAAATCTTGCAGGTCAGTTGGTCAGTGCTCAACTCTCTTGGTTAGTTCTATGTTGAAGAGTCCATTCATTGCTTCACGCATGGTTAGTTCTAAGTTGAAGAGTGCGTCCATCCATTGGTTCCACGCATGGTTAGTTCTAAGTTGAAGAGTCCATTCATTGGTTCCACGCATGGTTAGTTCTAAGTTGAAGAGTGCGTCCATCCATTGGTTCCACGCATGGTTAGTTCTAAGTTGAAGAGTCAATTCATTGGTTCCACGCATGGTTAGTTCTAAGTTGAAGAGTGCGTCCATCCATTGGTTCCACGCATGGTTAGTTCTAAGTTGAAGAGTCCATTCATTGGTTCCACGCATGGTTAGTTCTAAGTTGAAGAGTGCGTCCATCCATTGGTTCCACGCATGGTTAGTTCTAAGTTGAAGAGTCCATCCATTGGTTCCACGCATGGTTAGTTCTAAGTTGGAGAGTCCATCCATTGGTTCCACGCATGGTTAGTTCTAAGTTGAAGAGTCCATCCATTGGTTCCACGGATGGTTAGTTCTAATTTGAAGAGTCCATCCATTGGTTCCACGCATGGTTAGTTCTAAGTTGAAGAGTCCATCCATTGGTTCCACACATGGTTAGTTCTAAGTTGGAGAGTCCATTCATTGGTTCCACGCATGGTTAGTTCTAAGTAGAAGAGTCCATCCATTGGTTCCACGCATGGTTAGTTCTAAGTTGGAGAGTCCATCCATTGGTTCCACGCATGGTTAGTTCTAAGTTGGAGAGTCCATTCATTGGTTCCACGCATGGTTAGTTCTAAGTTGAAGAGTCCATTCATTGGTTCCACGCATGGTTAGTTCTAAGTTGGAGAGTCCATCCATTGGTTCCACGCATGGTTAGTTCTAAGTTGAAAAGTCCATCCATTAGTTCCACGCATGGTTAGTTCTAAGTTGAAGAGTCCATCCATTGGTTCCACGCATGGTTAGTTCTAAGTTGAAGAGTCCATCCATTGGTTCCACGCATGGTTAGTTCTAAGTTGAAGAGTTCATTCATTGGTTCCACGCATGGTTAGTTCTAAGTTGAAGAGCGTGTCCATTGGTTGTACGATCAATTCATTCATCGTATGATGAAATATTCTCAGTCAAATAATGCGAAGAGATTCTTTGTGTGTTCATTATTTGAATGTAATCAGTAGGCAGTTGCTTATACACGATTCATTCAAACATTGATTATAGAATTTATCTATTCCGAAAGGGGGTACAAATAGTCTTCGATCCATTCATTTGATTGCATTTAAGAGCATTGATTATTTTGTATGCATGGCTGTCACTTGAGTTAAATGCTGGGCTGTCACTTGAGTTCAATCCTCGGTTGTCACTTGAGTTCAATCCTGGGCTGTCACTTGAGTTCAATCCTGGGTTGTCACTTGAGTTCAATCCTGGGCTGTCACTTGAGTTCAATCCTGGGTTGTCACTTGAGTTCAATCCTGGGTTGTCACTTGAGCCCAAAACCCTGGGTTGTCACTTGAGTTCAATCCTGGGCTGTCACTTGAGTTCAATCCTGGGTTGTCACTTGAGTTCAATCCTGGGTTGTCGCATGAGTTCAATCCTGGGCTGTCACTTGAGTTCAATCCTGGGCTGTCACTTGAGTTCAATCCTGGGTTGTCACTTGAGTTCAATCCTGGGTTGTCACTTGAGTTCAATCCTGGGTTGTCACTTTAGTTCAGTCCTGGGCTGTCACTTGAGTTCAATCCCGGATTGTTACTTTAGTTCAGTCCTGGGTTGTCACTTGAGTTCAATCCTGGGTTGTTACTTGAGTTCAATCCTGGGTTGTCACTTGAGGTCAATACTGTGTTGTCGCTTTAGTTCAGTCCTGGGTTGTCACTTGAGTTTAATCCTGGGTTGTCACTTGAGTTCAATCCTGGGTTGTCCCTTGAGTTCAGTCCAGGGTTGTCACTTGAGTTCAATCCTGGGTTGTCACTTGAGTTCAATCCTGGATTGCCACTTGAGTTCAATCCTGAGTTGTTACTTGAGTTTAATCCTGGACTGTCGCTTCAGTTCAATCCTGGGCTGTCACTTTTGTTCAATCCTGGGTTGTCACTTGAGTTCAATCCTGGGTTGTCACTTGAGTTTAATCATGGACTGTCGCTTGAGTTCAATCCTGGACTGTCGCTTGAGTTCAATCCTGGGTTGTCACTTTTGTTCAATTCTGGGTTGTCACTTGAGTTCAATCCTGGGTTGTCACTTGAGTTCAATCCTGGGTTGTCACTTGAGTTCAAATCTGGGTTGTCACTTGAGTTCAATCCTGGGCTGTCACTTGAGTTCAATACTGGGTTGTCGCTTTAGTTCAGTCCTGGGTTGTCACTTGAGTTTAATCCTGGGTTGTCACTTGAGTTCAATCCTGGGTTGTCCCTTGAGTTCAGTCCAGGGTTGTCACTTGAGTTCAATCCTGGGTTGTCACTTGAGTTCAATCCTGGATTGCCACTTGAGTTCAATCCTGAGTTGTTACTTGAGTTTAATCCTGGACTGTCGCTTCAGTTCAATCCTGGGCTGTCACTTTTGTTCAATCCTGGGTTGTCACTTGAGTTCAATCCTGGGTTGTCACTTGAGTTTAATCCTGGACTGTCGCTTGAGTTCAATCCTGGACTGTCGCTTGAGTTCAATCCTGGGTTGTCACTTTTGTTCAATTCTGGGTTGTCACTTGAGTTCAATCCTGGGTTGTCACTTGAGTTCAATCCTGGGTTGTCACTTGAGTTCAAATCTGGGTTGTCACTTGAGTTCAATCCTGGGCTGTCACTTGAGTTCAATACTGGGTTGTCACTTTTGTTCAATCCTGGGTTGTCACTTGAGTTCAATACTGGGTTGTCACTTTTGTTCAATCCTGGGTTGTCACTTGAGTTCAATCCTGGGTTGTCACTTGAGTTCAATACTGGGTTGTCACTTGAGTTCAATCCTGGGTTGTCACTTGAGTTCAATACTAGGTTGTCACTTGAGTTCAATCCTGGGGTGTCACTTGAGTTCAATCCTGGGTTAAAATATCTGTACCTAGTCATTTTGTGTGTGTGGAACACACAGTGAGAAACACAGTGAGACACACAGTGAGACACACAGTAAGACATACAGTGAGAATTGTTGTCTAAATCTAAATACTGAGGTCAACTGTCCACTCTTAATGCTATGACGTCACAAATGAGATATCACGTCCAATGCTACCAACTTTGCACTGTAATTCTATAAAACAAAATAAATTCTCTTTACAACAATAATAACAACTAGTTATAGCTGGCCAAACATTGGCGACACAAATGCGTGAACTTCCCATCTACTAAAGTTACTAGACAAAACGTGAACTTTTCTACACCCCATCCCCCCCTTTGTCACTGCACACTTTTTATTTCACGCCCATGAACTACAGCAGTGGTTCTCAAACGTTTTAATGACGCGACCCTTTAATACAGTTTCTCATGTTGTGGTGACCCCCCACACAAAATTCTTTTCGTGGCTACTTCATAACTGTAGAACGTATGTGTTTTCAGATGTTCTTAGGCGACCCCTGGGAAAGGGTCGTGCGACCCTAAAAGGGGTCGCGACCCACAGGTTTAGAATCTACAGGATGGCCCAAACAATTAATGGTATCGCTGTATTGCCTGCAGCTTTCAAAAGGCGCCAACAATTACAATAATGTGTTGAGAGTTGTGCAGGGGCATATTGAGCATGTTTTCTTATATGACAGATTCGCTGCTAAAACAACTCACAGCTGCATGATGACCTAACAACTCACAGCTGCATGATGATCTAACAACTCACAGCTGCATAATTACCTAACAACTCACAGCTGCATGATGACCTAACAGCTCACAGCTGAATGATGACCTAACAGCTCACAGCTGCATGATGACCAAACAACTCACAGCTGCATCATGACCTAACAGCTCACAGCTGCATAATTACCTAACAACTCACAGCTGCATGATGACCTAACAGCTCACAGCTGCATGATGACCTAACAACTCACAGCTGCATGATGACCTAACAACTCACAGCTGCATGATGAAACAACTCACAGCTGCATGTAGACCTAACAACTCACAGCTGCATGATGACCTAACAGCTCACAGCTGCATGATGACCTAACAACTCACAGCTGCATGATGACCTAACAACTCACAGCTGCATGATGACCTAACAACTCACAGCTGCATGATGACCTAACAACTCACAGCTGCATGATGACCTAACAACTCACAGCTGCATAATTACCTAACAACTCACAGCTGCATGATGACCTAACAACTCACAGCTGCATGATGACCTAACAACTCACAGCTGCATGATGAGACAACTCACAGCTGCATGATGACCTAACAACTCACAGCTGCATGATGACCTAACAGCTCACAGCTGCATGATGACCTAACAACTCACAGCTGCATGATGACCTAACAACTCACAGCTGCATGATGACCTAACAACTCACAGCTGCATGATGACCTAACAACTCACAGCTGCATGATGACCTAACAACTCACAGCTGCATGATGGCCTAACAACTCACAGCTGCATGATGACCTAACAACTCACAGCTGCATGATGACCTACTTGTCCTTTGTTTCCAAAAAGTTACATTCCAATTAGGCCGAGGCCAATGTAAACAGTTTTGTGGAAGAAAAACTAATGGAATGTTAATATTTACATCATTATTTTGTTTAATTTTTTCAAAAATAAAATTTGCAACCCTAGGTTAATTCAATTCTTTCATTAGTGATATTAATTTTGATTGATCACTGTCAGTCTTTTCTATGTTGTCATAGGCAAAGGTGAATAATATGGAATAATCCTAGGGAATGGTAATATTTCCATTATTATTTTTGTTTTTTAAAAAAAAGAAATTCTTTAAAATTAAGGAAACTTAGGCTTTTTCAATTATTGATTCATTTCTTGAACTTCTTCATCATGATCATAAACATTGTTATTGACGAAATAACACGCGTGTGCATGTATCACTGGTTTGTATGATAATGATGTAGTAGGCCTACTGCAGACCTGTTTACTTTTATGACTTAAGGGACCAATTTAGATGTCTTTTGCGATTCTCCGTCGAGACCCGTCGATTCAACAATGTTCAGAGACCCAGTTCATACGTCCCTGCCACCAATGGGGGCGAGGGAGGTTGGTCACCGAACGAAATAATGACGTCACCAGCATGGAAAGACTAATGTGTTGGTACTAGGCTAAATATCACTACAAGGGAATCGTGCCAGCTATTTATGAAATCATAAAGCATTAGTGTTACGATAACCACGAAACATTTAAGTGATATTTTAATAACATTAATAAATGATGTCTGTGTGACAATTGTCTTGTAGGTATATGTTCTAGGTTCTAATTCTATTAAAGAAGCAAAGGGTCTATTTTGCATGAAGTTTGAACACATTGTTAGCTCATCGTGAATGATATCAATGGCTCAGGTCAGCTTCATTGAAATAATCTCACAATATTTAGGAACTTTGTGACCTTTGACCCTACATGTGACACGCACACCTAATAGCAGTTCTTAACCGTTTTTACTTGCGACACATCAAGACCATTCCCAGACAGCTTACCTTGTGACAGCTTAAGCTTTGAACATCTAACTTTGCAACATCAAGGGTCATGACAGCTGAGTTTCTGTCACCAAGACTTGTGACAATCCCCTTGTGACAGTTAAACATGCAATGTGATATTTCTTTTAGCACTCAGATTTGTAGCAGCTAACGTTGTGACTGCTAACTTTGTGACTGCTAACATTATGCCAACTAATTTTGTGACAACTAACTTTGTGAAAGCTTAATTTGTGACAGCTTACTTTGTGCCAGCTAAATTTGTGACAGTTAACTTTGTGCCAACTAAATTTGTGACAGCTAAATTTGTGCCAGCTATATTTTGTGACAGCTAACTTTGTGCCAGCGAAATTTGTGACAGCTAACTTTGTGCCAGCTAACTTTGTGACAGCTACTTTTTTGACACTTTATTTTGTTTCTGTTAACGCTCTGCTGTTAACGCTCTGCTGCTAACTTTGTGACAGCTAACGTTGTGACAGCTAACGTTGTGACAGCTAACGTTACCACATTGAACTTTGTGACAGCTAACGTTGTGACAGCTAACGTTGTGACAGCTAACGTTGTGACTGTGTACTTAATCATACATATTCGCTAATGTATTTTTGTCCATTCGCCATAAATTTTGTCAAACAATTCATTGATCTAACTTTTAAAATATACCATATTATTATAAATTCTTGTGTCCTACAACTAAATATTCAATTATTTTTTTAAGTTACCATTCCCTAGAACAGTGGTCGGCAAACTCATTACTCAAAAGAGCTGACAACCAGCTGCAGGACGATAAAAATAAATTTGAGCCAAACTTCTTTTCAAGAACCATGTTTTTCGGAGCCAAAACCGATTTATGGTTAACTGGCCGAGTCGCACTCAGTTCGCTAAATAGTCGCACTCAGGTCGCTAAATAGTCGCACTCAGGTCGCTAAATAGTCGCACTCAGGTCGCTAAATAGTCGCACTCAGGTCGCTAAATAGTCGCACTCAGTCGCTAAATAGTCGCACTCAGTCGCTAAATAGTCGCACTCGGTCGCTAAAGAGCCGCGTTCAGCTTGCGAGCCGCGATTTGCCGACCACTGCCCTAGGATATATTTATCTGTCTTATATGAGTCCTTTGGATATGTGTATCCATCTGAGTCCTTTGGATATGTGTATCCATCTGAGTCCTTTGGATATGTGTATCCATCTGAGTCCTTTGATATGTGTATCCATCTAAGTCCTTTGGATATGTGTATCCATCTGAGTCCTTTGGATATGTGTATCCGTCTATCTATTTGAGTCCTTTAGGTATTATTATCCAATATCCATATATCTATTTGAATTGTTTGGATCCATTAATCCAGAGTCGTTCGGATATTTGTATCCATCTGCTTCAATAACTTAACCCTCGCTTTGATTGCAATTGTAGGTTAGAATGTTTCTATCTAGGCATGGAATGTGTACAGCTGTGCTGTTGACATTCTCTTGTTAATGGTTGATGGAACCACATTATGACGTCAGTATCAAGCAGTCTAAAAATAACTTGGACCATTTCGACTTTAATGAGATTCCGAAAATAAATGGGGAAATTCCGTGTGGCCTTCTTGCATTTTCATCTAGCTATTGTTGGAACCATATGGTGCTATTGTTAGGACTATTTGATGTCATTGTTGGGACTATTTGATACTATTGTTGGGACTATTTGATGCTATTGTTGGGACTATTTGATGCTATTGTTGGGACTATTTGGTGCTATTTTTGGGACTATTTTGTGCTATTTTTGGGATATTTGGTGCTATTGTTGTGTTAAAACACATAATCTGACCATTATAACAGATAAGCTGACCATCATAGCATACAAATCTGACTATCATAGCATACTAATCTGACCATCATAACATACAAATCTGACCATCATAACATACAAATCTGACCTTTGTGATCAGCAATATGCCACTCCCGTGTTTATTTTCCCTAATGTGGCTGTCCACCGCTGGCTATTACTGAGTGCGTCACTCCCCCACCACCGCGATCCCTTCCTTCTTATGGACCGGCACCTTGGGCCCAAATGGACTTTCAACAACATTCGGACGGGCCTGTCCAGTGCCATAAAACTGTCTCTATCCCCTGGGCCACCATTAACAGACTTCTCAGCACACTAAATGTAGCTCAAAGAAACACCCTTTCTGTCCTATTCTTTCAGCAGTATAACACAGACTCCCACCCCAGTCAGGATATCTGTCTCTCTAACTCTACCCCCCCCCTTGTCTACCCTATGTAGTATATATTACGCCCCAAAGAAACCCTCAGTGATTAAAGTTCAACAATTAGTCAGCGCCCCCAATGGAAGGTTTGATCACGTGGTCTCAATGCTATACATTTTAGCCTCTTCATCCCAACCTCTTTACATGGTTTAATTGTAGTCTAAATATAACATTCACAATACATATAGCATTAAGGATATCTCTTATGATGTTTCATTGCACTTGTATCCTTAAACATATCCGCAACACGTTTCATTATACTTTTATCCTTATTAAGTCTCATTAAACGTTTGTCATTACACTTGTATCATTACACTTGTATCATGACACTTGTATCATTGCACTTGTATCATAGTCATTCTCACTATACTGGTATCCTTACTCTTGTATCATTATAAATTGTCATAACATTTATATCATTACACTTTTGTCCTTACACTTGTATCATTACACTTGTATCGTTGTCATGTCTCACTATTCTGGTATCCTTACACTTGTACTATTTCACGTGTATATGTACACTTGTATCATTATAAATTGTCATAACATTTATATTATTAAAATATTATCATTAACAGTTCCCATTACACTTATAAAATTACACCTGTATCATGATCATGTCTCATTACACCTGTATCATGATTCTGTCTCATTACACTTGTCTCGTTATCATTTCTCATTATCAAGTCATCATGTTGTAGCGTTATTTGAACTATTACATAAGTGGTCTTGTAGGGGAGGGTGGGTTGAAAATGGTGGCAGAACAATTCAAAGAGAGGTTTTTAAAACGGCGCCAAGTAACACAGTTGTGTTGTATATTGTAGCAACACAGTTGTGTTGTATATTGTAGCAACACAGTTGTGTTGTATATTGTAGCAACACAGTTGTGATCTATTGTAGTAAAAAAGTTATGTTATATAGTTACGAAGTGCCCCCTGACTGTAAACAATAGTTCTTTGACTGGTCTAATCAAGAATCTAACTGCAGCTTTCGATCTTATCAAATATGTCAAGCTGACATTTTCGAGTGAAACAGTTGGGCATGCTTAGTAAAAACGATAACTGGTTACGAAAAAAAAAAAAAAAAAAAGACGTTTTGTCCATCCACGGCGTAGACATACGGGATATTGACATCCCATTTCCGACAAAACTGATATTTTCATCCCTGTCTTAGGCAAAACAAAAATTTTCATCTCTGTCTTAGACAAAACAAATATTTTCATCCCTGTCTTAGACAAAACAAATATTTTCATCCCTGTCTTATACAAAACAAATATTTTCATCCCTGTCTTAGACAAAACAAATATTTTCATCCCTGTCTTAGACAAAACAAATATTTTCATCCCTGTCTTATCCCTGACTTATCTTTCCATCTCTAACATAGACAAAAGCGATATTTCCATCCCAAGCCAACTAGACTTACCCTTAATGACGCGATCGTGAGAGCAGTTGACAATGTTTTCTAATTCTTTATTTCCTCTCCCCCACCCTAAAATCTTAACTCACCCACTGACCTCTGTCTCGGGCAAATCTTGACGCACGATGACTCGTGGCGTCCATGAGAACTCCGAGCTTGTAATGACGGGGCGTCAATAACAGAAGTTCTCGGCACCCGGGGGGGGGGGCGTCAACAAGAGAACTTCTCTGTGCCCAGGGATCTATTGCGGGGAAACAAATATTAGCTAACACCATTACAAGGTACTCTTCTCTGTAGGAGCTTAAACACTGCGTGCTCTCTCAGAGCTTTCTAGCCCTGGCCAGTCACTCATCAGTAACTGACCATTTGCTTATAGTGACGTCTGACCTTTTGTAGAATTCGACCAGACCAGACTTGAAAGAAAAAAAGTACAATTTCCCATTTGATGCCACCAGAGTCGCAAATATTCCTTGAACTTAAAAACTTCTTATAATGTCCGTTTTTAAAAAGCTCACTTTAAACTGTTAGATCCATAATGAGACCCATAATGAGACCTATAATGAGATCCACAATGAGACCCATAATGAGACCCATAATGAGAACCATAATGAGATCCATAATGAAGTGAGACCTTGTCAGAGCGTAGTACAGTAAGATCAAGCTTAAAATAGTCTCATGTTTCAGGGTACCATGACATAGAGTCATAGTAATGGAAACGTACGTATTATATGTTTGTCATACATAGTTGATAGTCTCAACATAGCTTTAAACATGTGTCCATAAAAATTGTGGAGATTTAGAATGTGTCCATACAAATTGTGGAGATTTAGAATGCGTCCATACAAATTGTGGAGATTTAGAATGTGTCCATACAAATTGTGGAGATTTAGAATGTGTCCATACAAATTGTGGAGATTTAGTATATGTGTCCATACAAATTGTGGAGAATTAGAATGTGTCCATAAAAATTGTGGAGATTTAGTATATGTGTCCATACAAATTGTGGAGAATTAGAATGTGTCCATACAAATTGTGTAGATTTAGAATGTGTCCATACAAATTGTGAAGATTTAGTATATGTGTCCATACAAATTGTGGAGAATTAGAATGTGTGTCCATACAAATTGTGGGGATTTAAAATATGTGTCCGTCATTTAATATTTTTGAGTGGTCAACCCTTAGTGTCAACCTCTGTTAGGGTGTCTTGTCCCCGGGTATGGCCCGCACCCCCACCACCCCAGTGACGTCACAAATTTTTTAGTGATTCTTGTGAACGTCACCAGGAAATCAGCCGTGATGGAATGACTGTTAGTGCGTCATATCCGGCTGAGACCAGAAGATGAATGGCGGCTTCAGATTTCTGGTTGCTGACCAGTTCACCCAAACAGAGGCTCCATCAGCTGTGTCGTAAGCTGTGTCGTCCAGCGCGCCGTCTGCTGTGTGTTCTAGACTGATGGATGCCCGGCCGCCAGGTGGCAGTGAAAGAACTTCCTGGGGAATATCTCAGATGATAGAATGTTCGGCTGTTCGGTGCTGCATCTTTTGGTGGAAATATTCCCTGATGAAAATACAGTCTGGTGAAAAAATATGTCTGTGGAATATACTGTCTAATGAAAAGTCTGTCTTTTATGACAGTGTACAACACTATACAGACACAAATACAGGCATTATTACAGACACAGACACCAACCGAAGCAAAACACAGACATTGCAAAAAAATCGTTTGGGAATGATTTCATTTTCCTTAGTTAAATTTTATTTTTGAAAATAAATTAAAAAGAATTTTAAAAAATTTAATTAATTCATACAAACATATATTTTATTTTTTTAAAAACTTCATGGATTTGTTAGTAAGACTAAAGTCATGGGGTTGTAATCACTAAAAACACAACTAAATTGATTCTTCACAAATTCCTGTATCATTTTACCACCTCAAATATCAAAGATTGTTTTCTATAATCTCATTTTCTGATTTTATATTATTTTTTTGTAACACGCGTAATACAATCTGACAGCTAAAAAAATAATTTAAGTTTTCTGACTTGTCTGTCATAATGTAAAGTTAGGTTAAATTTCATTTTGGCACGTATGAAATATAAATGTCAATATTTCACAGCAAAATGTCTATAACGTATATGCCATCAGAAACAGCATTATCTCAAATTGTGTGCATCATTATCTTACAGTGTGTACAGCATTATCTCACAGTGTGTACAGCATATCTCACAGTGTGTACATCACTATCTCACAGTGTGTACAGCACTATCTCACAGTGTGTACAGCATTATCTCACAGTGTGTACAGCATTATCTCACAGTGTGTACATCATTACCTCACAGTGTGTACAGCATTACCTCACAGTGTGTACAGCATTATCTCACAGTGTGTACAGCAGTATCTCACAGTGTGTACAGCACTATCTCACAGTGTGTACAACACTATCTCACAGTGTGTACATCATTATCTCACAGTGTGTACAGCATTATCTCACAGTGTGTACAGCACTATCTCACAGTGTGTACAGCATTATCTCACAGTGTGTACAGCATTATCTCACAGTGTGTACAGCACTAACTCACAGTGTGTACAACATTATCTCACAGTGTGTACAGCATTATCTCACAGTGTGTACAGCACTATCTCACAGTGTGTACAGCATTATCTCACAGTGTGTACAGCACTATCTGACAGTGTGTATATACGGAGTCCCCTTAATAAAGCAGACACTGCTATCATTGACAGGAATTACAACTACTTTTTTCCTGGCGCATCATATGTTGAGATACGCCTCTGGTTTCGTCAAATATAGTTTAAGTACGTCTAATAGTTATATCATGTATTTGACTACGTCACTGCATCACAGTCTAACTATTCCATGCACTGTCAATTGTGCACTGAAATGTTGTCATGTGCGCCTTAGACACGATGTAAATAATTGATGGGAAGTCTTTTGTTGAAACTTTGAATTGACAGTAAGGGATCTGCGGAGGAGATCTAGTGTCTGATTGGTTACACGCATTCTTCAATTAATTAGTACGTCACTTCCTTAAAGAAATTGGCTAAATGCATTACAGTAACACTTCAATTCTGCTAAAGGACCTACTAACTTACTAGTAGGCGAAATGAAGTCCTAAAAGACCTTCTGACATCCTAGAGGACCTACTGACATCCTAGAGGACCTACTGACGTGCTGGTGAACCTACTGACGGACTAGAGGACCTACTGACGTACCAGAGGACCTATTGACGCAATACAGGACCTACTGACGTACTAGAGGACCTACTGACGTACTAGAGGCCCTACTGACGTACCAGAGGACCTATTGACGCACTACAGGATCTACTGACGTACTTTTGGACCAGCTAACGCATTAGAGCACTGGGAACTACTAACTTACTAGAGGGCCTACTGACATAGCAGATGACCACCTGACGTAAAAGAGGACCTACTAACGTAGCAGAGGACCTGCTGACGTACCAGAGGAACTACTGACGTACTAGATGACCTACTGATGTATTAGAGGACCTACTGATGTACTAGAGGACCTACTGACGTACTAGAGGACTACTGACGTACTAGAGGACCTACTGACGTACTAGAGGACCTACTGACGTACTAGAGGACCTACTGATGTATTAGAGGACCTACTGACGTACTAGAGGACCTACTGATGTATTAGATGACCTACTGACGTACTAGAGGACCTACTGACGTACTAGAGGACCTACTGACGTACTAGAGGACCTACTGACGTACTAGAGGACCTACTGACGTACTAGAGGACCTACTGACGTACTAGAGGACCTACTGATGTACTAGAGGACCTACTGACATACTAGATGACCTACTGACGTACTAGAGGACCTACTGACGTACTAGAGGACCTACTGATGTACTAGAGGACCTACTGACGTACTAGATGACCTACTGATGTATTAGAGGACCTACTGACGTACTAGAGGACCTACTGATGTAATAGAGGACCTACTGACGTACTAGAGGACCTACTGATGTATTAGAGGACCTACTGACGTACTAGAGGACCTACTGATGTATTAGAAGACCTACTGACGTACTAGAGGACCTACTGACGTACTAGAGGACCTACTGACGTACTAGAGGACCTACTGACGTACTAGAGGACCTACTGACGTACTAGAGGACCTACTGACGTACTAGAGGACCTACTGACATACTAGAGGACCTACTGACGTACTAGAGGACCTACTGATGTATTAGAGGACCTACTGATGTACTAGAGGACCTACTGACATACTAGAGGACCTACTGATGTATTAGAGGACCTACTGACGTACTAGATGACCTACTGACGTACTAGATGACCTACTGACGTACTAGATGACCTACTGACGTACTAGATGACCTACTGACGTACTAGATGACCTACTGACGTACTAGATGACCTACTGACGTACTAGAGGACCTACTGACGTACTAGATGACCTACTGACGTACTAGAGGACCTACTGACGTACTAGATGACCTACTGACGTACTAGATGACCTACTGACGTACTAGAGGACCTACTGACGTACTAGATGACCTACTGACGTACTAGATGACCTACTTCCGTTAAATAAAATGGCCCAGCATTAAATGAGATACGACAACGTTTTAGTGAAGTATTTTCAGTTGGTTATCACAGTTCATATCCATTCAAAATATCCATTCAAAATATCCATTCAAAATATCCATTCAAAATATCCATTCAAAATATCCATTCAAAATATCCATTCAAAATACCCATTCAAAATATCCATTTAAAATATCCATTCAAAATATCCATTCAAAATATCCATTCAAAATATCCACTCAAAATATCCACTCAAAATATCCATTCAAAATATCCATTCAAAATATCCATTCAAAATACCCATTCAAAATATCCATTCAAAATATCCATTCAAAATATCCATTCAAAATATCCATTCAAAATATCCATTCAAAATATCCATTCAAAATATCCATTCAAAATACCCATTTAAAATATCCATTCAAAATATCCATTCAAAATATCCATTCAAAATATCCATTTAAAATATCCATTCATAATATCCATTCAAAATATCCATTCAAAATATCCATTCAAAATATCCATTCAAAATATCCATTCAAAATATCCATTCAAAATATCCATTCAAAATATCCATTCAAAATATCCATTCAAAATATCCATTTAAAATATCCATTCAAAATATCCATTCAAAATATCCATTCAAAATATCCATTCAAAATATCCATTCAAAATATCCATTCAAAATATCCATTCATAATATCCATTCAAAATAACCATTCAAACGCACGATCTTCTTTGACAAGAAACCAAATTAAATTGATAACATTTTCGCTACATTGAAATATGATTGACATTGTACCATAAAAACACAATATTCTACCATGTTATTGGTTCTCAGTTGTTTTTAATGATTTTTTTAAATTTTCTGCACACGTCGATTGTACACACACACACACACACACACACACACACACACACACACACACACACACACACACACACACACACACATACACACGCATACATACACACACACGCACGCACGCACGCACACACACACACACACACAGTTACAGTATTATTAAATTAAATAACAATAAAATAACATGTATACCGTATTAAACCATTAAATCCGAAAGTTTAAATTTGAACCGATTTTCAAAAAACTCAATTTAAATTTTAATCTTGAAAAGCTCAGATAGCATCTTGCATCAGTAGGCCGTTTGGATTCTTCATACAAGAACTGTCATTAAAAAGATCAAGTTAACAGGATTAAATATTGATATTTCATTAGAGTGAAATGTAGGAAGAGGCCGGGTTTTTTTCGGTGGGGGTAGAATTTTATCCGGAGGGGGGGGGGGGCGATACAAATTATAAGTGATCAAAACGTTACTTTTGCTAAAAGAATTAAATGGTTCATCTAGTGTGCAGAAAGATTAAGGGAGAGTATGTTAATTAAAGGAAGAATAGTGTGTTAAGTAAAGGGAAAAAAAATAATTTAAGGGAGAATACTGTGTTAATTAAAGGGAGAGTATTTGTGTTAACTGAAGGGAGAGTAGAGTGTTAAGTAAAGGGACAACAGTGTGTTAAATAAAGGGGCGATAGTGTGTTAATTAAAGGGAGAATATTGTGTTAACTGAAGGGAGAGTAGAGTATTAAGGGATTAAATGAGTGGCCCATGACTTGTTTAGAGGTGGGGATGGTTTGGGGGGGGGGGGGAGACAAATGCAGACTTCTCATGTTGGGTATCTGACAGCGGGGGACGGAACTCTGGGAGGTAGATAAAGATACAGTTACAGGAGGTAGGAGTCAGGAGGTAGGAGTCAGGAGGTAGGAGTCAGGAGGTAGGAGTCAGGAGGTAGGAGTCAGGAGGTAGGAGTCAGGAGGTAGGAGTGAGTTCTTTGGTGGTTCAATAGTGATACAATGGTGGGTGGTGTCTTACAGTGTCTAACTCCTGGCACAGTTGTGTCTCATGGTGTCTTACAGTTTCTAACTCCTGGCACGGTTGTGTCTCATGGTGTCTTACAATGTCTAACTCCTGGCACTGTTGTGTCTCATGGTGACTTACAATGTCTAACTCCTGGCACTGTTGTGTCTCATGGTGTCTTACAGTGTCTAACTCCTGGCACTGTTGTGTCTCATGGTGTCTTACAATGTCTAACTCCTGGCACTGTTGTGTCTTATGGTGTCTTACAGTGTCTAACTCTGTCACGGTTGTGTCTCATGGTGTCTTACGGTGTCTAACTCCTGGCACTGTTGTGTCCCATTGTGTCTTACAGTGTCTAACTCCTGGCACTGTTGTGTCTCATGGTGTCTTACAGTGTCTAACTCCTGGCACTGTTGTGTCTCATTGTGTCTTACAATGTCTAACTCCTGGCACTGTTGTGTCTCATGGTGTCTTACAATGTCTAACTCCTGGCACAGTTGTGTCTCATTGTGTCATACACTGTCTAACTCCATAGATCAACAGTACCCCCCACATCGAGGAACTCATATCCCATACCAACAGTCTCCCCCCACATCCAGGCACTAACATCCCACACCAACAGCCCCCACATACAGGCACTCATATCCCATTCCAACAGTCCCCTCACACTCAGGGCCACACATCCCTGACCAACAGTTTCCTCACACTCAGGGCCACACACCCCTGACCAACAGTTCCCACCACACTCAGGCCCTCACATCCCATACCAAAATTCCCTCCCCCACACGCAGGCACACACATCCCTGATCATCTGTCCCCACCACCCTTACCCAAGAGCGTGGTTAGTACTCGAATGATTAAATTATTTCATTTGTCAAAGTTCATACCCCTTTGCCGTCTGTAAATTTTAAAATTGTATCACATTTACAACTTTAATATGACATCATTATTAACATAAATTTTGACATCAATATGACATCAATATAGACATCAATATGACATTAATATGACATCAATATCACATCAATATCACATCAAAATAGACATCAAAATGCTCACCATGAAATAATATAAATGTTGATCATTCCAAAACAACGAAAGAAACCTTGTGTGTTTAAGTTAATGTACAGTCCTACCTCCCCCACCCTCGGCCTCACAACCCGATATATAAACATCCATTTATCAAAAACTGTTATCCAACGTGCCCCCATGACGTAGTTCCTGTATTTTATCAACCGGACATGTCCTTCTCCATTAACGCATGGCTGGTCACAGTCTGACTCACAGCTTGCCGTTGTATTCACTGGTGCATGGCGTCCGTCTGACGTCACTGCACGATGACGTCACTCCCAACAAGGGCAGACAACACAGAGCTGAAAACAAAACCTTTACCACCCCACCGCCGACTGACATTGCACACACACTTCCCACACAAACGCACCCACACAACCACTCCCACACATACACAGTCACTCTCCATTTGAGCAGTTTCAATGTGTGAGTGTGTTTTCATAGGCTGCGACTATATGTACCCGGGTACCACAAGTGAGAGGTTGGGATTACAAAACTATTGAACTAAAATAAACTACCACAAATGACATTGCATTGAGTCTAATGGTACCCGGGTGCGAATGGCGACGCTGCGTGTCCGGGTCCATATTGACTAAAGCTATTCGGATGCCATTTGTAGTAGTTTATTTGAGTAAAACTGAAGAATTAAGATTACAAACGTATAGTACATTCAATTATCTTTCATTTCATACCTCATTTCGTCTTACAAACCCAACAATCATATTTGAAATAGTTTTTTTAATCCCAACCTCTCACTTCTGGTACCCGGGTACGAATAGCCGCTTCTGTTTTAATATGCATCAGCTTTGCGATCTCAAGTCGTCCATGTTACGTGGGGCTCTATCAGAACCACTAAATATGTTTATATCCCTTGCTACAGTTTTAAGGTTTTAACATTTCAAACAAAAAGTCACTTATTGTCTACCTTCTATTTTAAAAGCACAACAAGTCACTTCCTGTCTACCTTCTATTTTAAAATCACAAAAAGTCACTTCCTGTCTACCTTCTATTTTAAAATCACAAAAAGTCACTTCCTGTCTACCTTCTATTTTAAAAGCACAACAAGTCACTTCCTGTCTACCTTCTATTTTAAAATCACAAAAAGTCACTTCCTGTCTACCTTCTATTTTAAAATCACAACACGTCACTTCCTGTCTACCTTCTATTTTTACCCCCCCCCCCACCTTTTTTTTTAAAAAAAAGAACAAAGTTATAAATACATTTTAATTGTTACAGACTTAAAAGTATATTAATTTTTTTCTTATATTGATACACACTTTACACTATCTGATTTTTTATTTGGTCACATACATTAGCCTGTCTCATTACTTATATACAAAGACAAATAAGACCATCTTATGATTATAAGAAAACTTATTATCCTTTATGTCTAGCGACCAGCTTACATAACACAATGTCTGGTCGACCATACTTTCCAAGTGACGTGCTATTTGTCCACACGCATCGCACGACAAATTCGTCAAAACACCGGTTTGTCTACCCCCTGAGCCCTCCAGCCCCCACTCTCCACCCGCCCCCAGTCCCCACCAGCCCCCACTATTCAACTTGTCCCCGGCTCTGTGTGGCACGTGCGAGTGTGTTGGCAGGAGTGAGTTGTGTCAATAACATTGGGGTGCTGTGGTCAGAGTTTCACTGTCTCGAAGTACTGAGTTCAATCGTCTGGGAACATAGGAGGAACAGAGGAGAAACAGAGGAACATAGGAGAAACATAGGCGGAACAGGGGGGACATGGATTTCATGTCACGGTGTGGTTTCGTGATTGTCATATGTTAAATGGATATAATATTACAGCTGGATAAGTTGTGTATATTACAGTCGAATAAGTTGTGTATATTACAGTCGGATAAGTTGTGTATATTACAGTCGGATAAGTTGTCTATAATATTACAATTGGATAAGATGTGTATATTACAGCTGGATAACGTCTGTATATTACAGCGGATAAGTTGTGTATAATATTACAATTAATTGTATACGTTGTGTATATTACCATTGGATAAGCTGTGTATATTACACTTGGATAAGTTGTGTATATTACAGCTGGATAGGTTGTGTATATATTATAGCTGAATAAATTGTGTATATTACAGCTGGATAAGTTGTAAATATATTTTTAGCTGGATAAATTGTGTATATATTATAGCTGGATAAATTGTGTATATTACAGCTGGATAAGTTGTGTAACCTATAATATAACTGGAGTTGATGGATGACACGAAGATGTACTATTATTAGTAAAAATACACGTGTACACAGGTGTACACAATCTTATACTTACCTGTGATTTGTCAACTGATACAGCCTGGTCTCTGTCTGCTGTTCGATTAATCTCAATAAATCTCAGATCGATATATTATACATAAGTGTAACACATCGATTTTGTTACTACATGTTTTCTATGACTAGGTGTCACGTGGTCAAGAAGTACTTTCATATCTTAAACTTCTAGACCCTTGAGATTGCCATGACAATACCATGAAATTACCATGAGATGGCCAAGACACTACCGTGACACTACCATGCCATTACAATGCCACAACTATGGTATAACTATGACATTACCATGACTAACCCATGACATTACCATGATTTACCATGACTAACCCATGACATTACCATGACATTACCATGACATTACCATGATATTACCATGATATTACCATGACCAACCCATGACATTACATGATATTACCATCACTAACCCATGACATTACCATGACATTACCATGACTAACCCATCACATTACTATGACATTACCATGACTAACCCATGACATTGCCATGACATTTCCATGACATAACCTCTCTGTCCCTCGTCCCACGCTATCTCTTTATTTCTCTCTTTATTTCCCTCTTTATTTCTCTCTTTATTTCTCTCTTTATTTCTCTCTTTATTTCTCTCTTTATTTCTCTCTTTCCTCTCTCTCTCCACACACATGAAAGAAAGAACATTGTAAACAACAATTAAATATTGTTCAAGTTGGTGAAAATAAATCAACAATTAACTTAACAAACGTCCAAATAAATCCATAAAAAATCTGACTAGAGCCGTGCGTACAACAACCCTGCAACAGATGGCTGATCCAACACTGTTATCTGGCCCAACTGTTCTCTCTGATCACATACAAACACACACCTGGGTGCTCTGGTCTATGCGTCCCACATGGATAGTCCAGGGGTCAGCAGACTTTTGGCATTAGAGTGCTAAAGTAAGACATCTGATTACTTCAGCGTGCCAAAGTAAGACTCGCTATGCTGACCAAGTCTGACACGCGTGCCAATGAGACTCGCTATGCCTGCCACATCTGACACGCGTGCTGCTGATTGCTGACCCCTGCTCTAGTGGATACCATCCTGAAACTATTTAAACATCAACATATATGACGTCAGCAGTCGCCTGCGGAAGCAACCGTAGCTTTAGTCCAACCCATCCTCATCAACCCATGCCATCAACCTATCCCATCAACCGATCCCATCAACCCATTCCATAAACCGATCCAATCAACCCATGCCATTAACCCATCCACAACAACATGTCTCTATCAGCCCATCAGGCCATGTATCTCTGTGAATGTCATCAACAACAACTCGACATGGATGTGATAATGCGAGAGAAAACTCAAACATCGCTCTCAACAGTCAAACATCGCTCTCAACAGGCAAACATCGCTCTCAACAGTCAAACATCGCTCTCAACAGTCAAACATCGCTCTCAAGCTATCAGCCAACAGAAGTAATGGCATTAAACCAATACTCAACACTGAGAGACTAGTTATCACAACACCTCTATACAATGCTAGCAACATGCATCACATCGGAGCTAAAGGGGTCTCATACACTGCTAGCAACATGCATCACATCGGAGATAAAGGGGTCTCATACACTGCTAGCAACATGCATCACATCGGAGATAAAGGGGTCTCATACACTGCTAGCAACATGCATCACATCGGAGCTAAAGGGGTCTCATACACTGCTAGCAACATGCATCACATCGGAGATAAAGGGGTCTCATACACTGCTAGCAACATGCATCACATAGGAGATAAAAGGGTCTCATACACTGCTAGCAACATGCATCACATCGGAGCTAAAGGGGTCTCATACACTGCTAGCAACATGTATGTGATGTAAAGGTATATGTGATAATAGATCCAAGTTAAAGTGTTGGTGCTTGCTTTAGCCAAACACAGGTAACCATATGTCAACCTTGTGTAGAGATGTTTTTTTTACCCATAACCCATCAATTACATGCCACCATAATCCATCTATACCTGCCACCATAACCCATCTATTACCTGCCACCATAACCCATCTATTACCAGCCACCATAATCCATCTATTACCTGCCACCATAACCCATTACCTGCTACGAACTTTGAATACGTCATTACGCTTGAGTTCAGAGACACGTGTCGTCGCAGGATAAGATTCGTTGTGGTTTTTAGAATTCATTGTTGTGAATTATTGGGTTGTCTTTGAGATTTCATTGTTGTGAATTATTGGGTTGTCTTTGAGATTTCATTGTTGTGAATTATTGGGTTGTCTTTGAGATTTAATTGTTGTGAATTATTGGGTTGTCTTTGAGATTTCATTGTTGTGAATTATTGGGTTGTCTTTGAGATTTCATTGTTGTGAATTATTGGGTTGTCTTTGAGATTTCATTGTGGTTAATTATTGGGTTGTCTTTGAGATTTAATTGTTGTTAATAATTGTGTTGTCTTTGAGATTTTATTGTTGTGAATTATTGGGTTGTCTTTAGGATTACATTGTTATGAAAACTGGTTGTCTTTTACATTTCATTGCTGTGAATAATTGGATTGTCTTTGAGATTTCATTGTTGTGAATACTTGGGTTATTGACATAACCAACTGTTTTTTTTACTAATATAACCGTAGACTTGTGTATTAATATAACTAGTTGTGTACACTTTGTAATCAACAGATATACCTACAGCCTGGCGTAAATATGCAAGTTGTAAATTATCATTTGTTAATTGACATTTACGACTGAATAAGCAATTAAGTTTAGTCTTAGATAAGATTTAGAAGAAGATAGTACCACTAGTTAATTGCGCCACTAAATTGGAATAGTTTAGTGAGTTAATGAGTGATAGTTAAGTGAGGTAATGAGTGATAGTTTAGTGAGTTAATAAGTGATAGTTTAGTGAGTTAATGAGTGATAGTTTAGTGAGTTTATGATTGATAGTTAAGTGAGATAATGAGTCATAGTTTAGTGAGTTTATGAGTGATAGTTTAGTTAGTTAATGAGTGATAATTTAGTGAGATAATGAGTGATAGTTTAGTGAGTTTATGAGGGATAGTTTAGTGAGATAATGAGTGATAGTTTAGTGAGTTAATGAGTGATAGTTTAGTGAGTTTATGAGTGATAGTTAAGTGAGATAATGAGTGATAGTTTAGTGAGTTTATGAGTGATAGTTAAGTGAGATAATGAGTGATAGTTTAGTGAGTTTATTGGTGATAGTTTAGTGAGTTTATGAGTGATAGTTAAGTGAGATAATGAGTCATAATTTAGTGAGTTTATGAGTGATAGTTTAGTGAGTTAATGAGTGATAATTTAGTGAGATAATGAGTGATAGTTTAGTGAGATTATGAGTGATAGTTTGGTGAGATAATGAGTGATAGTTTAGTGAGTTAATGAGTGATAGTTTAGTGAGTTTATGAGTGATATTTAAGTGAGATAATGATTCATAGTTTAGTGAGTTTATGAGTGATAGTTTAGTGAGTTAATGAGTGATAATTTAGTGAGATAATGAGTGATAGTTTAGTGAGTTTATGAGTGATAGTTTAGTGAGATAATGAGTGATAGTTTAGTGAGTTAATGAGTAGTTAATGAGTGATAGTTTAGTGAGTTTATGAGTGATAGTTAAGTGAGATAATGAGTGATAGTTTAGTGAGTTAATGAGTGATAGTTTAGGGAGTTTATGAGTGATAGTTAAGTGAGATAATGAGTGATAGTTTAGTGAGTTTATGAGTGATAGTTTAGTGAGATTATAAGTGATAGTTAAGTGAGATTATGAGTGATAGTTAAGTGAGATTATAAGTGATAGTTAAGTGAGATAATGAGTGATAGTTAAGTGAGATTATGAGTGATAGTTTAGGGAGATAATGAGTGATAGTTAAGTGAGATAATGAGTGATAGTTAAGTGAGATTATGAGTGATAGTTAGTGAGATAATGAGTGATAGTTAAGTGAGATTATGAGTGATAGTTAAGTGAGATAATGAGTGATAGTTAAGTGAGGTAATGAGTGATAGTTAAGTGAGATAATGAGTGATAGTTAAGTGAGGTAATGAGTGATAGTTTAGTGAGATAATGAGTGATAGTTTAGTGAGATAATGAGTGATAGTTGTGTCCTAGTGGGGGGTGTTACGCTAATCGTGCTTGACATCAGGGCGTCAGGTATAGTTTTGTTTGGTAGCTGTGGGTGCTTCCTGTATTCATAGGGCGTAGATGTAATCATATGACGGTAGATGTAATCATAGGCCAGTAGCTGTCAGGATTGGTCGGTAGATGTAATCTTTCGTTTACTGTAATCAATTCACGGTAGATGTAATCATTTGACGGTTGCAGTAATCGTTGTATCGTTTACGCTATTAAGGTAAATTTCGTTTGGGTGATTATTCTGGCATTAGTTTAATCATGATCGATTCGAACCATCCAATGGTGCCAGCTACAACTGCAGTAGATGTGGTCTAATGTACATCTACTGTAGGGCTTAGCACAGTGTCAGCTACATCTGCAGTAGATGTGGTCTAATGTACATCTGATGTAGGGCTTAACATGATGTCGGCTACATCTGCAGTAGATGAGGTCTCATGTACGCCTACTGTAGGGCTTAGCACAGTGTCAGCTACATCTGATTATTCTGGCATTAGTTTAATCATGATCAATTCGAACCATCCAATGGTGCCAGCTACATCTGCAGTAGATGTGGTCTAATGTACATCTACTGTAGGGCTTAGCACAGTGTCAGCTACATCTGCAGTAGATGTGGTCTAATGTACATCTGATGTAGGGCTTAACATGGTGTCTGCTACATCTGCAGTAGATGGGGTCTCGTGCACGTCTACTGTAGGGCTTAGCAGGCCGTGGAGTGGACGAGAAGAAACACCATTGTATTGTATGTGTGAGTATATGGAGGGGTTCAGGTGTATGTGTGTGTTAATTGTACGATGTGGTGTGCTTGGCTCAGATATGTAACTCTTCAAAAACTCTGACCGTAGATTTGTTTCAGAGAGTATCAAAAGATGTCTGACAAGCATGTTAAATTAACTTATATTGCTTGTGTAAAAGACCTTGGTTGAGATGATCAAGTCTTCCAGCAGTGCTGACAGCAATGTTTACAAAAACAACGTCACTACTTAACCATTTGTAGTTGAGAGTATTGGTAACACACTTGTGTCTAAGAATCTTTGTTCTGCGGATACAAAATTCGGGTTTTTAAAGTTAATTTATTGAAATGACGCAATACATACTAAATAAATATCATTTTTCGTTTGTTTTATATTTGAAGCATCAAGGGAATTCCTTTATGGATTAAAATGTTTACAAGTATTATTTAAGTCCCAAAGTCAATTCACCGTGTTGTGATTGATGCAGAATTCAATTTTTCAACAAACCATGAGGAAGTGGTATCGACTATTCTTGATTGGATATAAAATGTTTTCGAGTATTTGGTCCGGACGGAGAAGCAAATCCTTCAAGTATCGACTTGCGTTGCTGCTGTGGTAATCGTGAGGTCGTCAGCATCGATACCTCAGCGATAGCGCTGCCCTCCCCGGGCATGTACGAGTTGACAGATCCATGGATCTTCATTGTGAAAGGTGAGTGGATATGGGTACAAGACTGGATATACTCTAACATGAGTGATTGTTGGTTGACCACTGAGTTTGTTTCAAAGTTGTTGTTTTCAATGAAATTTGTGTATGAAATATGTGTATGAAATGTGTTAATGGAATGTGTGTATGGAATGTGTGTGTGGAATGTGTGTATGGAATGTGTGTGTGGAATGTGTGTATGGAATGTGTGTATGACGTATGTTAATTTTTAAAAATTCTTAATCATTTCATTATCTACTTACATTTTTTTACAACCTACACCCACGAACCCCTCAAATAGCCCCCCACTAGCCTCCCCCAAGCCTCCCCCACTAGACTCCCCCAAGCCTCCCCCACTAGCCTCCCCAAGCGGCCCCCACTAGGCCTCACTAAACCCCCAAGTAGCCCCTGTCCCCCCACCATCCTTCCCACTAGCCTCCCCCCTATCCTCCCCCACTAGCATCCCCCACTATTCCCCCACTAGCCCCCCAACTATCCTCCCTTACTAGCCCCCACAAGTCTCCCCAAAAGCCTCCCCCACTAGCTTCCCCCAAGCCTCCCCCACTAGCCTCCCCATTGGCCCTTCAAAACCTCCCCCACTAGCCTCCCCCATTGGCCCTTCAAAGCCTCCCCTACTAGCCTCTCCCCAAGCATTACCCACTAGCCCAACACTACCCTCCCCCATTAGCCTCAGCCAAGCCTCCTCCACTAGCCTCGCTCACTAGCCTCCCCACTAGCCTCCACCACTAGCCTCCCCCACTAGCCTTCCCCACTAGCCTCCCCCACTAGCCTCCCCCATTAGCCTCCCCCACTAGCCTCCCCCACTAGCCTCCCCCACAAGCCTCCCCCACTAGCCTCCCCCACTAGCCTCCCCCACTAGCCCCCGCCAATAGCCTCCCCAACTAGCCTCCCCCACTAGCCTTCCCCATTAGCCTCCCTCACTAGCCTCCCCCATCCTCCCCCACTAGCCTCCCCACACTAGCCTCCCCACACTAGCCTCCCCACACTAGCCTCCCCACACTAGCCTCCCCACACTAGCCTCCCCACACTAGCCTCCCCACACTAGCCTCCCCACACTAGCCTCCCCACTAGCCTCCCAAAGCCTCCCCACTAGCCTTCCCCACTAGCCACTCACTACCCTCCCCATTAACCCCCGCCCCCAAGCCTCCCCACTAGCCTCCCCCACTAGCCTTCCCCACTAGCCTCCCCCACTAGCCTCCCCCATCCTCCCCCACTAGCCTCCCCACTAGCCACCCCCACAAGCCTTCCCCACTAGCCTCCCTCACTAGCCTCCCCCATCCTCCCTCACTAGCCTACCCCCAAGCCTCCCCCACTAGCCACCCACTAGTCTCCCCCTTGCTCCCCCACTAGCCTCCACCACTACCCTCCCCCCAAGCCTCCCCTACATGCCTCTCCCATTAACCTCCCCCCATCCTACCCCACTAGCCACCCACTAGCCCCCCACTAGCCTCCCCCCAAGCCTCCCTCACTACCCTCCCCCATTAACCTCCCCCCAAGCCTCCCCACTAGCCTCTCCCATTAGCCTCCCCCCAAGCCTCCCCCATTAACCTCCCCCAAGCCTAGCCTCCCCACACTAGCCACCCACTAGCCACCCACTAGCCACCCCTAGCCTCCCCACTAGCACCCCACTAGCCTCCCCCACTAGCCTCCCCCACTAGCCTCCCCCACTAGCCTTCCCCACTAGCCTCCCCCACTAGCCTCCCCCATCCTCCCCCACTAGCCTCCCCACTAGCCACCCCCACAAGCCTTCCCCACTAGCCTTCCTCACTAGCCTCCCCCATCCTCCCCCAATAGCCTACCCCAAGCCTCCCCCACTAGCCACCCACTAGCCTCCCCCTTGCTCCCCCACTAGCCTCCCCCAAGCCTCCCCCACAAGCCTCTCCCATTAACCTCCCCCCAATCCTACCCCACTAGCCACCCACTACCCCCCACTAGCCACCCACTAGCCCCCCACTAGTCTCCCCCACTAGCCTCCCCCCAAGCCTCCCTCACTACCCTCCCCCATTAACCTCCCCCCAAGCCTCCCCACTAGCCTCTCCCATTAGCCTCCCCCAAGCCTCCCCCATTAAACTTCCCCAAGCCTAGCCTCCCCCACTAACACCCCACTAGCCTCCCCCACTAGCACCCCACTAGCCTTCCCCACTAGCACCCCTCTAGCCTCCCCCACTAGCACCCAACCACAACAGATACATGAATCCCGAGACACTGAAGAAACCAGAGACTTCTTAATCTCACAATTGCTTTATTATATTTTTATTGATTCCATCTATTAACTCCCTTAAGCTCAAGTTACTTCCCTTGGAATGTGCCGCCTCGAGTAATTTTCTTGTCTGCTCTACAGTTAAGGCAAAAAAAAAGGGGGATGAGGAGGAATAACGACTGGGTCGTAATTTATCCATGATATAGGTATATGTAGGTCCATATAGGAGGGGCGTAAAACAATTATTTAAGGGGCGCCAGTTTCGGTCAAAAACGAACATGAAATTATTTAAATGTAATAAATATATTCAAAGACATGACCCATAAGTATAAATTATTACTTTCTGTTGTTACTTTCTGTTATTAGTTTCTGTTATTACTTTCTGTTATTACTTTCTGTTTATGGGTACACAACAAAACTTGAGCTCAGTTCTGTCACTCCGCTTTTGTTCGGACAAGAAATGTTGTGACGTCATCCCAACATGGCGACTCAAAAGAAAGCGGATGTCATCATTACAAGTTATCAACAACCCCCCCTCCCCCCCCAAAAAAAAATAAAAAATAAATATTAGTACAAACATAACCAGGTGGAGCTGAATTTGAACTAACATTTCTTCTGAGGCTCTTCTATTAAATTCAGGAATGCGCCAAAATTCATCGCTGCATTTTGAATTTTTCAACAAAAAAATATTCTGGTAGGGGCTTCCCCGCTCCCTATGCCTACTTGCCCCCGGGAGCCTTATATCAGTTATTGGTGAAGCGGGGGGGGGGGCATGGTGTTGTGGGGCACTGGGCATTGTAAACGATGGGCGTTGTGGGGCGCTGGGCGTTGTGGGGCACTGGGCGTTGTGGGGCGCTGGGCGTTGTGGGGCTTCAATGAAGTTTCTAAAACTCTTTCGTTAGTTGAGATCATTAAAGTTCTCGTCATTATGTCAAGTGCATTATGGAAATTAGGTATGGGAGAATGGACTGCTAATGATGTAGATGCTGACATTAAGGTCGCGAGACAGGTCTTTTTTCAACATTGGTTTACTGAGACAGGCCGTTTTTCAACATTGGTTTCTTAGACAGGTCTTTTTTCAACATTGGTTTACTGACGTAAGTCTTTTTTCAACGTTAATTGTTTAGATGTAACGTCATTCGTGCTTACATGCAAACTAAAGTATTGAAAATCTTAGATTTCTTGAAGACATGACGTCCAGACCAAAGGTTTGAACAAACAACACAGTGCACTTCTCAACGTCAAGGATAAGTCAATAAATAGACATGAAGTCTTCTTTGAAATTATTCAAATATAGAATTGAATCTGCTAAAATATAGCGAAATAAACCTGAGTCTTGTTTTCTATGAGAGTTTGCAACTCAAACTAATCGATATCTAACCTACATTTGTAAAACAATGCTTCGTATTGACGATTTGCCTTATTTATCAGCTTATATAGAGCTTCACTAGGCATTGTAAAGGGGAGGGGAGGAATGGTAAGAATCGTTTTTCTCTCTCAATTTCACTCCTTCCCCACCGCTGCAATGGATTATCACCCGTCTTGTCCTTCCCCTTTCCCGATCTGTCAGGCAATTTGATTTTTACAGGCTCTTCCCCCCCCCCCCCCAAACACAACCATCTTGTTAGACACGCTCCAAACAGCTTTGTAGGTCTATTAGACTTAGCCCCCTAACAATCGTGTAGGTCTATTAGACTTAGCCCCTAATCACCATTTAGGTATATTCTACTAATCTTCCAACCATCTTGTCGTTCTATTAGACACAGACCCCCAATCATCAGTACGTCTATTAGACAAAGAACCTTAAACATCTTGTAGGTCTATTAGACACATACTCCCAACTATCTTGTAGGTCTATTACACATAGACCCTCAACCATCTTGTAGGTCTATTAGACACAGACCCCCAATCATCTTGTACGTCTATTAGACATAGACCCCCAAACATCTTATAGGTCTATTAGACACAGACCCTCAACCATCTTGTAGGTCTATTAGACACAGACCCTCAACCATCTTGTAGGTCTATTAGACACAGACCCTCAACCATCTTGTAGGTCTAATAGACACAGACCCCAATCATATTGTACGTCTATTAGATATAGACCCCCAACTATCTTGTAGGTCTATTAGACACAGAGCATCAACCATCTTGTAGGTCTAATAGACACAGACCCCAATGATCTTGTACGTCTATTAGATACAGACCCTTAACCATCTTGTAGGTCTAATAGACACAGAACCCAATCATCTTGTACGTCTATTAGACACATACCCCCAACTATCTTGTAGGTCTATTAGACACACTCCCAACGACCATGAATGTCTATCCCACTCAGTCCCATACCCAATCCCACAAGATCTCACTTTGCTGGAAACTGAATATTGTCATTAAGATCTGTCTCCCCATTTGTCTCCCATGGGCGTGTCCTAGACAGCCGTCATTGTCTGGTGCAAGGGTGTGCCTCAGGGAGGTGACCTCAGTACCTATGTCTGATCGCACTTTCAAACTGTTGTTTCCAGGACTTGTTTTTCATTGTTGACATCGAAAATGTGTAGACTTGGGATTTTAAAAGTGATTTTCGTTGTGCTGATTAGAGAGTATGTTGTGTTGATTAGAGGGTATGTAGTGTTGATTAGAGAGTATGTATTGTTGATTATAGAGTACGTTGTGTTGATTAGAGAGTATGTTGCATTGATTAGAGAGTACGTTGTGTTGATTAGAGAATATGTAATCTTGATTAGAAAGTATGCTGTGTGGTTTAGAGAGTATGTATTGTTGATTAGAGAGTAAGTAGTGTTGATTAGAGGCTATGTAGTGTCGATTAGAGGCTATGTAGTGTTGATTAGAAAGTATGTTGCGTGGATTAGAGAGTATGCTATGTTGTTAGTGAAGTTTAAAGAGGAATGCAAACAAGCCAATTGGAGGGTGGAGTTTGGAGGGGAGTGAATTACTTGTATGAGATGAAGCATTTAAAGTACATTTTGGTCGACATGTCTGTTGTGACGTCACATTCACCAACTTTTACACATAGTCCTCAAAATCAGTGCCAGCATCTAGCTAAAATAATGTAGGATTAATTTGATCGTGATGATTGAGATTTTCTTTAATGGGAGAGTCGGAACCATTTCTGAAGATTTTTGTGCTATAATAATTCATGATGTGACGTCATCAAACGGCGGTATATAAGGGAACTAATGTCAATGATATTGTGTTATTAAGGTGTCTCCCCTTGCTGCGAACCAGTTGTCTGTTATATCTTGCTGATCATAGTAATATCATGTTGATCCTAGTGATGTCATGTTGATCCTAGTGATGAGATGTTGATCCTAGTGATGACATGTTGATCCTACTGATGGCATATTGGTCATAGTGATGATATGTTGATCACAGTGATGACATATTGATTATAGTAATGACATGGGGATCAGTGATGTCATGTTGATCATTGGGATGTCATGAATACATCTTTGCATCTCATAACTTTGTAAATAATGAATGTAATTAATCTTATCTAGCATACCCTCTTATCTAGCATTCCATCTTATCTTTCATACCATCTCATCTAACATACCATCTTATCTAACATACCATCTTATCTAACATTATATCTTATCTAACATTACAACTTATCTAACATACCATCTTCTATAACATTCCGTCTTATGGAACATTCCATTTATCTTACATTCCATGTGCGAAGTGGCTATTGGTACACGGGTACCAGAATTGAGAGGTTGGGATTAAAAAACCATTTAAAATATTTGTGTTCGGTTTGTAAGACAAAATGTTGTATCAAATGAAAGATAATTGAATGGACTATACGTTTGAAATCTTAATTCTTCATTTTAACTAAAATAAACTACCACAAATGACATCCGAATAGCATTGAGTTTAATGTGTCCCGGGTCCGAAAGGGGGCGCAGCGTGTCCGTGTCCATTTTGACTAATGCTATTCGGATGTCATTTGTAGTAGTTTATTTTAGTTACAATGAAAAATTAAGTTTGGTCTTATAAACCCAACAAAAATATTTTAAATCGTATTTTAATCCCAACCTCTCAATTCTGGTACAAGGTGCAGCCTTCCATGTGATCTAAAATTGCATCTACCTAAATTTCACATTCTATAAAATACCTTCTTATTTAACATTACATTTTGTCTAACGTTACATCTTATCTAACATTCCATGTTATCTAACAATCCTTCTCAACTAACAATCCTTCTCAACTAACAATCCTTCTCAACTAACAATCCTTCTCAACTAACAATCCTTCTCAACTAACAATCCTTCTCAACTAACAATCCTTCTCAACTAACTATCCTTCTCAACTAACAATCCATCTTAACTAACCTTTACACATTGGTGTGCTGCTCGGATGGATTGCTTGTGGGATTGTTGCTCTGGTTTGCTGGTGTGATGGTGACATTGGTGTGGTGGTGGCAATGGTGTGCTGGTGGCAATGGTGTGCTGGTGGCAATGGTGTGCTGGTGGCAATGGTCTGCTGGTGGCAATGGTCTGCTGGTGGCAATGGTCTGCTGGTGGCAATGGTGTGCTTCTGGGATGGTGTGCTTGTGGGAGGGTGTGCTGAAGGGATGGTGTGCTGGTGGGATGGTGTGCTCCTGGGATGGTGTGCTGGTGGGATGGTGTGTTTGTCCTGAGAGAAATGTATAGTAAGGTGGAAGGGGAATCCGGTCAGGTTAATCAATGGGTAGAGAAAACCCTGAAAGAAGAAGATAGAAAACAACGTACGTATCGACTAAAAGCCTTCCAACGCGAAAATAAAATTGGAGAATGAAAATGATTTGAAAATATATTATATTATTATGTGTCCGAAAAATAATCACTAATTGGACGGGTCAGCCGTTAGATCACTGGTTTGATGGTCAGCCATTAGATCACTAATTGGATGGGTCAACCATTAGATCACTAGTTGGATGGGTCAACCAGTAGATCACTAATTGGACGGGTCAGCCGATAGATCACTAGTTGGATGGGTCAACCATTTGATCACTAGTTGGATGGGTCAGCCATTCGATCACTAGTTGGATGGGTCAACCATTAGATCACTAGTTGGATGGGTCAGTCATTAATTCAAAATTTATCATAAAAATGTCTCCAAGCACTTCTACGCTGATACATACGTCTTACACATTAATTAGTTAGTGTATACGGTGAGATTTAAACCTGAAATATTTAGAGGGATAAGTGTACAGATGACATGATGACGTGTACTGATGACATAATGACGTGTACAGATAACATGATGGCGTTTACAGATGACATAAATGCGTGTACAGATGACACGAATGAAGTTACAGATGACACGAATAAGTGTACAGGACACGAAGAAGTGTACTGATGACACAAATAAGTGTACTGATGACACGAATAAGTGTACTGATGACATGAATAAGTGTACTGATGACACGAATAAGTGTACTAATGACATGAATAAGTGTACTGATGACACGAATAAGTGTACTGATGACACGAATAAGTGTACTGATGACATGAATAAGTGTACATATGACACGAATAAGTGTACAGTTGACATGAATACGTGTACCGATGACATTATTCATTGAGCCAAAATAAACATGTCGTAGTAAATCAATGAATAAATAATACTATAAATGGCAAACCTTGACAAAGAAAATAGAAACATAGCGTCACCCATACATGATTCAAATCATAAACTAGCATCTATGAAATAAATTGGACATTTTGTTCAATAAAAATGTTCAATAAATGATTCACGTTTAGAATACAAAACAGTTGGCCATTCTTTACATTAGCATTTCGAAACCTGTCCAGCGATTGCCCCTTACGTTTTTCGGACTGCACTCGTTTCTGAAGTGAAGGCTACACACATCCCAGGCCCGTGGTCGATGGCAGCTATTTCGCGGGGCTGTCGTCCCTCCCACGGGCTCGTGTGAACTAATCGATTCTCAGCCTGTGTTTTGTAGGCCACGCGTACCTCTTTACACTCAAGGAGCTTGAAAGAATATTTGAAGGACAATCTTCTACTTACACTCTGTCACTCAGCTAAGCTATCTACACTCTCTTTCTTTCACACACATTTTTGTTCTAAACTCACTATGAACTCACCCTAAACTCACCATGAACTCACCCTCAACTCACTATGAACTCACCCTAAACTCACTATGAACTCACCCTAAACTCAATATGAACTCACCCTAAACTCACTATGAAAACACCCTAAACTCACCATGAACTCACCCTAAATTCACTATGAACTCACACTAAACTCACTATGAACTCACCCTAAACTCACCATGATTTCACCCTAAACTTACTATGAACTCACCCTAAACTCACTATGAACTCACCCTAAACTCACTATGAAGTCACCCTAAACTCACTATGAACTCATCCTAAACTCACTATGAACTTATCCTAAACTCAATTTGAACTCACCCTAAACTCACTTTGAACTCACCTACACTCACTTTGAACTCATCCTAAACTAACTATGAACTCACCCTAAACTCACTATGAACTCACCCTAAACTCACTATGAACTAACCCTAAACTCACTATGAACTCATCCTAAACTAACTATGAACTCACCCTAAACTCACTATGAACTCACCCTTAACTCACTTTGAACTCACCCTAAATTCACTATGAACTCACACTAAACTCACTATGAACTCACCCTAAACTCACCATGATTTCACCCTAAACTTACTATGAACTCACCCTAAACTCACTATGAACTCATCCTAAACTCACTATGAAGTCACCCTAAACTCACTATGAACTCATCCTAAACTCACTATGAACTTATCCTAAACTCAATTTGAACTCACCCTAAACTCACTTTGAACTCACCTACACTCACTTTGAACTCATCCTAAACTAACTATGAACTCAACCTAAACTCACTATGAACTCACCCTAAACTCACTATGAACTAACCCTAAACTCACTATGAACTCATCCTAAACTAACTATGAACTCACCCTAAACTCACTATGAACTCACCCTTAACTCACTTTGAACTCACCCTAAATTCACTATCAACTCACCCTAAACTCACAATGAACTAACCCTAAACTCACTATGAACTCACCCTAAACTCACCCTGTACCCACGAAAAAGTCACCATTAACTCACCCTAAACTCACCCTGTACCCACGGAAAAGTCACCATTAACTCACCATAAACTTACCCTAAACTCACTATGAACTCATCCTAAACTCACCCTGTACCCACGGAAAAGTCACAATTAACTCACCCTAATGTCACCCTGTACCCACGGAAAAGTCACCATTAACTCACCCTAAACTCACTATGAACTCACCCTAAACTCACCCTGTACCCACGGAAAAGTCACCATTAACTCACCCTAAACTCACTATGAACTCACCCTAAACTCACCCTGTACCCACGGAAAAGTCACCCAAAACTCACCCTAAACTCACTATGAACTCACCCTAAACTCACCCTGTACCCACGCAAAAGTCACCATTAACTCACCATAAACTCACTATGAACTCACCCTGTACCCACGGAAAAGTCACCATTAACTGACCCTAAACTCACTATGAACTCACCCTAAACTCACCCTGTACCCACAGAAAAGTCACCATTAACTCACCCTAAACTCACCCTGTACCCACCGAAAAGTCACATTAACTCACCCTAAACTCACTATGAACTCACCCTAAACTCACCCTGTACCCACGGAAAAGTCACCACTAACTCACCTTAAACTCACCATTAACTCACCCTAAACTCACTATGAACTCACCCTAAACTCACCATGTACCCACGGAAAAGTCACCCAAAACTCACCCTAAACTCACTATGAACTCACCCTAAACTCACCCTGTACCCACGGAAAAGTCACCATTAACTCACCCTAAACTCACTATGAACTCACCCTGTACCCACGGAAAAGTCACCATTAACTGACCCTAAACTCACTATAAACTCACCCTAAACTCACCCTGTACCCACAGAAAAGTCACCATTAACTCACCCTAAACTCACTATTAACTCACCCTAAACTCACCCTGTACCCACGGAAAAGTCACCATTAACTCACCCTAAACTCACCCTAAACTCACTATGAGCTCACCCTAAACTCACCCTGTACCCACGGAAAAGTCACCATTAACTCACCCTAAACTCATTCTGAACTCACCCTTTACTCACCCTGTACCCACGGAAAAGTCACCATTAACTCACCCTAAATTCACTATGAACTCACCCTAAACTCACCCTGTACCCACGGAAAAGTCACCAATAACTCACCCTAAACTCACTATGAACTCACCCTAAACTCACCCTGTACCCACGCAAAAGTCACCATTAACTCACCCTAAACTCACTATTAACTCACCCTAAACTCACCCTGTACCCACGGAAAAGTCACCATTAACTCACCCTAAACTCATTATTAACTCACCCTAAACTCACCCTGTACCCACGGAAAAGTCACCATTAACTCACCCTAAACTCACCCTAAACTCACTATGAACTCACCCTAAACTCACCATGTACCCACGGAAAAGTCACCATTAACTCACCCTAAACTCACTATGAACTCACCCTAAACTCACCTTGTACCCACGGAAAAGTCACTATTAACTCACCCTAAAGAAACAATTAACACATCCTTACATCACCCTAAAGTTACCCTAAATTTATTTTAAAAACTCAGGCTATAC
The DNA here is from genome assembly GCA_964017045.1 of Omphiscola glabra. NCBI lineage: Eukaryota > Metazoa > Mollusca > Gastropoda > Lymnaeidae > Omphiscola > Omphiscola glabra. The sequence continues at coordinate 84,826,472 of OZ024794.1, forward strand.
TCACCCTAAAGTCACCCTTATTTTACCCTGCACGCACCTAAAGTCACCCTTATTTTACCCTGCACTCATCTAAAGTCATCTATTGCTTACCCTAAATTCACTCTTAACCCTATGCGGTATTTACAGGCAGGCCGACTATGCCGTGGCCTAGGGGCCCCGCGAAATAAGGGGCCCCATAATTTGGAGTAATATATAAATAATATATAGTTTTAAATTTAAAAAACGTAAGAATATTTTTTTATTTTTCAAAATGGGGCCTCTAATTTTTTTGGGCCTAGGGTCTCTAAAATTGTAAATCCGACCCTGCCTATACCCACCTACCTTATATTATGCCCAGATCTATTCATAACGTTCAACACTCAGTTCACGGAGTCACATCACTTAAGATGATAGAGTTCTGATATTTCTTGACTTGAGAGACTTTAAATTGAAAAAAAAAAAAAATAATTCTTATTTTGGTTTCAGCTTTGAAATAGAATTTAACGCTTGTATGTGTGCTATTTCATATGTTTCAAAAACGGTAATTTTCCCTCCTGCAAATGGATTATGGCTGTGACGTCATGTATGGGATTCCCATGTCATGTTTTCCTACGCGAGCGAGCTAATATCTCTGATAGGAAAATTATCGGGTAATCATGGCTGCAGATGTTGTTTGGGATGAGGTCTCGGATGGCGGTCCTCCTGGTTTTTTTGGGTTTTGATTTCAGATTCATGCAGGTCAACGGGTTTATACGAAGATTTGTTCCGAGTGCTTTCCCTTCTTTAGCAGACGTTACATATTGTGCAATGAGAAATGTCTGGACTTTGGTGTAACCAAGCGGAATATTTTCTGATAAGACCAAACAAATATTACGCCAACTCTGGCCAACTCAATGTGACGTATAAATTGTACGTCTGTAAAACATGAGTTTGTGGGTACACAAAATAAAAGATCAATTTTTAAAGAACATCAAAGACACAGGACATCAAATTTACCGGACAAGACAATTACAACACATCGATGTTACAACATATCTATTTTACAACACATCAATGTTACAACATATCTATTGTACAACATATCAACGTTATAGTACACGAACCTGACAATTTAAAACAATTTAGAGTTGCTCTTATCAATGATGAATCATGTATCTCTCTTTAAGTCTAGCGTATCTTACACACGTGTTAAGAGATGCTAGATGCCCCCAGTAACTATTGCGTTAAGAGATGCTAGATGTCCCCAGTAACTATTGCGTTCTGAGACGCTAGATGCCCCCAGTAACTATTGCGTTAAGAGATGCTAAATACCCCTTGTAGCCATTTCGCTCTTAGTTGCTAGATTCCCCCCCCCCGGTACCAATGTCTGTGATTAGTTTATTCATCCCTATTGCAAACATTATGTGTTATAAATAAAGTTGTGACGTCATTCTAGCCATCTAAAAAAAACTAAGTTATTATTTACATGTGAATGATGTTACTATTTATAGAAGATCTCTGACCAACGGTATATTCAACGTTTGTCATTCATTCATCATTATGTACTTACTCTCACTAAGATAAGATGAGAGTTTGTCATTCATTCATCATTATGTACTTACTCTCACTAAGATATCAATTAAAACACAAGATATCTAAAGGATTTCTCTAGCGTAGAACTCAACCATCGATGAAATCCTTTAGTGACAGTAATGACTTAGTTTTTGATCATTTACATTTGGTATTCACGTGGAGAACACGCCGGTAAATTCGGACAGAATGGAAAACAAAAGAATTTATATTATTATTATTATTATTATGGGTAGTTTTCTATAGCGTGGTACCCCAGCCTAGGGCTTTCGGTCCTAAATGTAAGGGGAAACATTCCCTCTGATCGAGCTGATCTTAGGCATCTGTGATAACGTGGATGTAATGTGATCTTAGGCATCTGTGATGACGTGGATGTGATGTGATCTTAGGCATCTGTGATGACGTGGATGTGATGTGATCTTAGGTATCTGTGATGACGTGGATGTGATGTGATCTTAGGCATCTGTGATGACGTGGATGTGATGTGATCTTAGGCATCTGTGATGACGTGGATGTGATGTGATCTTAGGCATCTGTGATGACGTGGGTAGGATGTGATCTTAGGTATCTGTGAGGAAGTGGGTGGGATGTGATCTTAGGTATCTGTGATGAAGTGGGTGGGATGTGATCTTTGGTATATGTGATGAAGTGGGTGGGATGTGATCTTTGGTATTTGTGATGAAGTGGGTGGGATGTGATCGTAGGTATATGTGATGAAGTTGGGGGGATGTGATCTTTGGTATATGTGATGAAGTGGGTGGGTTTAGTTTGCGTGACAGCAGATATAATTTAGAATAAGTTAAAAACTTTTTTGCGTCAAAATTTTGAAATTTGTTAAATTAAGATAGGAAAATCTTTGGTTGACCTTTCCAATACATAATTTAGCCGTGTTCATGCCATGTAAGCTTATTACTAACAAGAAAATGTCACCCGATGTTATAGAGATAATAATGGCAGGCACTTTGCGATAATTTCCACCTGCTATTGCGAAAACTCATCACAATTCCTTATTTTAAATAGAAATATCTATGTAATAATGTTTACGTTTCTTATATCAATAAATGTTTTGAGAAGTATTTTTTTGTTATATATTTTACACCTAGCCTACCCATTTTCGCACCCTTAATTACAATTATTTTTTTCTATAATCATGAACTACAAATTACTAATTTGTGCCCCTAAACTAAAAATAAATTTCTCTAAAAATTGTGAAAACTTCAATTTACAACTCTTATTTTAGATTAAAATAATTTGATACACTGATATCTTCATTTAATATCTAACCCAATCTTTACATTTGTTGTCTTCTATATTATCGTAACATCGTAAAACGAATACATGTACTTCTTTTATCTAAAATAGAATCTCTCAACAGTTTTTTACGCGGGTAACAGCTTTGGGTGTCTTATTTACAGAAATGCTGCCTCCACCTTGATACAACCAATCGCTCTGGACCTACTGTCCCTCCGCCCCCCCCCTTTCCTTCCCATTTGGCGTACATTGAGTCTCTTATCTGCAAAGGGCCTACTACATTTCTCTCGCTGTCCTCTTGCTGTCCTCTTGTTGTCCTCTTTCTGTCCTCTTGTTGTCATCTTGCTCGCCCATGGCTTGAACCATTCCAACCAATCATTGAATCAGTACTTGAACCCGTCCAACCAATCATTGAATCAGTACTTTAACCCGTCCAACCAATCATTGAATCAGTACTTGAACCATTTCAACCAATCATTGAATCAGTACTTGAAGCCATCCAACCAATCATTGAATCAGTACTTGAACCAGTCCAACCAATCATTGCATCAGTACTTGAACCAGTCCAGCCAATCCTTAAATAAGTACTTGACCCAGTCCAACCAATCATTGAATCAGTACTTGAACCAGTCCAGCCAATCATTGAACCAGTACTTGAACCAGTCCAGCCAATCATTGAAACCGTACTTAAGAGCCGAGACCAACATTTGCATTATTGTATATACAGTAGCTTGTGGCATCTATCAGCCGGCAAATTGCTCATGCTGTGAGGGGACACACGCATCTTGTTCATCACTTGCTGGTCGGAAAGCTGAACAAATATAAGAGTAAGCCGAGACATGCTTCGAGCGTTTAGGATTGTCTGACTGGATTTTACTTGGTGAGTTTTCTGCTCCACTGTTAGAGAAATAAGGACATTGGAAGTGGACGGTTCCATTGTCAGAGAAATAGGGACATTGGAAGTGGACGGTTCTATGTGTGTCATTAAAAGTGTCTACATGTTTTGTCCATTTTGTGTGTGTCTCTTCCATGCATGTATACGTGTTGTGTGTTCGTGTGACGGGTGTCCTTTGGGTTGTACCTCCCCGTGTTTTGTGTAGTTTTCTTGTGTTAATGTGTTGTGTTCTTTGTGTAGTGTGTCTCTGTGCTGTATGTTTTTTGTGTTTTGTGTGTTATATGTTCTTTGCGTAGTGTGTCTCCGTGATGTGTGTCTTTTTTCTGTGTGCTCTGCGATATCTTAAACCATTGGACCACTCACAGTTCGTTAAACGCATTAACCTGGTAACATTGTTGTAAAAACGTCGATTGAAATTGAAATGAGTTGGATTTGTTTGTTTGCTTGTTGGTCATGTTTGGGATTCTTTTTCTGAGATATTGAGATTCACAATGAGAGAGGAAGTGGATTGTTTAGTGGCAGTTTGTCTGACAGCAGGCAGTTTGTCTGTCAGCAGGCAGTTTGTCTGACAATAGGCATTTTGTCTGACAGCAGGCAGTTTTTAAGGACTTTCTTTCTACTCGCAAATCTATTGGGTTTTTAGCAAAATTTTGTGCACTGACACATGGACCGCACGTTCGGTCGATTCAGTCTTACTCGTTCTGACCTGTCAGTTTGTATCGGAGTTGATGACACAGAGTTACAACTCCGGTTCGCTGGGTTGGGGGAGGGGATTGAGATGGGGAATAAAGAAAAGGTTTAAAAAAGAACCCTACCCCTTCGCAACCCTACCCCCTCGCAACCCTACCCCTTCGTTTACAATAAACATTGGACCTAATTGTAGGATTTTACATTTTTTATGGTGACACGGGACTCTCTCGTTCGGTCGAGTCAGTCTCCCTCATTCTGACCAGTACATTTCTTTGTATAAAAATATGGATATATTTCCTTAGACCTTGACCTTTGCAGCATTTGAAAAACGTGCTTGTGTGTGTATAGTGTGTATTTGTTAGTTAGTTGCTAGTGTACGTCCGTATTGCCGGTGTCGCCTTTGTGACGAGGTCCGGTATAATAGACGACAAACAAAGACGGCAAACAAAGATGGCAAAGAAAGACTGCAAACAAAGACTGCAAACGAAGACGGCAAACAAAGACGGCAAACAAAGACGGCAAACAAAGACGGCAAATAAAGACTGCAAACAAAGACGGCAAACAAAGACTGCAAAAAAAAGACGGCAAACAAAGACTGCAAACAAAGACGGCAAACAAAGACGGCAAAAAAAGACTGCAAACAAAGACGGCAAACAAAGACGGCAAACTTAGACGGCCAACAAAGACGGCAAACAAAGACGGCAAACAAAGACGGCAAACTTAGACGGCCAACAAAGACGGCAAACAAAGACGGCAAACAAAGACGGCAAACAAAGACTGCGAACAAAGACTGTAAACATAAAATATTAGACTGAAGGAAGATGAATACTCAACAATAGAGACCGACCAGTATGTCCATTTACCATGCCTGTCCATTTACCCTTCTCCTGATTTACACGTGTCTGCTAAATACATGACATTCTCTTGACAGAGTCTGTAGTTCGGCTCCCTACGCGATTCTAGTCCAGTGATCGACAAACTTATTAGTCAAAAGAGCCAAAAATCAGCAACAGGACGATAAAAAAAATTTTGACCCAAGAACCATGTTTTTCTGAGTCAAAACCGATTTGTGGCCGACTGGCCGAGCCGCACCCAGGTCGTTAAAGAGCCGCATGCGGCTCACGAGCCGTGATTTTCAGACCACTGATCTAATAGGTTCAAGTAGCTGCGTGTCGGACAGTATTTCGTCCTCACGTGCGTCTCTTAACTCTGTTGGCGACGTTTCAGTTTCCACCATGGTCTTGTTTTGCATCGAAGTTGGTTAAATGCTTCCCATTGGGGCCTGAGCTCTCCTCTGTAGAAGTTACCTATCCTGTGTACTGGATGAGAGTGCCGTATCCACTTCTGTTTCCATTAGCAAAACACGAGTCGCCCGTGAATACTTTGACCATTTGGTCCGGGTAGGCATTAATCGTCCTCAGAGCTTCCACCTGTATTCTGCCGAAGGGCTGGCTTTCGTGACCGCCAGAGTCAGACGTATAGCAAGAGGTGAAGCTTTCATGACCGTCAGAGTCAGACGTATAGCAAGAGGTGAAGCTTTCATGCGAGTCCCGCGCTGGGATCAGTCACATCTTCCCCCTGTTAACAGTGTTGGTCTTCGTCCTTCGCATGCGAATATGACCATGACTATATTAAATGGTGAGTAGGTAGTGGGCCTGCCAGTCCTATTTAAGCACGGATAGCTTTCACGCCTACTATAGAGGAATTTCCTTATAGTATGTTACATACAAAATACCGACAAAACTAATTACCAAGAGTCTACAACCATACACTAAAGAAATAATAGGTGACTACAAATATGGATTCAGACAAAACAGATCAACGACTGGTCAGATTTTCACCATCAGATGCCTATTATAGACATGTTACGAATATCCAAGTACATCAACTCTATGTTGACTATAAAATGGCCTATGACATCATCAAAAGAAAATATCTATACAAGACTCTGTGTGAGTTTGGCATACCCAACAAACTGACAAGACTGATACATGTAACATTGAACACTCAAAAAGCAAAATCAAGGTGCAAGGAGAATATTCAAGAGAATTTGAGATTAGAGGAGGCTTAAGACAGGGAGACTCACTGTCTTGTGTGCTTTTTAACCTAACATTAGAGAGAGTTATAAGTATCAAACATATTGACACCCGAGGAACAATAACAGGATACTTTCTTAGGGAAACCCAAGACCCACAACCAATGGACACCCTCTACCATCAACCCCCTTCAGTATCTTGTATGCTGATGACATAACACTGTTAGGGAAAAGTAGTAAAGACATATCTAAAGCCTTTATTGAATTAGAAGACGTATCACTACAAGCTGGGCTGGAAGTTAAACAAAAAACAAAATACATGACTATCATAATAGAAGAACAGACAGATTGAAGCCATTAAAATTAGAAACCAGACTTTTGAAAAGGTAAATCAATTCAAATACCTAGGATCTTTATTAAATGAAAGAAACGAATTACTAACAGAAATTATAGAAAGAATATCAGCCGGAAACAGGGCATACTTCAGTAGTCAGAAAATACTCAAAAGTAAAAACATTACAAGAGAAACAAAGAAAAATATTTATAAAACTGTAATCAGACCAGGTGTAACATATGCAAGTGAAAATTGGACCCTAACAAAAACGGCAGAAAACATATTAAACACATGGGTGAGAAACGTTATCAGGAAAATATATGGACCAACAAAGGATGAATATGGATAGAGAATACGAACCAACCATGAATTGTACAGTCTATATCAGGATCCCACGCAAGTGGCAGAAATAAAAAAGGGCAGGCTACGTTTTGGAGGACACTTAGAGAGAATGCCAAATGACATAGGAGTGGAGAGGGTGCATCACCAATACTCCAGAGGAAAACTTCCTTAAAGGCAGACCTAGGCTTAGATGGATGGATGATGTGAAAAAAGATCTACAACAGCTAGTGATCTAAGCATGGAAGAGAAAAGCATCAGTTAGATCTGAGTGGAAGGAAGTGGTGAGGCAGGCCAAAGTCCAACTTGGGTTGTAGTGCCACAGGGATGGATGGATGAGTTATAGATAGTATAACAAATATTTCAACTTTCCTTCTCAGTAAAAACTATTCAGAATCTAGCACCCAGCCACATTGAACATTGCATAAACTTGCACATAGCCACACTGAACATGGCCACATTTACAACTGCAAAATCTGGCACATCGCCACATTCAACATTGCACAACCGGGCACATAGTCACACTGAACATTGCACAACCTGGCACATCGCCACACTGAACATTGCACAACCTGGCACATCGCCACACTAAACATTGCACAACCTGGCACATAGCCACATTGAAAATGGCACAACCTGGCACATAGCCATACAGAAAATTACACAATCTGGCACATAGCCAAACTGAACATGGCGCAACATGGCACATCGTAACAATGAACATTCCACAACCTGGCACATAGACACACTGAACATGGCACAACCTGGCACATAGCCAAACTGAACATGGCGCAACCTGGCACATCGTAACAATGAACATTCCACAACCTGGCACATAGACACACTAAACATTGCACAACCTGACACATAGACTCACTAAACATTGCACAACCTGGCACATAGCCACACTAAACATTGCACAACCTGGCACATCGCCACACTGAACATTGCACAACCTGGCACATAGCCACACTGAACATTGCACAACCTGGCACAAAGCCACACTGAACATTGCACAACCTTAAACAATAGCCACACTGAGCATTGCACAACCTGAAAAATAGCCACCCTGAACATTGCACAACCTGGCACATCGCCACACTGAAAATTGCACAACATGGCACATAGCCACACTTAACATTGCACAACCTGGCACATAGCCACACTGAGCATTGCACAACCTGGCACAAAGCCACACTGAACATTGCACAACCTGGCACATAGCCACACTGAATATTGCACAACCTGGCACATAGCCACACTGAATATTGCACAACCTGTCAACCAGCTAAACCTTCAACAGTCTTGGCATTTCCCAAGCACGTTCTCCATGATAAAGCAGACTCCTGGAGGCTACAAGAACATGACGCAGGAAATAAAAAAATCTTGTCCGCCATTCCTTCTGTCAATCATGAGAAGTGTTATTCTTGGAGATCAAAACTGCCCAGTGGTCATTTAATCGAGTCTAAATGCGTGTGTTGCAGTTTAGATAAGAGGTTCCCAAACTCTGTGGAGTAGCAACCTCATTTTATTCTTAACTGTTACACACGCGTTTAGACTCGATTAAATTGACCAACTTGGAATGACCACTGGTCAGTTTTGATCTCCCAAAATAAAAGTTCTCATGCAAACTGACCTACGATCACGATACATTCAATAAACTGATAAAGTAAGTTCAGTCAGTATAACGGTTAGTACAGTGACAGGCTTAGCGAGGGGTGCAGTGGGGTACATATGTCCCCGGGCACCAAGGTACAGGGGCGCCAAAATGAAGCTTACAACGTTACATTATAGTAAGTAAACAAGGGTTATAACTCGGTCACATGTTATAGAAAAATGGGATTAATCGGGGTTTGGGGGGCGGCAATTTTATAGTTCGTCCCCGTGCGCAAAATACCGTAGCTACGCCTCTGAGTACTGTCAGTATAGCCAGTACAATCAGTGCAGACAGTGCTTCCAGTACAGCAAGTACAGTGAGTACAGTCAGAGAAGCCACAGACAATTGTGCATGTTACAGCCAGAGGAGCCACAGACAACTGTGCATGTTACAGCCAGAGAAGCCACAGACAATTGTGCATGTTACAGTCAGAGAAGCCACAGACAACTGTGCATGTTACAGCCAGAGAAGCCACAGACAACTGTGCATGTTACAGCCAGAGAAGCCACAGACAATTGTGCATGTTACAGCCTGAGAAGCCACAGACAACTGTGCATGTAACAGCCTGAGAAGCCACAGACAACAGTGCATGTTACAGCCAGAGAAGCGACAGACAATTGTGCATGTTACAGCCTGAAAAGCCACAGACAACAGTGCATGTTACAGCCTGAGAAGCCACAGACAATTGTGCATGTTACAGCCAGAGAAGCCACAGACAACTGTGCATGTTAAAGCCTGAGAAGCCACAGACAACTGTGCATTTTACAGCCTGAGAAGCCACAGACAACTGTGCATTTTACAGCCCGAGAAGCGACAGACAACTGTGCATGTTACAGCCTGAGAAGCCACAGACAACTGTGCATTTTACATCCTGAGAAGCCACAGACAACTGTGCATGTTTCAGCCTGAGAAGCCACAGACAATTGTGCATGTTACAGCCAGAGAAGCGACAGACAACTGTGAATGTTACAGCCTGAGAAGCCACAGACAACTGTGCATTTTACAGCCTGAGAAGCCACAGACAATTGTGCATGTTACAGCCTGAGAAGCCACAGACAATTGTGCATGTTAAAGCCTGAGAAGCGACAGACAACTGTGCATGTTACAGCCTGAGAAGCCACAGACAACTGTGCATTTTACAGCCCGAGAAGCGACAGACAACTGTGCATGTTACAGCCTGAGAAGCCACAGACAACTGTGCATTTTACATCCTGAGAAGCCACAGACAACTGTGCATGTTTCAGCCTGAGAAGCGACAGACAATTGTGCATGTTACAGCCTGAGAAGCCACAGACAATTGTGCATGTATTATAAAATCAATCAAACTTCTATTATCAAATATTTGTTTAGGAATGGTTTTAAAAACCGATTCTATAGTTTCAGTTGACTGGTTCCAATGGGACCCAACTGAAAACAAACCCAACGTATAACCCATTTGGGGTCGCCAAACATGGTTTAGGGGTTAATTTGAACTGTGCAATCAATTTTAGTTTGAAAACTCCAGCCGTTGATAAACTCTAGCCGTAGATAAACTCCAGCCGTAGATAAACTCCAGCCGTAGATAAACTTCAGCCGTAGATAAACTTCAGCCGTAGATAAACTTCAGCCGTAGATAAACTCCAGCCGTAGATAAACTTCAGCCGTAGATAAACTTCAGCCGTAGATAAACTTCAGCCGTAGATAAACTCCAGCCGTAGATAAACTTCAGCCGTAGATAAACTCCAGCCGAAAATAAACTCCGGCCGTGTAATAAAAAAGAACTTGGTCCTATGTGAAATTGAAAACTGAAGTAAACCTTTGAATCCTTGAGTTGGGGGTGGGGTGCGGTTGGGAGGGTGGGGGTTGGGACTTGGAAACCCAGGGGCTAACACTTGGGACTATTTCTGAATACATCGCCGCCTGAAGACCAACGGGCTTCTTTGAAAATTGTGAGTATTCCTGGACATGTGCATAAACATTATGGTCCGTTCCAAGACGATCCATTTACAATGAGATATTCAAATAATGTCTCAACTGGTACTGCTCCCTTCAGCACTAGCGGTTAACGCGTCTGTCAGCGCCTGGCCAATAATTCAATGCATCAAATAGTGAACCAATTTTTTATTTTGTGGGGAGTAGAGACCGACCGAATTTCGGCTGTGACTTCAGTTTCGGCGTTGAAAGTTGTCATTTGATCACTTTCGGCCTAGTTTCGTTTTAGGCCGAATCTTTAAAGTTAACTTTCGGTTTAATTTCGGTTTCGGCCAATTGATAGTGATTGAAAGTGATTGAGCTTTTCGGTCATCTACCAGAAGTCAGACTGTCTGTCTATCTCTAGCCCGGCAAACCGGAGTAATCAGCTTCTTTTGAAGAGCAAAAAAATTGGAGTTGGGGGGGAGGGGCCTCTTCCACATTAAATTAAAAAGCGTCAGCAAAATAGCTGAAAAGTGGCTGTGTGTGTGTGTGTGTGTGTGTTGTGACGTCTTAAACATGTGATCAAATTCTTCCAGTATCTTTGCAATGACATCAGTATACTTACTACTGAATGGTGTGCTCGAGTCGATGACATCTGAATACTTACTACTGAATGGTGTGTCTGAGTCTATGACATCAGTGTACTTACTACTGAATGGTGTGCCCGAGTCGATGACATCAGTATACTTACTACTAAATGGTGTGCCCGCGTCCATGGCATCAGTATACTTACAACTGAATGGTGTGCACGAGTCTATGGCGTCAGTATACTTACTACTGAATGGTGTGCCCGAGTCTATGACATCAGTATACTTACTACTGAATGGTGTGCCTGAGTCGATGACATCAGTATAATTACTACTGAATGGTGTGCCCGAGTCCAGGGCATCAGTATACTTACTACTGAATGGTGTGCTCGAGTCCAGGGCATCAGTATACTTACTACTGAATGGTGTGCCCGAGTCCAGGGCATCAGTATGCCTACTACTGAATGGTGTGCCCGAATCCTGAGAACCATAACACAAGTTTAGTTTAGAATGCCCTGGCATTGTCATGGGCATCACTGACAAGCTGCCCCTGGTCTTGTAACTTCTTGTTAAATGGACAGGCAGGGTAAACGGACTACCATGGTAAATAGACATACAGGGTAATTGGTAAAGGATAGGGTACATGGATAGACAGCGTAAAAGGGGTAGACATTGTAAATTGGCAAAGATAGAATGTCAACGATGCCACCAGAGTCATCTCATAGAAAGCCTTCTTTACACAGCAACGTTCCCTAAGAGCTGTGTTAGCGACAAATAGAAAACCGGAAGTCCTTGCCTGCGGGTATTCCCGATACAGCGCGCGCTACTCTACAATAAAATCCCATTGGTTCATATTTACATCTGTTTTTGGTATCGACTACTTTGTACGGGTTCTATAACTGGGAACATCTTTTCAAATACAATGGCGTCACATAACTAAAAATAGAAATATGACATCATTAATGCTTGCAGGTTTATCACAAGTTGACTTATTCCATAACTGGAAAGTAAATCAACAATTCATTTGACCAATGAACCTCCAACTTTTTCATTAATGAACATGTGGACACATCAACCGTCCCACAAAATGAGCAAGGTATTCACTTCCACTTCCATGAAATCGATTCTGTCATTAGCTACCAGATCAACTGATTCCGTTAGTAGCTACCAGTTGAACTGATTCTATCAGTAGCTACCAGTTGAACTGATTCTGTAAGTAGCTACCAGTTGAACTGATTCTGCCAGTAGCTACCAGATCAGCTGATTCTGTCAGTAGCTACCAGTCAGGGCCGACCCTAACAATTGCGGGGCCCTATTCGAAACGGATTGCGCGGGGCCCATTCTGGGTAGAGGATAAGGATAATAAGTGAAAATTAAGATTTTGTATTAGAAAATAAATTCGGGGCGGGGCCTATGAAAGTGCGGGGCCCACTGCGGCCGAATAGGTTGCAGTGGCCTACGGTCGGCCCTGCTACCAGTTGAACTGATTCGTCAGTAGCTACCAGTTGAACTGATTCTGTCAGTAGCTACCAGTTGAACTGATTCTGTCAGTAGCTACCAGTTGAACTGATTCTATCAGTAGCTACCATTTGAACTGATTCTGTCAGTAGCTACCAGTTGAACTGATTCTGTCAGTAGCTACCAGTTGAACTGATTCTGTCTGTAGCTACCATTTGACAAGTACCAACTACCAATTCAATTGAAAGTATTTGGCCAAATTTCTTTCATTCACAAAAAACTGCTATAGACAACTGCATCGATCCGGTCTGTGGACAGCGCGCGCCCGGTATCACGTGACAGGAGGCATAAATACTACAGCACCGGACTGACCTAACCCGGCATGCCTTTAGCCTTGCATCCGTGGAACGTGAGTGGCGGAACCCGTTCGGCTGGCGTTCTAACCAATGTAGTCTCCTGACTCATGAAATATTCACGGACTTCCGCCAAGCATCATATGACACGGCTGCGGAGTAGTAGTTCTCAAAGTGGTACGGATGGGCTGTAATGCCATGTCATTATGGCAAAGTGCAATTCAAGACATGTTTCCCTTTTCTGGTCACATTTTCTAGTCGCTATCAGTCACAAACCAAACATTGAAAATACTAATGTTGTTAAAGTTGTAATGGTACTGTCCCTACTTAGTTATGTCCCTACTTGGTACTGTCCCTACTTGGTACTGTCCCTACTTATCAGAGAACTAAATTTGAAAACCACCAAAAAGCGACATGACTACTTTATTTTTTCAGATCCGTAATTGATTGAACTTCTAAATATTTCCTTTAAACAGATTGTCTTGTCTCTCATATCAAGACTGGTCTGTCATATTGTGGATTGTCTGTCATATTGTGGATTGTCTGTCATATTGTGGATTGTCTGTCATATTGTGGATTGTCTGTCATATTGTGATTCCTCTGTCATAGTTATTGGTCTTTCTTAATATATTGTGGCTTGTGTCATATTGTGGCTTGTCTGTCATAATGTGGCTTGTCTGTCACATTGGCACTTGTCTGTCAAGTCTCTATACTGCTCTATATGACTTATTCAAAGTTTACCAAGCCATCGCTTGCAGATAATCATGGAATTATGTGGAATGGAAAATGGACGTTCAATAAAAGATGATAGGCGTGCCATAAATTAATGTTGTAGCTAGAAGGATGGTTGGTGTTGTCAATAGAAGGCTGGTTGGTGTTGTCAATAGAAGGATGGTTGGTGTTGTCAATAGAAGGATTGTTGGTGTTGTCAATAGAAGGATGGTTGGTGTTGTCAATAGAAGGATGGTTGGGGTTGTCAATAGAAGGATGGTTGGTGTTGTCAATAGAAGGATGGTTGGTGTTGTCAATAGAAGGATGGTTGATGTTGTAAACAGATAGCTTAAAGCAAGGTTGTGATTTCCCTTTGACAGTCACAGCGATGGCTGGAGACGTGGCCAGCTTTGAGCTTGATACAGCCTTCTGTGTTTCTGACACAACCATCTATGTGCTTGACACAGCCAGCTATGTGCTTGACACAGCCAGCTATGTGCTTGACACAGCCAGCTATTTGCTTGACACAGCCAGTTATGTGCTTGACACAGCCAGCTATGTGCTTGAGACAGCCAGCTTTGTGTTTGAGACAGCCAGCTATGTGCTTGACACAGCCAGATATGTGCTTGAGACAGCCAGCTATGTGCTTGACACAGCCAGCTATGTGCTTGACACAGCCAGCTATGTGCTTGACACAGCCAGCTATGTGCTTGACACAGCCAGCTATGTGCTTGACACAGCCAGTTATGTGCTTGACACAGCCAGTTATGTGCGTGTAGCAGTGTTTCTTTCAGACGTTTTCTCTTGGGGGGTGGGCATTTGAAATTTTCGGGAGGACTGTGCAATTTGCGAGTTACCAGAGCGTAGCTAAGGGGTGGAAGATACATATGTTCCCGAGCACCAGACAAAGGGGTGGGGGTCAAAATGGGCTTCGATGGTATTTAATGGTTGAAAATAATCAGTTTCAGAGTTGAGAGGGGAGATAGGTGTAAAAATGAATCTTGTTCCCTGACGCCAAACACTGTAGATACGCCCCTGCTAGCGTCGTCGAAATAGGGCGGATGGGGTGATTGGCCCAGGTGTCACTTTTCCTTTATACGCTGGTGTGGCATTTTCGGACAACTGCAGAGTTTGTATCGGTAAAAATATGTACCCGTCCCTTGGCGGCACTAATAGTAGCTACGCCACTAGACAGTGTATCTCTCGAAAAATATATCGACGATTATTTTCATAGGGAAGTAGGGCGGAAATTGAGGTTGCGGATGAATCTTGATTGGTGCAGGGTTCTGGGGAGACTGCTCTCCAGAAAATATTTGATTATTTCAAAATCAAGAGGTGTATTTTTTAAAATGCTTCAATTTAATATTCTATTATAATTTTTGAACGGGGAAAGACAATTTTAAGGTTTTGTGGAAGACATTATGGCACCCAGGCCCAGTGCCATACATAAGATGAATTCACTCAGTTTGTGGCATCCTCAATGTCATCATTTGGCACAAGCTTATAATCAACCCTATACTATACCATTGATCAGCGTGAGGGAAGGGGTGCAGAAATTTAGGGTGCTAAAGACAGTCGTGCAAACTCAAAATGCAATGGTGCATTGTGGCACATACTTGCATTTGTTGCTTCTTTCAGACAACTTTGAGGTTGCATTTCAAACTTGTGGGTGGGAAGTGGCGAAATTAGCCACAATAATAATGATCAGAGACATCTTAAATCTCGCACCAGCGGAACGTAAACTAAATTTATTCTAGTGGCATCACCCTTGAGGGAACACTTTTGCCTTAGATTATTCTCGTTACTTAAAACTTTATAGTCCCCAGAAATATTTTGATAAATTAAAAATACAAGAATATATTTTATCACATATTTGATTTTAATTTTGCAACATTCTACACTTAATTGAAGAGCAACGGAAGAGATCCTAGTCAAGATGTCCTAGCCGTAAAGTCAATATGTCCTAGCAGTAAAGTCAAGATGTCCTAGCAGTAAAGTCAAGATGTCCTAGCCGTAAAGTCAATATGTCCAAGCAGTAAAGTCAAGATGTCCAAGCCGTGAAGTCAAAATGTCCTAGCAGTAAAGTCAATATGTCCTAGCAGTAAAGTCAAGATGTCCTAGCAGTAAAGTCAATATGTCTTAGCAGTAAAGTAAATATGTCCAAGCCGTAAAGTCAAAATGTCCTAGCAGTAAAGTCAAGATGTCTTAGCAGTAAATGTGCACTTCTTTATGCACCCGTTAAATTCTTAATTTTAAAAAAAAGATGTTATATAGAATTTACAAGATAATCGAAATGCTAGTTCACAAAAATCTTTTTTTGTTTGCGTGCTGATAGATTCACATCTAGAAAAAAATTAATTTAAAAAAAATTCTTGCATAATAAATATAGGCTACGTATTTGATTCCCCTCTGTTATCCAGGAAACATTGTTACAAAAGCTGCACATTAAAAGAAAACACAAACGCTACCGATATGATAGTTGATGAAATGTCCACTTTTTGGATGCGCCCGCTAAATTCTTAATAAAAAAAAATTATCTCATTTCTTTTAAAGTTTCAGTTTTCTATAACATAACACGCATAAATAATCGAACACATTTATAGTCATTCCATCATACAATGTATATTAACACATGTCCCTATTATAAAAGTCATGCTTTTATAATGAAAATAGTTTAAGCATGTTTGATACTTGGCAAGAAATATTATTCAAACTGTAGACCTTTAAAATAATGTAAAGCTAATTAAATACAGTTTTATTTAAATCTTTCAACTTGTGAAGGTGCAAAAAAATTA
Organism: Omphiscola glabra; assembly: GCA_964017045.1. Classification (NCBI taxonomy): domain Eukaryota; kingdom Metazoa; phylum Mollusca; class Gastropoda; family Lymnaeidae; genus Omphiscola; species Omphiscola glabra. The sequence goes on from OZ024794.1 coordinate 84,843,018, forward strand.
TGAATAAAACTGTTTAAAAAAGACAATTTATTCGTTTTTAATTTTTTAAAATTATTTTTTTGTGTGTTGACATTTTGCTCCGGGGGGGGGGGCACTTGACTTTCCCCGGAGGGTCAGTGCCCACCGATTCCTCGGAGATATGCCTGAAAGATACCCTGAGTATATGTGCGTGACATGGTCAGTTATGTGCGTTACATGGCCAATTATGTGGGTGACATGGCCAGTATGTGCGTGACATGGCCAGTATGTGCGTGACATGGCCACTTATGTGCGTGACATGGCCAGTTATGTGCGTGACACGGCCAGCTATTGCGCCTCAGTTCATTTCTCTATTGTATCTCAGTTGCGCTGGTCTATTGTCTATCTTGTCTATTGTGTCTCATTCCTTTTATCAAGGATTAATCAAACATTTTGATCAAAGTCAAAAATATTTACACAGAAAATTTGTAAATGACTCCTTTTATATATTGAATTCCAAAAATGTATGCTACAGTTGGAATCAAGGTTTCCATGAGACGTATAAACTATTGACGGTTTCTATGACAACCGTAAAACGAATGTGTTAACTATACATGTATTATTGGTTTTGTCAGACTAATAGAATGGAGTCGCCGCTGGTTTTAGCTTACGCCTCACTAAGCTTACGCCTCAGCACAGTGTGCAACTAAGTGCTAACAGTTTAAGGCTTATGAATATTCAAACTCTTTAGCCACCCCCACCCCAACCCACACAACAATTTTCCAGCCCACCCTGTTATCCGAATGCTAACAAGATGTCTGCCCTAGGACATTGCTCATTCTGTTAAATCTATTTCGTTTTGTGCAATGTCCAAGTAAGACATTTTGTCGATCGCATTTACATGTAACCACTGGACAGAGAGTAGAAGGAGAGTTCATTAATGTCGTGTACAATAATGGGGTATGATGTGATGGGGTATCATGTGGTGGGGTATGATGTGGTGGGGTATCATGTGGCGGGGTATCCTGTGATGGGGTAACATGTGACGGGGTATGATGTGGTGAGGTATCATGTGGCGGGGTATCATGTGGCGTGGTATGATGTGGCGGGGTATCATGTGGCGGGGTATCATGTGGCGGGGTATCATGTGGCGGGGTATGATGTGGTTGGTATCATGTGGTGGGGTATCATGTGGTGGGATATGATGTGGCGGGGTATGATGTGGCGGGGTACCATGTGGCGGGCTATCATGTGGCCGGGTATCATGTGGCAGGGTATCATGTGTTGGGGTATCATGTGGTTGGGTATGATGTGGTGGGGTATCATGTGGCGGGGTATGATGTGATGGGGTATCATGTGGCGGGGTATGATGTGGTGAGGTATCATGTGGCGGGGTATCATGTGGCGTGGTATGATGTGGCGGGGTATGATGTGGCGGGGTATCATGTGGCGGGGTATCATGTGGTGGGGTATGATATGGTTGGTATCATGTGGTGGGGTATCATGTGGTGGGGTATGATGTGGCGGGGTATGATGTGGCGGGGTATCATGTGTTGGGGTATCATGTGGCGGGGTAAGATGTGGCGGGGTAAGATGTGGCGGGGTATGATGTGGCGGGGTAACATGTGGCAGGCTATCATGTGGCCGGGTATCATGTGTCGGGGTATCATGTGTTGGGGTATCATGTGGTGGTTTATCATGTGGTGGGGTATGATTTGGCGGGGTATTATGTGGCGGGGTATGATGTGTTGGGTATCATGTTGCGGGGGATGATGTGGCGGGGTATCATGTGGTGGGGTATCATGTGACGGGATATCATGTGGATGGTATCAAGTGGCGGGGTATCATGTGGCCGGGTATCATGTAGTGGGGTATGATGTCTTGGGGTATGATGTGGCGGGGTATTATGTGGTGGGTATCATGTGATGGGGTATGATGTGGTGGGGTATCATGTGGTGGGGCATCATGTGGCGAGTATGATGTGGTGGGGTATCATGTGGTGGGGTATCATGTGGTGTGGTATCATGTGGCGGGGTATTATGGGGTGGGATATCATGTGGCAGGGTATCATTTGGTGTGGTATCATGTGGTGGAATATCATGTGGCGCCGTATCATGTGGTGAGGTAAGATGTGGCGGGGTATGATGTGGTGGGTATCATGTGGTGGTGTATGATGTGGTGGGGTATCATGTGGCGGGGTATGATGTGGTTGGTATCATGTGGTGGGGTATCATGTAGTGGTATCATGTGGGGGGTATGATGTGGTGGGGTATCATGTGGCGGGGTAAGATGTGGTGGGTATCATGTGGTGGGGTATGATGTCGTGGGGTATCATGTGGCGGGGTATGATGTGGTTGGTATCATGTGGTGGGGTATCATGTGGTGTGGTATTATGTGGTGGGGTATGATGTGGTGGGGTATCATGTGGCGGGGTATGATGTGGTGGGGTATCATGTGGTGTGGTATCATGTGGTGTATCATGTGGCAGGGTATGATGTGCTGGGGAATCATGGGGTGGGGTATCATGTGATAACTTATGATGTGATGGGTATGATGTGACGGGGTATAATCGAATAGGGTATGATGTGGTTGTATGAAGTGGTGGGGTATAATCGGGTAGAGTATAATGTGGTGGGGTATCATGTGGTGGGGTATAATATGATTGGGTTTGTGGGTTGAACGGATATGGGTTGAAATTAATGGATTTAAAAGATGTCTCCATTCCAAAACGAGTATTGAATTGGTTTGGCTTGGTAATTGGAATTGATGGAATGTGCATTGATGTTGTGGGCTTTGATTATGTGTGCATTGATGGAGTGGGCTTTGATTATGTGTGCATTGATGGAGTGGGCTTCATTGGAGTGTGCACTTGTTGAGTGAGCAAAATTGATGTGGGCATTTTTGTGTTAAACACAAGGCTCTCCATGCAGTGTTTACAAAAAGTCATAGGCGTATCCCCGAAGAGTCCACCAACAGCATGCTATTCTTCATGTGTGTCAAACGTATTGTCCGTGAATTTAGTATTTAATTGTGTTTGTTTGAGATCACAATGACGCCCCTTAGAATTATGCGCCACAGGCAGTTTTTTTATACATAGTTACCGCCCTTTGTCTGTAAGTAAATATTCTGCAATAAAAACGGTGTAAAAATGTCCTAGAAGTAAAGTCAAGATGTCCTAGTAATTAGGTCAAGATGTCCTTGTAGTGAAGTCAAGATGTCCTAGCAGTAAAGTCAAGATGTCCTAGTAATTAGGTCAAGATGTCCTAGCAGTAAAGTCAAGATGTCCTAATAATGTTGAAATGTCCTAGCAGTAAAGTCAAGATGTCCTAGTAGTTAGGTCAGATTGTCCTGTCAGTAAATTCAAGATGTCCTAACAGTAAATTTGAGATGTCATAACATTTAAGTCAAGATGCTATTTCAAAAACATAATTAATTATATTTTGTTAGGAAATTCTCAAATTCTATTATTTTCAATAACAAATCTATTGAAAATACTCTCTATAAGTTTCACTATGTAGGTCACAGAGGCCGTACTCCCTGCTAGTGTATGACATAATGGGTCTGTCCTTGCTTTCTATGTTTTAATAGATGACATACAATCAGTGATGCCACTATACAATCACTGATGCACCTTTATCTCAATCATTATGCACCTGTACAATTATGGATGCGACAATACAATCATTGTTGCCAAAATGCACCCACACTCTCATACAATCATTGATGTCACACGCACAATCATTGATGTCATGCGTACAATCATTGATGTCACTCGTACAATCATTGATGTCACTCATACAATCATTGATGTCACGCGTACAATCATTGATGTCACTCATACAATCATTGATGTCACGCGTACAATCATTGATGTCACTCATACAATCATTGATGTCACTCGTACAATCATTTAGTCACTCGTTCAATCATTGATGTCACTTGTACAATCATTGATGTCACTCGCACAATCATTGATGTCACTCGTAGAATCATTGATGTCACTCATACAATCATTTATGTCACGTGTACAATAATTGATGTCACGCTTACAATCATTGATGTCACTCATACAATCATTTATGTCACTCGTACAATCATTGATGTCACTCATACAATCATTGATGTCACGCGTACAATCATTGATGTCACTCATACAATCATTGATGTCACTCATACAATCATTGATGTCACGCGTACAATCATTGATGTCACTCATACAATCATTGATGTCACTCGTACAATCATTTAGTCACTCGTACAATCATTGATGTCACTCGTACAATCATTGAAGTCACTCGCACAATCATTGATGTCACTCGTAGAATCATTGATGTCACTCATACAATCATTGATGTCACGTGTACAATAATTGATGTCACGCTTACAATCATTGATGTCACTCATACAATCATTGATGTCACTCGTACAATCATTGATGTCACTCATACAATCATTGATGTCACTCATACAATCATTGATGTCACTCATACAATCATTGATGTCACTCGTACAATCATTGATGTCACTCGTACAATCATTGATGTCACTCGTACAATCATTGATGTCACTCGTACAATCATTGATGTCACTAATACAATCATTCATGTCACTCATACAATCATTGATGTCAATCATACAATCATTGATGTCACTCGTACAATCATTTAGTCACTCGTACAATCATTGATGTCACTCGCACAATCATTGATGTCACTCGCACAATCATTGTCGTCACTCGTAGAATCATTGATGTCACTCATACAATCATTGATGTCACGTGTACAATAATTGAAGTCACGCTTACAATCATTGATGTCACTCATACAATCATTGATGTCACTCGTACAATCATTGATGTCACTCATACAATCATTGATGTCACTCATACAATCATTGATGTCACGCTTACAATCATTGATGTCACTCGTACAATCATTGATGTCACTCGTACAATCATTGATGCCACTCGTACAATCATTGATGTCACTCGTACAATCATTGATGTCACTCATACAATCATTGATGTCACTCATACAATCATTGATGTCACTCGTACAATCATTGATGTCACTCATACAATCATTGAGTCACTCGTACAATCATTGAGTCACTCGTACAATCATTGATGTCACTCATACAATCATTGATGTCACTCATACAATCATTGATGTCACACGCACAATCATTGATGTCACTCGTACAAACAGCTTTGCAATTATTCATGTCACCCATAAACCATGATATAACCTCTACAATAATTGTTGTCAATTTTACAAGCATGTCACACATACAATCATTGATTCTGTCTGAGAACAATGTTGACATAATCAAACGCAAAGTGACATAACCAACCTCATATTCACATATCCAAAAACATAATGATATAACCAGCCTCATAGTGACAAAACTCATAATGACATAGCCAATCTCATAGTGACTTAACTAGCCTCATAGGGATATAACAAGTCTCATAGTGACATAACCAGCCTCATAGTTATATAAGAAGTCTCATAATGACAAAACCAGCCCTATACTGACATAAGCAGACTCATAATGACATAACCAACATCATAGTGACATATCCAGCCTCATAGTGATATAACAAGGCTCATAGTTACTTAACCAGCCTCATAGTGACATAACCAGCCGCTTAGTGACATAACCATTCTCATAGTGACATAACCAGCGTCATAGAGACATAACCAGCCTCATAGTTACATAATCAGCCTCATAATGATATAACGCTGCTCATAGTGACATAACCAGTCTCATAATTACAAAACCAGCCTTATAGTGACGTAACCAGCCTCATACTGACATAACGAGCCGCACAGTGATATAACAAGGCTCATAGTGACATAACCAGTCTCATAATGACAAAACCGGCCTTATAGTGACGTAACCAGCCTCATACTGACATAACCAGCCGCACAGTGATATAACAAGGCTCATAGTGACATAACCAGTCTCATAATGACAAAACCAGCCTTATAGTGACGTAACCAGGCTCATACTGACATAACCAGCCGCACAGTGATATAACAAGGCTCATAGTGACATAACCAGTCTCATAATTACAAAACCAGCCAAATATTGACATAACCAGCCTTATATATATCTCTTCCCCACCATCAGAAACCCCTCTATAATAACATAACTATTATTAACTCATCCACATAACTAAGAAAGGGTGAAGTCTTGTAAGGTTGTAATCGCCTTCAATTAGATTGCGTCCTGACATCATTTTAGGACAAGATACGTTTGATCTCAAGGGACTAATTCAATCGACTGACAAAGTGGGTCAGTGCTACCAGTTTCTAATTTATTGGAGGGACATAGTGGGTCAGTGCTACCAGTGACTAATTTTTTGGAGTGACATAGTGAGTCAGTGCTAGCAGTGACTAATTTATTGGAGTGATATAGTGGGTCAGTGCTACCATTGACTAATTTTTTGGAGGGACATAGTGGGTTAGTACTAGCAGTGACTAATTTTTTGGAGTGACATAGTGGGTCAGTGCTACCAGTGACTAATTTATTGGAGTGACATAGTGCGTCAGCGCTAGCAGTGACTAATTTTTTGGAGTGACATAGTGGGTCAGTGCTACCAGTTACTAATTTATTGGAGTGACATAGTGGGTCAGCGCTACCAGTGACTAATTTATTGGAGTGACATAGAGGGTCAGCGCTAGCAGTGACTAATTTATTGGAGTGACATAGTGGGTCAGTGCTACCAGTGACTAATTTATTGGAGTGACATAGTGGGTCAGCGCTACCAGTGACTAATTTATTGGAGTGACATAGTGAGTCAGTGCCCACATTTTCTCTCAATAAATTTGCGAGACATTTATTTTATAGAGCGCCACATCAAATCCACGGAGTCTACGCAGTCGAAGAGTGACGTCATTAAAATGTCCCCAGCAGTATAAAGTAGCACACTACTACATAATGCTACATGAACGTGCTAGATAACAATCACACAAATAAGTATGTTACATAAATATGTACATAAATGTGATACATAAATTAACACTTTATAACTTGATATACCTGCCTAAATGAAGTGGCTTAATCTTAATACTTCATAAGCAAAGGTCCCATTCCCTGGTCCCACAATGTCACGCTATATAAAGGTCACATTCCCTGGTCCTAAAATGGCACTCTATATAAAGGTCACATTCCCTGGTCCCTAACATGCCACCCTTTTCTAAAGGTCACATTCCTGGTCCCTAACACACTGCACTATATAAAGGTCACATTACCAGGTCCCTAACATGTTACTATATTAAGGTCACATTTCTTGGTCTCTTACATGTCTCACTACATAAAAGTCACATTTCCTGGTCCATAACATAGAGCACCATACAATTTATGCACAACCTGCTAGCAAGCATACTATCTACTTTATACACAACATTCTAACAAGCATACTATCTACTTTATACACAGCATTTTACCAAACACACTAATTTATACACAACATTCTAACAAGTATACTATCTACTCTACACAACCGTATACCAACGCACAATCTTACTAATCACAATATCATCCCTCCCCCTTCCTCCTATAGTTGAATTATCTCCTTCTGTCATTCCTCAATTCAAGGCGGGGCTGTGGTGGTGGAAGTGGGAAGATAATGACAGTCAACGAGTCTCAGTCACCCCTACGCCCCCTCGCCCACTCCTGCCTCAGATTGAAGACAGCCACGTTGGAATAGAACAGATGCGTAATGAGGGGTTCAAATGAGGGGCTCGAATATGGAGTTCGAATGAGGGGTTCGTATGTGAGGGGTTCGTATGTGAAGGGTTCGAATCGAGGGTTCTGATCCTGCTGCTTCTGATATCAGAAGAACCTCATTTAAACACTGACATTGTATGCATGATTTGTTTACTGACTACGCCACTGTATGGATTCTATATGACATTAAACTTAGGTCTCAGCTATGTCGTTTCAGTGACAGTAGACTTGGTTCTCAAATATGTCATTTCAGTGACAGTAGATTTGGGTCTCATCTCTATACTCCATTTCAAAGACACAAGCTTCGGTCTTATCTTTATTAATCCATTCAATGGCAGTAGAGATTGGTCTCAACTCTTTCCATTCAATGGCAGTAGACATTGGTCTCAACTCTTTCCATTCAATGTCAGTAGACATTGGTCTCAACTCTTTCCATTCAATGGCAGTAGACATTGGTCTCAACTCTTTCCATTCAATGGCAGTAGACATTGGTCTCAACTCTTTCCATTCAATGGCAGTAGACATTGGTCTCAACTCTTTCCATTCAATGTCAGTAGACATTGGTCTCAACTCTTTCCATTCAATGGCAGTAGACATTGGTCTCAACTCTTTCCATTCAATGGCAGTAGACATTGGTCTCAACTCTTTCCATTCAATGGCAGTAGACATTGGTCTCAACTCTTTCCATTCAATGGCAGTAGACATTGGTCTCAACTCTTTCCATTCAATGTCAGTAGACATTGGTCTCAACTCTTTCCATTCAATGGCAGTAGACATTGGTCTCAACTCTTTCCATTCAATGGAGGCAGACTTGGGTCTAATCTCTCTCAATGTTAAGTGCGACCAAATATCGCGAACTTGCCACTTTCCACCTTTTTATGCTAAATCAATCGTGACGCCAAAGCCATGCCATCATCTGTCCACAAAACCTTCCCTCTCTCTACTACTACACTCACTACTCTATATACTATTCAACACACTACTCGCCTTACTACTACACTTACTACTCGTCTTACTACTTTACTTAATATTACACTTACAACTAAACCTACTTTTACACTTACTGCTACGCTCACTACACGTAGTACTACAATGATACTACACTCACTACAAATGCTTGTTGTGCTACTCTGTAACATTCTCAACATCCAGACCGGGACAATACCAAGTTGTGCGTCGAACGGCACCGCCGAGCGGCGCAGATCGATAGCCAGTGATCTCTCTCCGTGCTGGGAGACCAATCAATGGATGCATACACATACTCTCTGTCACTCCGTGTGAAGCTGCGGCCGAGGGCCGAGTCGCTAGCCACAAGCCGTGTGTTGCCACCGTCAAATGAAAGCCACAGTATTTGTATCCACTGGTTGTGTTTTGTTTGAAACTATTTCCTGGAGATGTGACAGGAAGCACAACTACACTACATAGGGTTTAACCTGGATATTGGTCTGTTGCTAGAAGACAGAGGAGTAGCAGACGTCGCGAGGAATCAGGCCAAATGTTCATGAATATTGAAGCTGTGTTATGAGTAGTTGAACCGCACAAGATGGCTACCCAGGACTCTCAAACATGCATTACATTTCCGTGATAGCCACGCTCTCCGATTCCCAGCTTTGATATAATGAAATCGTCTGGTTTTACCGACCAGAACATTCACGCTAAGGATTTTACTGGGAAGCCAAGATGTCTCTTCTGTGTGTGTGTGGTAGGTACATTGTGAGGACTGAGACCATGTCTGAAGACGTTAGAGTTGAAATGGATAGATATAGTGTAGGTTGTAAGACTAACACTGTCGGCCTTCGGTTTTAAGACTAACACTGTCGGCTGTAGGTTGTAAGACTAAATCGGCTATCAGTTGTAAGACTAACGCTGTCGGCTTTAGGTTGTAAGGCTAAGACTGTCGGCTATAGGTGGTAAGACTAACACTGTCGGCTATAGGTTGTAAGACTAAGACTGTCGGCTATAGGTTGTAAGACTAAGACTGTCGGCTATCACCAAAGGTGGCTTTAGACTAATCCAACAATGGTCGTATGTTTGTATCAATATGTTTTAAAGATTTTGTCAAAAACGGAGACAAAAAATCAGGAATTTAAAAATTTCATAAGAATTGTTATAAACGGATATTGTGTCAATATTCAAATAATAAACGGAAATATAATGAAAACAATGTTTAGCAGACGTGAACTTTTTAATATGTCGGCTAAGTCAAAGTATTATTTTATTTCATCAAAGTACATCACAGTGCATCAAAGTACATCACAGTACATCACAGTACATCAAAGTACATCACAGTACATCACAGTACATCACAGTACATCACAGTACATCACAGTACATCAAAGTACATCACGGTAAATCACAGTACATCACAGTACATCACAGTACATCACAGTACATCACAGTACATCACAGTACATCACCTTCAGTTACAACCCAATTTATTTCATTATCAAGTCTACTATTTGTACTACTATCATAAGCTTCAGTAGAGCTATAATTTCTATATCAAGTCTACTAACATAAGCTTCAGTAGAGCTATAATTTCTATATCAAGTCTACTAACATAAGCGTCCATAGAGCTATAATTTCCATGCAAGTTTATTTCGTTATAGCCGTGTCTATCAGATATTTGCCCAAATCCAATGAGTCTTTAAGTGAAATGTAAATATTGAAAATGTGGCCCATAGTTTGGCTATCGCCGTGTCAAAAATAGAACTGTCCATAGTACCATTACTTCACTCAATCCAATACAATCTTTGATGCATTCCTGTGTCTTGTTGATTAGAATAGATTTTAAAATATACATTTATTTAAGATGCAATATATCCTAACAATATTAATACTAAGTGATAACCCCATATAAGTCATTTCACCATCATAATGGCAGACAATTGTTGAATAATTTCCAATTTTCTGCATTTGATCAAAATATATTTTTAAATTCTATGATTTATCTTGACGATATACTAGTCAATCTTTACTCAATCTTTACTCAATCTATACTCAATCTTAAGCAATTTTGTCCCCATATTATGGAAATCGCGGCCAAATTTTCAATCACTGCGATGACCCACCACCTGCTGTTACACTTTAAGGACTGATCAAATATTTCAAGGAGGATTTTCTATCGATTTCTTGTCTGACGATCCCACACCCTTCCCCGGATACATTTCCCCAAGTTTGCCTCCATCTCGTTTGGGAACCTGCAGGCCGTGGCACGATGTTTAGTACCCCCTTCAGTTCAGGGGTTCTAAACATATTCCTGTTCACCTTGGGATAATGAACTCATCATGAGCACCCGGACTGACCCCATTAAGCATCCCCGACTGACCACATTAAGCATCCCCAACTGACCCCATTAAGCATCCCCAACTGACCACATCGAGGACCGCCTACTGACCCCATTAAGCATCCCCGACCAATCCTCACTAAGCATCACCGACTGACCCCATTAAGCATCACCGAATGACCTCATTAAGCTCTACCGACAGACACCATTAAGCACCCCTAACTGACTCCATTAAGCATCCTGACTGACCACGTCAAGGACCCCAGACTGACCCCATAAACACCACCAACTGACCCCATTAAGCACCCCCAATTTACCACATTAAGCAACCCCCACTAACCCCATTTAGTATCCTCGATTGACCCCATTATAAGTATTTTTAGAAAATACATCAGACCCCCTATGGCATTTTGTTACACAATTAATGTTACAGTGTACATACATCAGACCCTCTTTGGTAGATTGTTACACAATTATTGTTACAGTGTACATACATCAGACCCTCTATGGTAGATTGCTACACAATTATTGTTACAGCGTACATACATCAGACCCTCTATGGTAGATTGTTACACAATTATTGTTACAGTGTAAATACATCAGACCCTCTATGGTAGATTGTTACACAATTATTGTTACAGTGTACATACATCAGACCCTCTATGGTAGATTGTTACACAATTATTGTTACAATGTACATACATCAGACCCTCTATGGTAGATTGTTACACAATTATTGTTACAGTGTACATACATCAGACCCTCTATGGTAGATTGTTACACAATTATTGTTACAGTGTACATACATCATACCCTCTATGGTAGATTGTTACACAATTATTGTTACAGTGTACATACATCAGACCCTCTATGGTAGATTGTTACACAATTATTGTTACAGTGTACATACATCAGACCCTCTATGGTAGATTGTTACACAATTATTGTTACAGTGTACATACATCAGACCCTCTGTGGTAGATTGTTACACAATTAATGTTACAGTGTACATACATCAGACCCTCTATGGTAGATTGTTACACAATTAATGTTACAGTGTACATACATCAGACCCTCTATGGTAGATTGTTACACAATTAAATGTTAGATTGTAAACACATTCAACTTTAATCAAAATTCAAATACAATTTAAAAAGCCATTAATATAATAACAATATGATTAATTGTATCAAGTGTATCTCATTAATTGGGTCAAGCGATACCTTATTAATGGGATCAATCGATGCCTCATTAATGGGATCTAGCGATACCTTATCAAATTGATAAAGCGATATCTCATTAATTGGATCAAGCGATACCTTATCAAAATTGAGAAAGTGATGCATCATTAATTGTATCGAGCGATATCTAATTAGTTGTATCAAGCGATTCCTCATTAATTGGAACAAACGATACATCATTAATTACATCAAGCGATACCTCATTAATTGGATCAAGCAAAACCTAATTTGTTGCATCAAGCGATACCTCAGCTTTTGTGTAGGATAATTGATTAGTAAGGTTGAACTTACCAATTATTTAATGTAATGGAGGGATGGATGGATTTATTGGTGGATGGATGGATTTATTGGTGGATGGATGGACTTATTGGTGGATGGATGGACTTATTGGTGGATGGATGGTCTTATTGGTGGATGGATGGATTTATTGGTGGATGGATGGACTTATTGGTGGATGGATGGACTTATTGGTGGATGGATGGACATTGGTGGATGGATGGATTTATTGGTGGATGGATGGACTTATTGGTGGATGGATGGATTTATTGGTGGATGGATGGACTTATTGGTGGATGGATGGACTTATTGGTGGATGGATGGACATTGGTGGATGGATGGATTTATTGGTGGATGGATGGACTTATTGGTGGATGGATGGTCTTATTGGTGGATGGATGGATTTATTGGTGGATGGATGGACTTATTGGTGGATGGATGGACTTATTGGTGGATGGATGGACATTGGTGGATGGATGGATTTATTGGTGGATGGATGGACTTATTGGTGGATGGATGGATTTATTGGTGGATGGATGGACTTATTGGTGGATGGATGGACTTATTGGTGGATGGATGGACATTGGTGGATGGATGGATTTATTGGTGGATGGATGGACTTATTGGTGGATGGATGGACTTATTGGTGGATGGATGGACATTGGTGGATGGATGGATTTATTGGTGGATGGATGGATTTATTGGTGGATGGATGGATTTATTGGTGGATGGATGGACATTGGTGGATGGATGGATTTATTGGTGGATGGATGGACTTATTGGTGGATGGATGGATTTATTGGTGGATGGATGGACTTATTGGTGGATGGATGGATTTATTGGTGGATGGATGGACTTATTGGTGGATGGATGGACATTGGTGGATGGATGGATTTATTGGTGGATGGATGGACTTATTGGTGGATGGATGGATTTATTGGTGGATGGATGGACTTATTGGTGGATGGATGGACATTGGTGGATGGATGGATTTATTGGTGGATGGATGGACTTATTGGTGGATGGATGGACATTGGTGGATGGATGGACTTATTGGTGGATGGATGGACATTGGTGGATGGATGGACTTATTGGTGGATGGATGGACTTATTGGTGGATGGATGGACATTGGTGGATGGATGGATTTATTGGTGGATGGATGGACTTATTGGTGGATGGATGGACATTGGTGGATGGATGGATTTATTGGTGGATGGATGGACTTATTGGTGGATGGATGGACTTATTGGTGGATGGATGGACATTGGTGGATGGATGGACTTATTGGTGGATGGATGGACATTGGTGGATGGATGGACTTATTGGTGGATGGATGGACTTATTGGTGGATGGATGGACATTGGTGGATGGATGGATTTATTGGTGGATGGATGGACTTATTGGTGGATGGATGGACATTGGTGGATGGATGGATTTATTGGTGGATGGATGGACTTATTGGTGGATGGATGGACTTATTGGTGGATGGATGGACATTGGTGGATGGATGGACTTATTGGTGGATGGATGGACATTGGTGGATGGATGGATTTATTGGTGGATGGATGGACTTATTGGTGGATGGATGGACATTGGTGGATGGATGGATTTATTGGTGGATGGATGGACTTATTGGTGGATGGATGGACTTATTGGTGGATGGATGGACATTGGTGGATGGATGGATTTATTGGTGGATGGATGGACTTATTGGTGGATGGATGGACTTATTGGTGGATGGATGGATTTATTGGTGGATGGATGGACTTATTGGTGGATGGATGGACATTGGTGGATGGATGGATTTATTGGTGGATGGATGGACTTATTGGTGGATGGATGGACTTATTGGTGGATGGATGGATTTATTGGTGGATGGATGGACTTATTGGTGGATGGATGGACATTGGTGGATGGATGGATTTATTGGTGGATGGATGGACTTATTGGTGGATGGATGGACTTATTGGTGGATGGATGGACATTGGTGGATGGATGGATTTATTGGTGGATGGATGGACTTATTGGTGGATGGATGAACCTATTGGTGGATGGATGGACTTATTGGTGGATGGATGGACTTATTGGTAGATGGATGGACTTATTGGTGGATGGATGGACTTATTGGTGGATGGATGGACTTATTGGTGGATGGATGGACTTATTGGTAGATGGATGGACTTATTGGTGGATGGATGGACTTATTGGTGGATGGATGGACTTATTGGTGGATGGATGGACTTATTGGTGGATGGATGGTCTTATTGGTGGATGGATGGTCTTATTGGTGGATGGATGGATTTATTGGTGGATGGATGGACTTATTGGTGGATGGATGGACTTATTGGTGGATGGATGGACATTGGTGGATGGATGGACATTGGTGGATGGATGGACTTATTGGTGGATGGATGGACTTATTGGTGGATGGATGGATTTATTGGTGGATGGATGGACTTATTGGTGGATGGATGGACATTGGTGGATGGATGGATTTATTGGTGGATGGATGGACTTATTGGTGGATGGATGGACTTATTGGTGGATGGATGGACATTGGTGGATGGATGGATTTATTGGTGGATGGATGGACTTATTGGTGGATGGATGAACCTATTGGTGGATGGATGGACTTATTGGTGGATGGATGGACTTATTGGTAGATGGATGGACTTATTGGTGGATGGATGGACTTATTGGTGGATGGATGGACTTATTGGTGGATGGATGGACTTATTGGTAGATGGATGGACTTATTGGTGGATGGATGGACTTATTGGTGGATGGATGGACTTATTGGTGGATGGATGGACTTATTGGTGGATGGATGGTCTTATTGGTGGATGGATGGTCTTATTGGTAGATGGATGGTCTTATTGGTGGATGGATGGACTTATTGGTAGATGGATGGACTTATTGGTGGATGGATGGACTTATTGGTGGATGGATGGTCTTATTGGTAGATGGATTGACTTATTGGTGGATGGATGGACTTATTGGTAGATGGATTGATGGATGAATGAATGAATGAATGAATGACACTAATGATAATATAGACTCAGTACAACAATTTCATCCAGTTATTGTTGGTGCTCCATCAATTGCAATAGTTTGAAATAAATGTATCTGTTCTTGTAGAAACTCAGCTATAATCAGTTGCTTAGGAAAAAGGGGGGGGGGGGTGAGAAAGGAGCGTTGCGCCCCAGGTGTTAATTTTTCCTTCATATGCAGTGGCAGCATTTTCGGCCCGTGGAAGGGGTGCGGGCAAAATCTAGATTTGCACTAACCCTGGCTACGCGACTAACTCTAATTCAACCCTGGCTACACCACTAGCTCTAATACAACCCTGGCTACGCCACTAGCTCTAATACAACCCTGGCTACGCCACTCGCTCTAATACAACCCTTGGCTACGCCACTCGCTCTAATACAACCCTGGTTACGCCACTAGCTCTAATACAACCCTGGCTACGCCTCTAGCTCCAATACAATACTGACTACGCCACTAGCTCTAATACAACCTTGGCTACGCCACTAGCTCAAATACAACCCTGGCTACGCCACTAGCTCCAATACAACCCTGGCTACGCCACTAGCTCTAATACAACCCTTGGCTACGCCACTAGCTCAAATACAACCCTGGCTACGCCACTAGCTCTAATACAACCCTGGCTACGCCACTAGCTCTAATACACAAAGATTGACTCACTCCCCAAATTCACATGTTCCCGCCTTGCCCAAGAAGTAGAATTATTGGTGTTTCCATGTATTAAGGTTTGGTAAGATGAGTTCTTCTCCGACTGCTTGAGGATAGCAATCACCAGTGTCATGTTATATCTTAGGATGCAAGGTAGCAATCACCAGTGACATGGTATATGTTAGGATGCACGCTAGCAATTGCCAGCACCATGGTATATGTTAGGATGCAAGCTAGCAATCACCAGTGCCATGGTATATTTTAGGATGCAAGCTAGCAATCACCAGTGCCATGGTATATCATAGAATGCAAGCTAGCAATCTGAAGTGTCATGGTATATCTTATGATGCAAGCTAGCAAACACCGACGCCATGGTATATCTTAGTATTTAAGCTAGCAATCACCAGTGCCATGGTATATCTTAGGATGCAAGCTAGCAATCACCAGTGCCATGGTATATCTTAGGATGCAAGCTAGCAATCACCAGTATCATGGTATATCTCAGGATGCAAGCTAGCAATCACCAGTACCATGGTATATCTTAGGATGCAAGCTAGCAATCACCAGTGCCATGGTATATCTTAAGATGTAAGCTAGCAATCACCAGGGCCATGGTATATCTTAGGATGTAAGCTAGCAATGACCAGGGCCATGGTATATCATAGGATGTAAGCTAGCAATCACCAGGGCCATGGTATATCTTATTATGCAAGCTAGCAATCACCAGGGCCATGGTATATCTTAGGGTGTAAGCTAGCAATCACCAGGGCCATGGTATATCTTATGATGTAAGCTAGCAATCACCAGGGCCATGGTATATCTTAGGATGTAAGCTGGCAATGATCAGGGCCATGGTATATCTTAGGATGCAAGGTAGCAATCACCAGTGACATGTTATATGTTAGGATGCAAGCAAGCAATCACCATTGCCATCGTATATCGTAGGATGCAAGCTAGCAATCACCAGCACCATGGTATATGTTAGGATGCAAGCTAGCAATCAACAGTGCCATGGTATATTGTAGGATGCAAGCTAGCAATCACCAGTGCCATGGTATATCATAGAATGCAAGCTAGCAATCTGAAGTGTCATGGTATATCTTATGATGCAAGCTAGCAAACACCGACGCCATGGTATATCTTAGTATGCAAGCTAGCAATCTACAGTGCCAATATATATCTTAGGATGCAAGCTAGCAATCTCCAGTGCCATGGTATATCTTAGGGTGCAAGCTAGCAATCTCCAGTGCCATGGTATATCTTAGGATGCAAGCTAGCAATCACCAGTGCCATGGTATATCTTAGGATGCAAGCTAGCAATCTCCAGTGCCATGGTATACCTTAGGATGCAAGCTAGCAATCACCAGTACCATGGTATATCTCAGGATGCAAGCTAGCAATTACCAGTGCCATGGTATATATTAGGATGCAAGCTAGTAATCACCAGTGCCATGGTATATCGTAGGATTCAAGGTAGCAATCACCAGGGCTATGGTATATCTTAGGGTGTAAGCTAGCAATCACCAGGGCCATGGTATATCTTATTATGTAAGCTAGCTATCACCAGGGCCATGGTATATCTTATTATGTAAGCTAGCAATCACCAGGGCCATGGTATATCTTATTATGTAAGCTAGCAATCACCAGTGTAATGATTTTGAGTGTTGATATTGAGAATAATAAAATCAATATTTATTATTGCTCTAACTTTTAGGAAGTTAATCTTAAACCTTAATCTTCAACCTTAATCTGCAACCTTAATCTTTAACGTTAATCTCCTAACATCTTTGTTTTGTTTGATTTCAGTAAAAAAGGCACAGCTTATTGGGAATGAAGGTAAGCGATTACATTGAGTTGTTATGACAACTTTAGGAAAATGTTTACAATCAATGATTTGTTATGTCAACTTTAGGAAGATGTTTACATTGAGTTGTTATGACAACTTTAGGAAGATGTTTACAATCAATGAGTTGTTAAGTCAACTTTAGGAAGATGTTTACAATCAATGAGTTGTTAAGTCAACTTTAGGAAGATGTTTACATTGAGTTGTTATGACAACTTTAGGAAGATGTTTACAATCAATGAGTTGTTAAGTCAACTTTAGGAAGATGTTTACATTGAGTTGTTATGACAACTTTAGGAAGATGTTTACAATCAATGAGTTGTTAAGTCAACTTTAGGAAGATGTTTACATTGAGTTGTTATGACAACTTTAGGAAGATGTTTACAATCAATGAGTTGTTAAGTCAACTTTAGGAAAATGTTTACAATCAATGATTTGTTATGACAACTTTAGGAAGATGTCTACAATTAATGAGTTGTTAAGTCAACTTTTGGAAGATGTCTACAATTAATGATTTGTTATGTCAAGTTTAGGAAGATGTTTACAATCAATGAGTTGTTAAGTCAACTTTTGGAAGATGTCTACAATTAATGATTTGTTATGTCAACTTTAGGAAGATGTTTACAATGAGTTGTTAAATATCTTTATATCTATCTATTAGTTTGCTATCGTTGATTTATATCCTTTTTGAAGAATTTACCTAAGAATGAAATTGCTGCCATTTCTATTACTCTTTTTTAGTTATCTACCTGTCTCTATCGCCCTTCTGTCAGATATCTACCTGTCTCTATCGCCCTTCTGTCAGATATCTACCTGTCTCTATCGCCCTCCTATCAGATATCTACCTGTCTCTATCGCCCTTCTGTCAGATATCTACCTGTCTCTATCGCCTTTCTGTCAGATATCTACCTGTCTCTATTGCCCTCCTGTCAGATATCTACCTGTCTCTATCGCCCTCCTGTCAGATATCTACCTGTCTCTATCGCCCTTCTGTCAGATATCTACCTGTCTCTATCGCCCTTCTGTCAGATATCAAGCTCTCTCTATTTCCCCCCATGTCAGATATCTAGCTGTCTCTATTCCCCCCATGTCAGATATCTAGCTGTCTTAATTCCCCCCATGTCAGATATCTAGCTGTCTCTATTTCCCCCCATGTCAGATATCTAGCTGTCTCTATTTCCCCCCATGTCAGATATCTAGCTGTCTCTATTTCCCCCCATGTCAGATATCTAGCTGTCTCTGTCTATTCCGACTCCCCCCACCACATATCAGATATATAACTGTATATATCGCCCCCCTTTACAGATACCACATTTGTCAACACAAAGTGACTCTTCATAGAAAGTCATAACAAGATAAACAAAAACAAAACAGAATCGTTAATTTATACAGAGAACAATTCAAACTTCAAAACAAATAATTTCACAATAGAACTTTTTTTTCATTTTATTGAAACAATCCCTGACTGATCTCCCTTGCCCGAAATCAGCCTTGACCGAGATTTCTATTCCATCATAAAACGTGAAATAATACATTTAGATGATTACTAAGCGATTACATTCGGAGCCTTTTGCCAGACGTTACAGTGACAGCTGATGACATCTATAATAAATACTGTTGACTTAATAGTTCATTCCTCTCACTTTCCAAGCGAAAGTTTTCCAAGGACAGTTTCAGCCATGGGGAGTACACATGATTTATGCTGCCACCAATGACGTCATTGATTTATGACCATGATTTTGCGTTGGTTAAACTCCAAATACGTTACTCTAGCATCTTCTGTGTAAGCAGACACCGCCTGGATTATAGGCGTTGAGATGTCAACTTTTGCGCACTTTCGTGTCGGTAACATTAACGTTATTTGTAAACTATTGGAACAAAATATTAAGAGCGTAACTCGAGAAAAGTATGTGGCCCACGGACCCCATAGACATATAGAAGACCTAGTTTTAACTATTCTGACAACGATTATTGACTTGACTTGTATGTCTACGTTAAATGTCAGTAAAATCCATAGACGATACATCATGTAGATCAAAGGTTGTTTTTCTTTAATGTCCATTCAAACTTTGTTTTCTTGACTCTTGACGTCTTTTCTTGTGTAAAGGACGTGATGATTGAAAGCTGCTCCCTGACAAATGTCTGAATTTATGCGCCCACTTCCAAAAGAACTCCAAATTGTCGGATTTCTTTTGGTCACAGTCTCAGAGAGATCGTCTCTCTGTTGTCAAAAAAACCGCAGGATTATTTGACAAAATGACGTATTAAAAATATTCATTGAAAGCTGGGGGTGCATTTCTTGGCGGCTTTTCCCTTTTTGTAGACGTCTGCCAAAGATGGTTATTTTAGTTGAGTCATAGCATTATATGCAGTGAGCTGAACATTTGGTTTCTTTCCAGGCACAACTAAACCATCTTACCCCCTTCATTCTACAAGCTAAACCATCTTACCCTCTTCATTCTAAAGGCTAAACCATCTTACCCCCTTCATTCTAAAAGCTAAACCATCTTACCTCCTTTATTCCAAAACTTTTTCTAGTCTGCAAATTGGGAGAGTTGAGGATTATTCCATTGGGATATCAACACAAGAAACGATCCTCCCCTCTCCCCCTATCCACATTCTGTTTAGGGCACAGGGCCCCTTGTGTTATTGACAGATTTGTCCATTTGCTTCGGCCATATTGCTTTCTGTCACGATCTTCTAGAACACAGTAGTGCAGCCTTGTAAGACTTAGGGCACAGAGCAGTGCAGTCTTGTAAGACTTGGGGCACACAGTAGTGCAGTCTTGTAAGACTTGGGGCACACAGCAGTGCAGTCTTGTAAGACTTGGGGCACAGAGCAGTGCAGTCTTGGAAGACTTGGGGCACCAGTAGTGCAGTCTTGTAAGACTTGGGGCTCTAATTAGTCTGCTGATGAAGACTTTAATCTGTCTGATAATGAAAACTTTGATTTGTTCATTAGATTGTCTTATTTTTCTGCTTTAAAAAACCATGTTCAACTATGTTATTCACACGTCTATAAAGCAGGGCCTTTTAGAGTGTCCTAATGATAGTCACACGTCTAAAAAGTAAGGCCTTTTATAGTGTCCTAATGATAGTCTTTCAGTGTGTACAGAACACAGCACATAATACTAACAATGGTGTTAGCATCTTTTTGTAAAAATAAATCATTTTGTAAAATAACTTCATGGGCCAATTTGAAATGACCTATTTGAAATGACCAATTTGAAATGACCAAAATCTCTTGACACCATCAACTTAACTGAGGAGCCAACGCCACAAGTTAGCATTGATCAACATGGCTGCCAACTTTATTGTTTACAGGCAAATTCTCTACATGTCCACAGTTTTTTACCAACAAACATATAATTTTCAATTGACAAACACAATATTTAGGACAAACAATTTTTGGGACATACAATTTTTAGGACAAACAATTTTTAGGACAAACAAATTTTAGGACAAACAGTTTTTAGGACAAACAATTTTTACGACAAACAGTTTTTAGGACAAACAGCTTTTAGGACAAACAATTTTTGGGACAAACAATTTTTGGGACCTTCAATTTTTGGGACAAACATTTTTTGGGACATACTATTTTTGGGACAAACACTTTGTGGGACATACAATTTTTGGGACAAACAATTTTTGGGACTTACAATTTTTGGGACTAACATTTTTTGGGACATACAATTTTTGGGACAAACACTTTGTGGGACATACACTTTTTGGGACAAACATTTTTTGGGACATAAAATCCTCAAATGTATGCATACTGCTCAGATATTATTTGTTGTTGGGGGCGGGTAGGGGGGTAGGGGAGTGGTGAGCAAATTTAAAACAAAGACACAAATATTTCCCACATAAATTTGAAAGAATTACAAGCGAAGTAAGACTAATGAGTATATCGGTTCGGTTCCATATTCGTACTTGCCAGCCAGGTACACTTATGGTGGCTAGGTGGGCTGGATTAAGTCCCCTGGATGGCCTTAGTTTAAGACCCCTGGGCGGACTTAATTTAAGACCCCTGGATGGCCTTAGTTTTAGACCTCTGAATCGCCTTAGTTTAAGCCCTCTGGATGGCCTTAGTTTAAGACCCCTGGATTGCCTTAGTTTAAGACCCCTGGATGGCCTTATTTTAAGATCCCTAGATGGCCTTAGTTTAAGACCCCTGGATGGCCTTAGTTTAAGACCCATTGATGGCTTTAGTTTAAGACCCCTGGATGGCCTTAGTTTGAGACCTTTTAAGCTTCTAAGGTGAATTAAAATTGAAAAACACTAGATTCGTGGAAAATTTAGAGTTCTCATTATTTATTTATGAATGTACTGTGTATGTTTATGTTGAATGTTAAAAGATATAAGTCAACTTTTGGCAGCCACAGTAGACTCAGTTAATTGGGATCACATTAATCCACTATAAGGGCCGTTTATTTGGATCACGTTAATCCACTGTAAGGGCCGTTATTTGGGATCACGTTAACCACAGTAGGCGCCATTAATTTGGATCACGTTAATCCACTGTAGGTGCCGTTATTTGGGATCACGTCAATACACAGTAGGCGTCGTTAATTTGGATCACATTAATCCACAGTAGGCACCGTTAATTGGGGTAACGTTAAGTCGCGATCTAAAAAATAAAAGAATGGACTGATACAATGGAAAAGTTCTTCCTTAATTGTATGATAAATGAAGAGATCTCATACATTTTTATGACCAATGAAAATCATAAGAGGGAGATAGATTTAGGGTCATTGGCTAGGTCAATATGAGCCCACCTTTTGGACTACACCTATATTTGAGATGATTTTAACACTGAGTACATGAACTTGATATGATTGTTATACTGAGTACAAATACTTGAATGCTGTACTCGATTACTTGATATAAACACCAACACAAACCGAAGTGTCTGACCTGTTCTAGTCAGGCAGTGGTCACTCAGGCTCAGTTCTAGCCAGGCAGTGTTCACTTAGGGTCAGTTCTGGCCAGCCAGTGGTCACTCAGGGTCAGTTCTGGCCAGGCAGTGGTCAGTCAGGGTCAGTTCTAGCCAGGCAGTGTTCACTTAGGGTCCGTCCTGGCCAGGCAGTGGTCACTCAAGGTCAGTTCTAGTCAGGCAGTGTTCACTTAGGATCTGTTCTGGCCAGGCAGTGGTCACTCAGGGTCAGTTCTAGCCTTGCAGTGTTCACTTAGGGTCTGTTCTGGCCAGTCAGTGGCCCCTCAGGGTCAGTTCTAGCCTTGCAGTGGTCACTTAGGGTCAGTTCTGGCCAGTCAGTATCCCCTCAGGGTCAGTTCTAGCCAGGCAGTGTTCACTTAGTGTCCGTTCTGGCCAGGCAGTGGACACTCAGGGTCAGTTCTAGCCATGCAGTGTTCCCTTAGGGTCCGTTCTGGCCAGGCAGTGGACACTCAGGGTCAGTTCTAGCCATGCAGTGTTCACTTAGGGTCCGTTCCAGTGTTTCTTTCAGGCATACCTCTGGGGGGACACTGCCCCCCCGGAGCAAGTCAAGTTCCCCCCCCCCCCCGGGGGAAAATGTGTAAGAAAAAAAAAAAAAAAAAAAAAAACTACTCTAAATTTAATTTTTATAAAATTTTTGAAAGTTATTGAAATGTGTGCCTCTAATCGATTACAACTATTTGAGGAAATAAAATATCGCTTTGTTAGATATATATTGATGAGACATAGCGTTCAGGTTAATCTTGTTACAGGCTCGCAGAAATCGATTATAAATATCGTATTTTTTTGAAAATTGCCCGCTCCTGATCATAAGCTAAAATCTTACTTTTTCTGATTCGCAGATATCGGTATCTTTTATTTAATTACATTTTGCAGCTGCAAAAGTTGAAAGACTTTTTAATAACCCTGTATTAAACTACCTTTTCATCGATATAAATGTCTGTAAATTAAATATAGTTCTTGCTAAGAAATAAACTTGCGCAATCTGTTTTCAAATTATATCATGCTTTAAAAAATCATTTTTAGCAAACATTTTAATGTAGTAGATTCCATAGATGTATACTGACATAGATAAAATGAAAATTTAAAAATAATAATAATAATAATTTAAAAAAAAAAAATTAGGAATTTACCGGTTACATACAAATAGTGGACGTTTCATCATAATTATTAAATCGAGTGTTTCTAATTTTTTAACACAGTTTCGGGAACAGAGTAAAATGATTTTTTAAAAAAAGTCTTTATTTATTAAATCCCCAATGACTTTCTCTGTTAATATAATAATAATAAACAATCTTCCCCAGCTGTTTGAACTATTTAAAAAAAATTATTTTAAGAGGATAATCCAGTAGAAAGAATATAATATATATTTAAACAACGAATAAAAAAAATCGAGGATTTCAATTATCTTGTAAATGCCATTTTTGGTAGTAGTTTTAAAAAAATTATATGGATTTGGTAAAAAAATTGTTTTCAAGTATAATATCGAAGAGGCAAGTTGTAATGATCTGAAGCAAATTATAGTAGTCTAAATTTCTTAATTAACATTTCAATCAACTGAATATTGAGAATTGAAACTTTAATAATTTATACGAAAAAAAATCACACATTAATAAATATATGAGTCTTTTGTAAACAGTTCTTGACTTCTGAACAATTATGTCTGTTACATATGATTTATAAATAAATACCAATTTTGAAAACCCATAAAGATATAGTCTTTAGCATTTTGACAGAAAAGCTTTTTTTCTTTTTGACTTTGGTGAAACTTGGAAATATTTTGAAATAAACATATGTTTTTGGTTTTTCTTTTTCGTTCAAAATGTAAAACTATTTTAGCATTTCTTTTTTGGGATCGATCCATCGCTTTACACCTCCATGTGCGAACCCCAACCTTTGTAAGCCCTTCTCTACTTCGTCAATCCATCTCAGTCTCGGTCGACCGGTGAGCCGTCTGCCCCTAGGTTTCTGCCTGTAGATCGTTTTTGTTGCTCCAGAATCCGGCATCCTTTCAATGTGTCCTGCCTAGGGCAGTCTGCCTTTTTTATATTGTTGTGACTATGGATGGGTATTTTTACAATTGATATAGCTCTTAGTTTGTACGGATTCCCAAAACAAAATTGTCTATCACCAGGTCATATATTTAGCAGGTTCTCTGCTTTTCTGGTAGGAACCAAGTCTCACTACTGGTCTTGTGATAGTGGTGTATACTTCCTTCTTTGTTCCCTTAGCGAGATTTTTGCTTTGAAGTAGCTTTTGTAAATTGAAATAAGAACGGTTGCATGCTGTTATTCTTGCTTGCACCTCCGATTGTATTTCCTCTTGTTTATTTATAGTCACCCCTAGATATTTGAAAGTAGCTACCCTCTCAAAGGTGTAGATGTTCATATTGATGAAGTCATCAGTGCGTATTTCCTGACATTATCATAAATATTGCCTTCGCTTTATTTACATCAAGACCAGCTTTGACCGTCATATCTTCAAGTTCCCTGAAAGTTTTAATTATATCATCAATGCTGTTTCTACCAAGTAGCGCTATATCGTCTGTGTAGGCCAGGTATTGCAGTGGCTGGCTTTATAAAGTTCCTTATGGTTGTTCTGTACCACCTCTCAAATGCTCACACGTATGTTTCTAATGCTTTTTTCTAAAGGGATGTTGAAAATGATATACGGATTTCCTCGTCTGAGCCCCAGATTGATTGGGAACTCCTTCAAGTACTCCCCATGTACTTTGATTCTACTTTTGTAGTTATCCATTGTCATATGTATGAGTCGGGTACGTTTGTTAAGGACTCCAAGTTCCAGCACAGCATCGTTCATGTATTTTCTGTCGAAGCTATCATAAGCTGATTTGTAGTCCACATATCGTTGGTGTATGTTGATGTTTTCTTAGCATTTTTCTACGAGACATCTAACAGTAAATATTTGAACGTTTGAAATACCCTTTCACACATTGTCTTAAAGATACATTGAAACCAGTGCATGGTACCCTCACTAGGTAACTCTTGTTACCAGTGAAATATCCGCATCAACACCAGGCACAGAAACATTGCAAATCGCATCTACATTCATAGGAGCCATAATGATCAATAAATTGATTGTGAGCTCTTAATAGACAGAAAAAGAAGACGAACAATTTGCACCACAATGCATCACTGCATTTTGAATTTATTATTTTTAAATTAAGGTGACCCCTGCCCTCACTTTTGCTCAAACTCTTCGGATTTCTCAATTTCTGCTACCCCCTCCCCCCTTTTTTATCCTTGACGTCGATCAATGTGACTACCGGGTTGAATCTAATCTTGTGTCAAATGATTTTCTTCGGCACACCACAACCAGAATGAATTTAGTTTGTGTCTGGCACTGGTAGCCATAATGCCTCCCACGACGCTTGAAAAATTATTTGCCCCGATCAAATGAAAGTCTTATCAAAACATTCGAATCATGTATACTCCAAAATGCACCTCTTTATTGTTAAACAATCACACATTTTCTGCTGCCCTACTTCCCGATAAAAATTACTTGCCATGACAGCCGAATTTGGTGCTGATATATACACTGCCCAGCGGCGTGCCTAGTGTTAGCGCCACCCTAGGTGGGTTAACTTTTTTGCCACGCTACCTTTCTCGATAGAAACTCTGCAGATGTCCGAAAATCCCGCCGCTCTATCTAAAGAAAAAATGACACCTGGGAAGACCAAATGTTCGCCCCCCCCCACTTCTACGTCACTGACGTGAGTCTCTGATGACAGGGGACAAGATTCATTTTTACACCCCCCCCCCCCCCGCTAAACTCTGAAACCTATTATTTTCGTCCATTAACCCTTTAGCCCATTAGATGCCCCCGCTAGTCTGGCGCCCGGGGACATATATCCCATCTGCCACCCCTTAGCTACGCCTCTGTCCACTGAAAAACTGGCACTGCCCCCCCCCCCCCCCGAACGTCAAAAGTGCCCCCTCGGGGGAAAATTTCTGAAAAGAAACACTGGTCCGTTCTAGCCAGGCAGTGGTCACTCAGGCTAAGTTCTGGCCAGTCAGTGGCTCCTCAGGGTCCGTTCTAGCCAGGCAGTGGACACTCATAAAAGCAGCCCATTCACTATTGCGCCCTACTGAGATGATTTATGGCAGCCAGTCAATGATTAGATGCCGGACGTGTACTTTTGGCTGGCTTCGTCCAGTCAATGAACTCTTACTTCCTACACTATAATGCTCAGTATCAGCTCAACCGTCCTATCCCCTCCCCCATGTCCTTGTCTCGGCTTGAAATGTCTTACTCACCCCATAGGTCAGGCTCAGCTGGTAATGTCCTACCGACCCATAAGACCCGTCTTAGCATGTAACGTCCTACCCACACCTAGCGCCAGTCTCAGATAGTAACGTCCTGCCCATCCCTTGGGTGAGTCTCAATTGGTTAAGGCCTATCCACCCTCAGAGTCAGGTGGTCCTATGTCATATCCATATGAGTAGTACTATCTTAGATCACTGGTAGAATTCTAAAGATCAATGATAGTCCTATCAGATAAATTATCCTAGAACATATATGTTGCAGGTCCTAGCGCAGTGGTTCTCAACCTTTCTAATGCCGCGACCCTTTCATACAGTTCCTCCTGTTGTGGCGACCCCCAACCACAAAATTATTTTCTTTGATACTTTATAACTGTAGAGCATATTTGTTTTCAGATGGTCTTAGGCGACCCACAGGTTGAGAACCGTTGTCCTAGAGTATTTATGTTGTAGGTCCTAGGCTATATATGTTACTCTGCCATACAGATTAAATAATGAAATAATTGAACACTGTAGGACATAGAGTCCATGTTATTGTTACAGACAGTTCTATAAGTCCTAAACTAGCTCAAATAATGACGTCATTGGGCACTACAGGTCCTAGGATTTTATCAAGCGTTGCCAATTAATAACACATTTTGATCAGTTATTGTCTTTGGTCGTTATTGACTAATCATTTGATATGTTATGTTGTTGTTTTCAGAACGCTTTAACACATACGTGACCTTGAAACTTCAAAATGTAAAGTCAACAACTATCCAAGTCAAAGGGACTAACCCTAGCTGGGAGCAGGACTTTCTATTGTAAGTACCCCAAAAGTTATCTTTCCTTTCAGTGCAAATCTCTTTTTGCCATCTATCATTTCTACTGAAGTGTCCATTTTCTTCTCAGCACGGCAATGATTCAAAACATCATTTATTTTATACATCATTGATTCAACACATCATTTTTTCAACACATGCCGATGTTGGAGGCCGCACATTAATTAATTGTTTGTAATGTGTTAGGTGGGACAGCCCACTGAAGTTATGAAAATGGTATAGGAATGCATACTCAAATAATATGTAGCGTATAAAAGGAAAAAAGAATTCCGTAAAATAATAGAAAATAACTATGATCGTTTTTAAGAATCTGAAGGAACTTAAATCTTTTCGTTTCTTTTGCGTAAAGGTCAGCATAGCTCATTCATATATATATATATATATATATATATATATATATATATATATATATATATATATAAATATTTATATATATTAATTTCTTTAAAACTCTGTTTGGGGAGGGGAAAAAGTAATACGATAGTTTCATTTGCGCAAGGCAGCACACTATGCGTATCAGGTTGAATTTGACAAATAATTAACCTTCTTAGGTACATATATGTGGGGGTGAGGAAATAGGGTGTGTACAATTTTACATGGATGACAATTTTTTAAATCCAATGATATTAAAGTTGTGGAAAATGGGTGCTATATTCTCATTTGACCAATTTAGAGAATCAATGACGTTAACAAAACGTAAGTATATTTACATAAACACCCATGAATATCAAAACCCAATCATTTTACATAAACGAAAATTTAATATTAAAAAAATAAATGGGTTAAGATAGATAGATAGATAGATAGATAGATAGATAGATAGATAGATAGATAGATAGATAGATAGATTGATAGATAGATAGATAGATAGATAGATAGATAGATAGATAGATAGATAGATTGATAGATTGATAGATAGATAGATAGATAGATAGATAGATAGATAGATTGATAGATAGATTGATAGATAGATAGATAGATAGATAGATAGATAGATAGATAGATAGATAGATAGATAGATAGATAGATAGATAGATAGATAGATAGATAGATAGATAGATAGATAGATAGATAGATAGATAGATAGATAGATAGATGATATATAGATGGATGGATGGATGGATGGATGGATGGGTGGATGGGTGGGTGGATGGATGGATGGATGGATAGATGGATATACAGATAGATAGATAGATAGATGGATGGATGGACGGACGGACGGATGGATGGATGGATAGAGAGATGATTGATAGATAATGATTGATTGATTGCAGATTTATTGATAGATTGATAGATTGATTGATTGATAGATAGATTGATTGATTGATAGATTGATTGATTGATATATTGATATATATATGTAGATGTCCTGTCTCAAACAAATATGTGCAGCGTCAAAGACGCCTCCGCTGGCTTGGGCACGTCAAGCGAATGCAACCTGGTCGCATAAGGACGTGCTGTACAGCGAGCTGGTGACAGGGTCAAGGTCATTTGGACGGCCTCTTCTCAGATACTTAGACGTATGCAAAAGAGACATGAAGGCGGCCAACATCAACATCTCAAATCGGGAGGACCTGGCGGAGGATCGATCCACATGGCGGGGCA
Source organism: Omphiscola glabra (assembly GCA_964017045.1). Lineage (NCBI taxonomy): Eukaryota > Metazoa > Mollusca > Gastropoda > Lymnaeidae > Omphiscola > Omphiscola glabra. The sequence goes on from OZ024794.1 coordinate 84,872,715, forward strand.
TCGTGAAGGCAGGATCACTACGTGCCGAGGAGCTCTACAGGGTGGAAGCAGCTGTAAAGAGAGCGCAGAGAAAGGCCAGAAAACACTGCTCCACCGCATTCGTGTGTGGGACTTGCAAAAGAGACTGCCACTCGAGGATCGGTCTCACTAGCCACACCAAAGGCTGCAATCAGACAAGATAATCTATCGTCTCTCGTAGACGGAAAGATGCCATACATACATACATACATATGTAGATAGATAGATGATTGATAGATTGATTGATAGATCGACAGCTCGATAGATTGTTAGATCGATTTATAGACGGACAAACAGGCGGACAGACAGAAGGACAGATTGATAGATAGATAGGTAAATAGATGGATGGATGGATCGATGGATGGTAGACAGAACGCTTCCTTGAATAGTTGCGCAAACGTTTTCTTTTATTCGGTAAACTATGTTTATACATATATAAAAATTAAAGTATACATATATGTCCGGTGTGCGCTCCTATACCTTTCATACGATTGCGATAAACCTTTGGTGAGTTGTGCATACGCCCGTACATTTTTCTGAATTATTACACACATTTTCCGTTTTGGGCCCAAGGCCCTAAATTATTTTTTTTTTCTGTCATGAGTCAAATATGATTTACATATGTTTTCCTATAACATTCATCCGATTGCGATAAAAACTGTGGTAAATTGTTGTGCGCAAGCTCGCCATTTTTTTTTTCCTAATACACATGTAATTAAAAACAAGCGACCTTCCATTTTGTGTGACATAATAATTCTATTTCTGAAATAGTACAACCATTTTACAATTTGGCGCTTGGGGCCGGGGTCCTTATTTTTTTTAATTTGTATGTGAGCTATATAAATATAATTTAAAACAGAGTTGCTGCATGGGTGGATCAATCGCTACAAGTGTGTGGACTACATTTTGAAAATCCATGCTTCTCACGGGGGCAACTGTGCGTCGAAAAAACGTTTAATTTTTTTTTGTGTACGCACCAGACGGGAAAAAAAAAAAATTATATTTAAAAATTACTTCAAAAAGGCAATTAAAACACAAACACTTTTTTCCTTTGAGTGGCATTGCAACGCATGCCGGGTTCTAGCTAGTATATTAGAAAAAAAATAGTACATTCAATTTCTATTTATATATTTGATTTGACGTATTATATTAGAATAAATAGAACGCTCATATATATCATTAGAGCAATAACAAAGGGGTATCTATGGAGGTATACAATAAGGATAACTAGAGAACTTACAATAAGGATACCTAGAGGGCTTACAATGGGGATAAGTAGAGGGATTACAATATGGATTCATAGAGGGCTTACAATAGTGTTACATAGAAGGCTAACAATAGGGATACGTAGAGGGCTTACTATAGGGATACATAGAGGGCTCACAATAGGGATACGTAGAGGACTCAAAATATGGATTCCAGAATCAACCAGCCTCCCATTCCGTAAACAAACGCCATACAAGAGTTATCCCGGCTGGAACACTCTCTTTGCTCAATGTCATTTTCAACGGCCATCTTTTTATCTTGTAAATTCTTATATCGATTGTATAATTTAAGTTTATTGCAAGCACCCATGCTGGGAAATATTTGATTAGAGACGTCATGGCTTAAGACGCCATGTTTAAAGACACCTGGTCTGAGGTCACTATGTTTGAAAAAGCTTCTGTGTGGGTCAAATGGTTAATAGAACCCACTGGAAATTCGGTTATGTTAATTCGATTATTGCCTATCTATCCTTTATATTCTTTGCCACCCTAACTATCCGCAAGTTGAGGACCCTTGAAGGGCATCTACTGTAGCTATCCTTAGGTGCACTGTGTCCATAGTTTCTTCCCAATCTTTCTACACACATAGATCTTTCACATTCTTTTCCAATCTCTTACACATATTCCTTCCCAATCTCACTACACACGTATCAAGCTCTTCAACTTGTGAAGTAATTGACATAATTTTGAAATAGACAGATGACTTAATTAAAAAAATAGACAGTTGACAATTGTGTGACGTAGATAGATGATATAGTTGTGAAATTGACATATTGCTAAGTTGCTAAGTTGACAGATGACGATTCAGTGACGTATTCACATGACATACTAGTAAAGTAAAGAGACAGTTGACAAAGTTATAAGGTAGACAAGTGACATAGTTGTTAAGTAGCCAGACGACAAATTCACATGATATAGTGTGACGTAGTTAAGACCGATGACATAGTTGTGAAGTAGACAGATGACATCTTTAAAGCCGACAGATGTCAGAAATTGTCTTAGAACCTTTGGTCATGTTTTGTGTGGCCGACATTTAACCACTTAGCCTGCCAGGTACTAGCGTCATCAGCATGACATCACAACATCCGTTGATTTGATTGGTTAATATCTTGCTGGTCAGAAACTTTCCCGTGTGAAAATGATTAAGTTTTAAGTTTATTGCCGTTAATCTAGGATTATGGCAGGGATGTTAGTAAAAGATTACGGCAGGGAAGGGATGTGTGTGTTGAGATGTAGGCTAGGGGGAGTAATGATGTGTGTTGAGATGTAGGCTAGGGGGAGTAATGATGTGTGTTGAGATGTAGGCTAGAGGTAGTAATGATGTGTGTTGATATGGGGGGGGGGGGTAATGATGAATGAGTGGAGAGGCAGCTCGGCCTTAAGGGAAGGGGAGGGGTGTTTTGGCGAGGAGAGAGGAAACATGTTGTTAGGATTTGCTCAATATGCCAGAGGCACACAGCAAGCATTATTTAGTTTTCAACTGCTACGCTGTCTACACTGTCTACACTGTCTACACTGTCTACACTGTCTACACTGTCTACACTGTCTACACTGTCTACACTGTCTACACTGCTAAATTGTGGACGAGAAATGAGTGGCTTATTACTCTTGCTCTATAATGATCTTGTTTAACAACAGACACGAAATAACATATAATTAGCTACGGCTAACAACCTCTTGTCAGATAGGGGTGTTCTATATTAGGCAATCAGATAGTCGTATTCTGCATAGGCAATGAGAAGGGTGTATTCTACATTAGGCAATGAGAAGGATGTATTCTACATTAGGCAATGAGAAGGGTGTATGCTACATTGGGCAATGAGAAGGGTGTATTCTACTTTAGGCAATGAGAAGGATGTATTCTACATTAGGCAATGAGAAGGGTGTATTCTACATTGGGCAATGAGAAGGGTGTATTCTACATTGGGCAATGAGAAAGGTGTATTCTACTTTAGGCAATGAGAAGGATGTATTCTACGTTGGGCAATGAGAAGGGTGTATTCTACTTTAGGCAATGAGAAGGATGTATTCTACATTAGGCAATGAGAAGGATGTATTCTACATTAGGCAATGCGAAGGATGTATTCTACATTAGGCAATGAGAAGGATGTATTCTACATTGGGCAATGAGAAGGATGTATTCTACTTTAGGCAATGAGAATTATGTATTCTACATTAGGCAATGAGAAGGATGTATTCTACATTAGGCAATGAGAAGGATGTATTCTACATTAGGCAATGAGAAGGATGTATTCTACATTAGGCAATGAGAAGGATGTATTCTACATTAGGCAATGAGAAGGATGTATTCTACATTGGGCAATGAGAAGGATGTATTCCACTTTAGGCAATATGAAGAGTGTATTCTACATTAGGCAATGAGAAGGATGTATTCTACATTAGGCAATGAGAAGGATGTATTCTACATTAGGCAATGAGAAGGATGTATTCTACATTAGGCAATGAGAAGGATGTATTCTACATTGGGAAATGAGAAGGATGTATTCTACTTTAGGCAATGAGAATTATGTATTCTACATTAGGCAATGAGAAGGATGTATTCTACATTAGGCAATGAGAAGGATGTATTCTACATTAGGCAATGAGAAGGATGTATTCTACATTAGGCAATGAGAAGGATGTATTCTACATTAGGCAATGAGAAGGATGTATTCTACATTGGGCAATGAGAAGGATGTATTCCACTTTAGGCAATATGAAGAGTGTATTCTACATTAGGCAATGAGAAGGATGTACTCTACTTTAGGTAATGAGAAGGATGTACTCTACTTTAGGCAATGAAAAGGTTGTATTCTCGACGCCAACATGTAATGTCAATAGCTATTTTTTAAACTTCTCTGGTAAATGTCAATTTGCCAAGTTGAATATTCAAACACTTGAACTCATTGTTGGCCAAGTTGAATATTCAAAAAATTGAACTCATTGTTGGCCAAGTTGAATATTCAAACAATTGAACTCATTGTTGGCCAAGTTGAATATTCAAACACTTGAACTCATTGTTGGCCAAGTTGAATATTCAAACAATTGAACTCATTGTTGGCCAAGTTGAATATTCAAACAATTGAACTCATTGTTGGCCAAGTTGAATATTCAAACAATTGAACTCATTGTTGGCCAAGTTGAATATTCAAACACTTGAACTCATTGTTGGCCAAGTTGAATATTCAAACAATTGAACTCATTGTTGGCCAAGTTGAATATTCAAACAATTGAACTCATTGTTGGCCAAGTTGAATATTCAAACAATTGAACTCATTGTTGGCCAAGTTGAATATTCAAACACTTGAACTCATTGTTGGCCAAGTTGAATATTCAAACAATTGAACTCATTGTTGGCCAAGTTGAATATTCAAACAATTGAACTCATTGTTGGCCAAGTTGAATATTCAAACAATTGAACTCATTGTTGGCCAAGTTGAATATTCAAACAATTGAACTCATTGTTGGCCAAGTTGAATATTCAAACACTTGAACTCATTGTTGGCCAAGTTGAATATTCAAACACTTGAACTCATTGTTGGCCAAGTTGAATATTCAAACAATTAAACTCATTGTTGGCCAAGTTGAATATTCAAACACTTGAACTCATTGTTGGCCAAGTTGAATATTCAAACAATTGAACTCATTGTTGGCCAAGTTGAATATTCAAACAATTGAACTCATTGTTGGCCAAGTTGAATATTCAAACAATTGAACTCATTGTTGGCCAAGTTGAATATTCAAACAATTGAACTCATTGTTGGCCAAGTTGAATATTCAAACAATTGAACTCATTGTTGGCCAAGTTGAATATTCAAACAATTGAACTCATTGTTGGCCAAGTTGAATATTCAAACAATTGAACTCATTGTTGGCCAAGTTGAATATTCAAACACTTGAACTCATTGTTGGCCAAGTTGAATATTCAAACAATTGAACTCATTGTTGGCCAAGTTGAATATTCAAACAATTGAACTCATTGTTGGCCAAGTTGAATATTCAAACAATTGAACTCATTGTTGGCCAAGTTGAATATTCAAACAATTGAACTCATTGTTGGCCAAGTTGAATATTCAAACACTTGAACTCATTGTTGGCCAAGTTGAATATTCAAACACTTGAACTCATTGTTGGCCAAGTTGAATATTCAAACACTTGAACTCATTGTTGGCCAAGTTGAATATTCAAACACTTGAACTCATTGTTGGCCAAGTTGAATATTCAAACACTTGAACTCATTGTTGGCCAAGTTGAATATTCAAACACTTGAACTCATTGTTGGCCAAGTTGAATATTCAAACACTTGAACTCATTGTTGGCCAAGTTGAATATTCAAACACTTGAACTCATTGTTGGCCAAGTTGAATATTCAAACACTTGAACTCATTGTTGGCCAAGTTGAATATTCAAACACTTGAACTCATTGTTGGCCAAGTTGAATATTCAAACAATTGAACTCATTGTTGGCCAAGTTGAATATTCAAACAATTGAACTCATTGTTGGCCAAGTTGAATATTCAAACAATTGAACTCATTGTTGGCCAAGTTGAATATTCAAACACTTGAACTCATTGTTGGCCAAGTTGAATATTCAAACAATTGAACTCATTGTTGGCCAAGTTGAATATTCAAACAATTGAACTCATTGTTGGCCAAGTTGAATATTCAAACAATTGAACTCATTGTTGGCCAAGTTGAATATTCAAACAATTGAACTCATTGTTGGCCAAGTTGAATATTCAAACACTTGAACTCATTGTTGGCCAAGTTGAATATTCAAACACTTGAACTCATTGTTGGCCAAGTTGAATATTCAAACACTTGAACTCATTGTTGGCCAAGTTGAATATTCAAACACTTGAACTCATTGTTGGCCAAGTTGAATATTCAAACACTTGAACTCATTGTTGGCCAAGTTGAATATTCAAACAATTGAACTCATTGTTGGCCAAGTTGAATATTCAAACACTTGAACTCATTGTTGGCCAAGTTGAATATTCAAACACTTGAACTCATTGTTGGCCAAGTTGAATATTCAAACAATTGAACTCATTGTTGGCCAAGTTGAATATTCAAACAATTGAACTCATTGTTGGCCAAGTTGAATATTCAAACACTTGAACTCATTGTTGGCCAAGTTGAATATTCAAACAATTGAACTCATTGTTGGCCAAGTTGAATATTCAAACAATTGAACTCATTGTTGGCCAAGTTGAATATTCAAACAATTGAACTCATTGTTGGCCAAGTTGAATATTCAAACACTTGAACTCATTGTTGGCCGAGTTGAATATTCAAACAATTGAACTCATTGTTGGCCGAGTTGAATATTCAAACAATTGAACTCATTGTTGGCCAAGTTGAATATTCAAACACTTGAACTCATTGTTGGCCAAGTTGAATATTCAAACAATTGAACTCATTGTTGGCCAAGTTGAATATTCAAACAATTGAACTCATTGTTGGCCAAGTTGAATATTCAAACAATTGAACTCATTGTTGGCCAAGTTGAATATTCAAACACTTGAACTCATTGTTGGCCAAGTTGAATATTCAAACAATTGAACTCATTGTTGGCCAAGTTGAATATTCAAACAATTGAACTCATTGTTGGCCAAGTTGAATATTCAAACAATTGAACTCATTGTTGGCCAAGTTGAATATTCAAACAATTGAACTCATTGTTGGCCAAGTTGAATATTCAAACAATTGAACTCATTGTTGGCCAAGTTGAATATTCAAACACTTGAACTCATTGTTGGCCAAGTTGAATATTCAAACAATTGAACTCATTGTTGGCCAAGTTGAATATTCAAACAATTGAACTCATTGTTGGCCAAGTTGAATATTCAAACACTTGAACTCATTGTTGGCCAAGTTGAATATTCAAACAATTGAACTCATTGTTGGCCAAGTTGAATATTCAAACAATTGAACTCATTGTTGGCCAAGTTGAATATTCAAACAATTGAACTCATTGTTGGCCAAGTTGAATATTCAAACACTTGAACTCATTGTTGGCCAAGTTGAATATTCAAACAATTGAACTCATTGTTGGCCAAGTTGAATATTCAAACAATTGAACTCATTGTTGGCCAAGTTGAATATTCAAACAATTGAACTCATTGTTGGCCAAGTTGAATATTCAAACACTTGAACTCATTGTTGGCCAAGTTGAATATTCAAACAATTGAACTCATTGTTGGCCAAGTTGAATATTCAAACAATTGAACTCATTGTTGGCCAAGTTGAATATTCAAACAATTGAACTCATTGTTGGCCAAGTTGAATATTCAAACACTTGAACTCATTGTTGGCCAAGTTGAATATTCAAACAATTGAACTCATTGTTGGCCAAGTTGAATATTCAAACAATTGAACTCATTGTTGGCCAATTTGAATATTCAAACAATTGAACTCATTGTTGGCCAAGTTGAATATTCAAACACTTGAACTCATTGTTGGCCAAGTTGAATATTCAAACAATTGAACTCATTGTTGGCCAAGTTGAATATTCAAACAATTGAACTCATTGTTGGCCAAGTTGAATATTCAAACAATTGAACTCATTGTTGGCCAAGTTGAATATTCAAACACTTGAACTCATTGTTGGCCAAGTTGAATATTCAAACAATTGAACTCATTGTTGGCCAAGTTGAATATTCAAACAATTGAACTCATTGTTGGCCAAGTTGAATATTCAAACAATTGAACTCATTGTTGGCCAAGTTGAATATTCAAACAATTGAACTCATTGTTGGCCAAGTTGAATATTCAAACAATTGAACTCATTGTTGGCCAAGTTGAATATTCAAACACTTGAACTCATTGTTGGCCAAGTTGAATATTCAAACAATTGAACTCATTGTTGGCCAAGTTGAATATTCAAACACTTGAACTCATTGTTGGCCAAGTTGAATATTCAAACAATTGAACTCATTGTTGGCCAAGTTGAATATTCAAACAATTGAACTCATTGTTGGCCAAGTTGAATATTCAAACAATTGAACTCATTGTTGGCCAAGTTGAATATTCAAACACTTGAACTCATTGTTGGCCAAGTTGAATATTCAAACACTTGAACTCATTGTTGGCCAAGTTGAATATTCAAACAATTGAACTCATTGTTGGCCAAGTTGAATATTCAAACAATTGAACTCATTGTTGGCCAAGTTGAATATTCAAACACTTGAACTCATTGTTGGCCAAGTTGAATATTCAAACAATTGAACTCATTGTTGGCCAAGTTGAATATTCAAACAATTGAACTCATTGTTGGCCAAGTTGAATATTCAAACAATTGAACTCATTGTTGGCCAAGTTGAATATTCAAACACTTGAACTCATTGTTGGCCAAGTTGAATATTCAAACAATTGAACTCATTGTTGGCCAAGTTGAATATTCAAACAATTGAACTCATTGTTGGCCAAGTTGAATATTCAAACAATTGAACTCATTGTTGGCCAAGTTGAATATTCAAACACTTGAACTCATTGTTGGCCAAGTTGAATATTCAAACAATTGAACTCATTGTTGGCCAAGTTGAATATTCAAACAATTGAACTCATTGTTGGCCAAGTTGAATATTCAAACAATTGAACTCATTGTTGGCCAAGTTGAATATTCAAACACTTGAACTCATTGTTGGCCAAGTTGAATATTCAAACAATTGAACTCATTGTTGGCCAAGTTGAATATTCAAACAATTGAACTCATTGTTGGCCAAGTTGAATATTCAAACACTTGAACTCATTGTTGGCCAAGTTGAATATTCAAACAATTGAACTCATTGTTGGCCAAGTTGAATATTCAAACAATTGAACTCATTGTTGGCCAAGTTGAATATTGAAACAATTAAACTCATTGTTGGCCAAGTTGAATATTGAAACAATTGAACTCATTGTTGGCCAAGTTGAATATTCAAACAATTGAACATATTGTTGGCCAAGTTGAATATTGAAACAATTGAACATATTGTTGTCCAAGTTGAATATTCAAACAATTGAACTCATTGTTGGCCAAGTTGAATATTGAAACAATTGAACTCATTGTTGGCCAAGTTGAATATTCAAACAATTGAACTCATTGTTGGACAAGTTGAATATTCAAACAATTGCACTCGTTGTTGTCCAAGTTCTGGTATTGATTATCTCCACTAGACATCTGTAGTAAGTACGACAACTGTGTATTAACCTCTCCAATGATCCCCCTTTAGCAACTCTTGATTTACTGTTGTAATCAATTCGTCTTACCTCCCCCTGGTGTAGCTGGCAAGGGGAGGCATCGACCCAAGACTGCATATCTCTCCGCTTGACATCTCACAGTGTATTCATCCGCCTTCAATCAGGCTCAGCTATAAATAAATTAGACGCCAGACTTTCTTCCCCATTTAGACGTACCTTGGCGTCGAACATTAATTAATGCTTCTATTTAAACAATTCACGTCGTTAAATGTTGGTAGTCCTTATGACTCCCATCCGAAATTATTTTTACGATTATTATTGATCACTATTTGTACAATTATTGTTAGTTACTAGGAGTGGGGTTATAATCAGGGACGCGTACAAGTGAGGCTCCTGGTTATTCTTACTCTTTTATTATTCTTCCTGATTCCATGCATGTGAAATCCAACTCCACCTACCTCCATTCTATGCATGTGAAATCCAACTCCACCTACCTCCATTCTATGCATGTGAAATCCAACTCCACCTACCTCCATTCTATGCATGTGAAATCCAACTCCACCTACCTCCATTCTATGCATGTGAAATCCAACTCCACCTACCTCCATTCTATGCATGTGAAATCCAACACCACCTACCTCCATTCTATGCATGTGAAATCCAACTCCACCTACCTCCATTCTATGCATGTGAAATCCAACTCCACCTACCTCCATTCTATGAATGTCAAATTAAACTCCACCTACGTCTATTCTATGAATGTCAAATCCAACTCCACCTACCTGCATTCTATGCATGTGAAATCCAACTCCACCTACCTCCATTCTATGCATGTGAAATCCAACTCCACCTACCTCCATTCTATGCATGTGAAATCCAACTCCACCTACCTCCATTCTATGAATGTCAAATTAAACTCCACCTACCTTTATTATATGAATGTCAAATCCAACTCCACCTACCTCCATTCTATGCATGTGAAATCCAACTCCACCTACCTCCATTCTATGAATGTCAAATTAAACTCCACCTACCTTTATTATATGAATGTCAAATCCAACTCCACCTACCTCCATTCTATGCATGTGAAATCCAACTCCACCTACCTCCATTCTATGAATGTCAAATCCAACTCCACCTACCTCCATTCTATGAATATAAAATCCAACTCCACGTACCTCCATTCTATGAATGTCAAATCCAACTCCATCTACCTCCATTCTATGAATTTCAAATCTAACTCTACCTACCTCCATTCTATCAATGTATCAAATCTAACTCCACTTAACAGCTGGAGTCACCGCAGCATAAATATATTTCCATAGTTAACACGTGCTGCTATAGATCTTCTCTAGCTGAGACTAGCTGCTTCTAGCTGAGACTATCAGCTTCTAGCTGAGACTAGCAGCCTCTAGCTAAGACTAGCTGCCGCTAGTTAAGACTGGCTTACTCTAGCTGAGACTAGCTACCTCTAGCTAAGACTAGCTGCCTCTAGCTGAGACTAGCTGCCTCTAGCTGAGACTAGCTGAGACTATCTGCATATAGCTGAGACTATCTGAGACTAGCTGCCTCTAGCTGAGACTAGCTCCCTCTGGCTGAGACTAGCTGCCTTTATCTGAGGCTAGCTTCCTCTGGCTGAGACTAGCTGCCTCTGACTGAGACTAGCTGTCTCTGGCTGAGACTAGCCGCCTGGCTGAGACTTGCTTCCTCTAGCTTAAACTGGTGTACACTGCGTGGTTGCCGGGAATGTGTACGCTAGAAATATTTCCCGTCGGAAGTTTGTTCAAAAACCAAACACATTTTTTAAATTAAAATATTTACAGTTTCACCATTTGCAACTCGCACTTTCGCTTAAAACCATTTTAGAAATAAGTCACGATATCTCCGTTGAACAAATTTTCATTGCGAGCCAACTTCCGTCCAACAGTTGTCTTTGGAACAATTTTCTTTCGTACAAATTTCCAGATACGCCTGCTAGCATCTGTTCCTGTCTGAGACCAATGGCGTTAGTTGTCGGCTTAATTTATTTGTTAACAACCAAAAGATATTTAGACAGGGCCTCTTAAACTTTAAGTGTGCCATGTACCCCGGCGTTAGTTTTGTCGTGTCATGTACCCCTACGTTAGTTTTGTCAGTCAATACTCCACAGTATGGTTAAAGATTTTCCGGACATTTAAAATCTTTGTTGGACGCCAAAGAACAAACCGGATGTTAAGTTACTGTCGGAATACAGACATTGTCTGGTGGCAAGAGTACACTTAAAATGCTGACATACAGACAGCGCAAAATTATTGGAGACTGGAGTACGGCAACGATGGGGTGGGGGTTGACGTACGCAGACGGCATGCGGAGGTGAGGAATGTGTAGATGGTGTCATGGTGTTAGGTAGGGTGATATTAAGGTGTGAGGTGTTAAGGGGAGCGTTGTTAGGGTGGTAGTGGTGGTGGGGTGTGTGGGTGTGTTATAAGGGTGGAGGTGGTGGGGTGTGTGGGGGTGTTGTTAGTGTGGTGGTGGTGGGGTGTGTGGGTGTGTTGTTAGTGTGGTAGTAGTGGTGGGGTGTGTGGGTGTGTTGTAAGGGTGGAGGTGGTGGTAGGGGTGTGGGGGTGTTGTAAGGGTGGAGGTGGTAGGGTGTGTTGTTAGGAGGGTCATAAAGACTGGTCGTCAGTTGGCCAATTACGGTCGTCTGCTTGAGCCTCTAAGGGAGATAATTAGTTGACTTAAAGGATCTGCTTGTCTGTCCTTAGCGCGCTAACTATTTGGACGTGCGGGGAATAGCAAACAACAGAATTGTCCCATTGTTAGATGTGTCTTGTCCCATTGTTAGATGTGTTTTGTCCCATTGTTAGATGCATCTTGTCCCATGGTTAGTAGATGCGTCTTGTCGCATTGTTAGATGTGTCTTGTCCCATTGTTAGATGTGTCTTGTCCCATTGTTAGATGCGTCTTGTCCCATGGTTAGTAGATGCGTCTTGTCCCATTGTTAGATGTGTCTTGTCCCATGTTAGATGTGTCTTGTCCCATTGTTAGATGTGTCTTGTCCCATTATTAGATGTGTCTTGTCACATTGTTAGAGGTGTCTTGTTCAATTGTAAGGTGTGTCTTGTCCAATTTTTAGGTGTGTCTTGTCCAATTGTAAAGTGTGTCTTGTCCAATTGTAAGGTGTGTTTTTTCCAATTGTTAGATGTGTCTTGTTCAATTTTAGGTGTGTCTTGTTCAATTTTAGGTGTGTCTTGTCCAATTTTAAAGTGTGTCTTGTCCAATTGTAAGGTGTGTTTTGTCCAATTTTTAGGTGTGTCTTGTCCAATTGTTAGGTTGTCTTGTCCAATTGTTAGGTGTGTCTTGTCCAATTGTTAGATGTGTTTATTTCAATTGTTAAATTTGTCTTGTCCAATTGTTAGGTGTGTCTTGTCCAATTGTTAGGTGTGTCTTGTCCTATTGTTAGGTGTGTCTTGTCCTATTGTTAGGTGTGTCTTGTCCACTTGTTAGGTGTGTCTTGTCATATGTGTAGGTGTGTCTTGTCCTATTGTTAGGTGTGTCTTGTCCTATTGTTAGGTGTGTCTTGTCCTATTGTTAGGTATGTCTTGTCCTATTGTTAGGTGTGTCTTGTCCTATTGTTAGGTGTGTCTTGTCATATTTTTAGGTATGTCTTGTCCTATTGTTAGGTGTGTCTTGCCCAATAGTTAGGTGTGTCTTGTCCAATTGTTAGGTGTGTCTTGCCCAATTGTTAGGTGTGTCTTGTCCAATTGTTAGGTGTGTCTTGCCCAATTGGTAGGTGTGTGTCTTGTTCAATAGGTAGAGGGGTATCTCGTCCTATTGTTAGGTGTGTCTTGTCCAATTGTAAGGTGTGTTTTGTCCAATTTTTAGGTGTGTCTTGTCCAATTGTTAGGTTGTCTTGTCCAATTGTTAGGTTGTCTTGTCCAATTGTTAGGTGTGTCTTGTTCAATTGTTAGATGTGTCTTGTTCAATTGTTAGGTGTGTCTTGTTCAATTTTAGGTGTGTCTTGTCCAATTGTAAAGTGTGTCTTGTCCAATTGTAAGGTGTGTTTTGTCCAATTTTTAGGTGTGTCTTGTCCAATTGTTAGGTGTGTCTTGTCCTATTGTTAGGTGTGTCTTGTCCTATTGTTAGGTGTGTCTTGTCCACTTGTTAGGTGTGTCTTGTCCTATTGTTAGGTGTGTCTTGTCCTATTGTTAGGTGTGTCTTGTCCTATTGTTAGGTGTGTCTTGTCCTATTGTTAGGTGTGTCTTGTCCTATTGTTAGGTGTGTCTTGTCATATTTTTAGGTATGTCTTGTCCTATTGTTAGGTGTGTCTTGCCCAATAGTTAGGTGTGTCTTGTCCAATTGTTAGGTGTGTCTTGCCCAATTGTTAGGTGTGTCTTGTCCAATTGTTAGGTGTGTCTTGCCCAATTGGTAGGTGTGTGTCTTGTCCAATAGGTAGAGGGGTATCTCGTCCTATTGTTAGGTGTGTCTTGTCCAATTGGAAGGTGTGTCTTGCCCAATTGTAAGGTGTTTCTTGCCCAATTGTTACGGGTTCGTCTTTTCCTATTGTTAGGTGTAAGTTGTCCTTTTGTTAGGTGTTGTTGGTTCAATAGTTAGGTATTTCTGATCCTTTGATTAGGTGTGTCTTGTCAAATTTTTAGGTGTGTCTTGTCAAATTTTTAGGTGTGTCTTGTCAAATTTTTAGGTGTGTCTTGTCAAATTTTTAGGTGGGTCTTGTCCGATTGTTAGGTGTGTCTTGTTCAATTGCTAGGTATGTTTGGTGTGTCTTAAAATTGTTAAGTGTCTTTTTCCAATTTTTAAGTGTGTCGTGTCCATTTGTTAGGTGCGTCTCGTTCGATTGCTAGGTGTGTCTTGTCCAATTATAAGTTGTGTCTCGTCCAATTGTTAGTTGTGTCTCGTCCAATTGTTAGTTGTGTCTCGTCCAATTATAAGTTGTGTCTCGTCCAATTGTTAGTTGCCAGTTGAAACTATTTTATTTGTTTAAACGCTACCCTATTTTGTTATTCAATATCTGTTCTATTATATGGCTCAAACACTTAAGATGTCTTTAGTTCTGGTCAGTAGATGGCCTACCTGTCCTTGCCCAGGTCATTCCAAATAGATGTGGCTAAGAATTCAAAGTGTCAATGTAAACATCAGAGTTGCGTTCTGAAGTTTTGAATCTTTAGAGTTACAAAAATGGCACCATGACCCTTAAGACGTCACACGTAATTTATACGCGAGAAAATCTGTTCTTTGATATGTCATTAGATCGGTCCCTTCCTCTCTATCTTATGGAACGATTACAAGTCTAGTATTTTTAGTCAACGCTGGTGTGAATGGTGATTGAAATGTCTGGTGTTTCTTGTCAACGCTAGTGAGAATGGTGATTGAAAAGTCTGGTGTTTCTTGTCAAAGCTAGTGACAATGGTGATTGAAAAGTCTGGTGTTTCTTGTCAAGGTTAGTGACAATGGTGATTTAAAAGTCTGGCATTTCTTGTCAAGGCTAGTGATAATGGTGATTTAAAAGTCTGGTATTTCTTGTCAAGGCTAGTGACAATGATAATTTAAAAGTCTGGTATTTCTTGTCAAGGCTAGTGACAATGGTGATTGAAAAGTCTGGTATTTCTTGTCAAGGCTGGTGACAATGTTGATTTAAAAGTCTGACATTTCTTGTCAAGGCTAGTGACAATGGTGATTTAAAAGTCTGACATTTCTTGTCAAGGCTAGTGAAAATAGTGATTTAAAAGTCTGGTATTTCTTGTCAAGGCTAGTGACAATGGGGATTTAAAAGTCTGGTATTTCTTGTCAAGGCTAGTGACAATGGTGATTTAAAAGTCTGGTATTTCTTGTCAAGGCTAGGGACAATGGTGATTTAAAAGTCTGGTATTTCTTGTCAAGGCTGGTGACAATGGTGATTTAAAAGTCTGGTATTTCTTGTCAAGGCTAGTGACAATGGTGATTTAAAAGTCTGGTATTTCTTGTCAAGGCTAGTGACAATGGTGATTTAAAAGTCTGGTATTTCTTGTCAAGGCTAGTGACAATGGTGATTTAAAAGTCTGGTATTTCTTGTCAAGGCTAGTGACAATGGGGATTTAAAAGTCTGGTATTTCTTGTCAAGGCTAGTGACAATGGGGATTTAAAATTCTGGTATTTCTTGTCAAGGCTAGTGACAATGGGGATTTAAAAGTCATATTAATAAAAATGTGTTGAGAAGTGGACTTTACACGATGTGACAGATCCATTCAGCCACCCGAGAAATACTATCCGAATCTGTGAACCACTTTTTATAATTTATCTTTGCTACCTCCACATTCTTTTAATGATGTATTTAACGGAAACAGAATCGAGCGAATTGCCTTTTCATTTCATTCGCGTTAGCAGTTGTCCATTTACATTTGATCAAACGAACTTTGCCTCTATCATCACATTGTGCCTATCATCACCGTGATCTATGATCTATTTCCTCAAATGTTAACGTAATATTTGATCTGTTTCCCCTAACTACACATGATCTATGATCATTTTGCCCAACATCTACGTAGCATACAAACTATTGCCCCAAAAGTCCATGCAGACTGTGATATGTAGCCCCTTTCTGTACGTGACATGTGATCTGTTGGCCCTTTCTGTACGTGACATGTGATCTGTTGGCCCTTTCTGTACGTGACCTGTGATCTTTTGGCCCTTTCTGTACGTGACCTATGACCTATGATCTTTTGGCCCTTTCTGTACGTGACCTATGATCCGTTGGCCCTTTCTGTACGTGACCTATGATCTGTTGGCCCTTTCTGTACGTGACCTATGACGTATGATCTGTTGGCCCTTTCTGTACGTGACCTATGATATGTTGGCCCTTTCTGTACGTGATCTATGACCTATGATACTGTTGGCCCTTTCTGTACGTGACCTATGATATGTTGGCCCTTTCTGTACGTGACCTATGATCTGTAGCCCCTTTCTGTACGTGACCTATGATCTGTAGCCCTTTCTGTACGTGACCTATGACCTGTTGGCCCTTTCTGTACGTGACCTGTGATCTGTTGGCCCTTTCTGTACGTGACCTATGATCTGTTGGCCCTTTCTGTACGTGACCTATGATCTGTTGGCCCTTTCTGTACGTGACCTGTGATCTGTTGGCCCTTTCTGTACGTGACCTATGACCTATGATCTGTTGGCCCTTGTGATACGTAGCAATGTATCGCTACCTCTGTTTTATTGGATGTTCCCTTGTAACTAAGCCATTTTACCACTCTTAATAACAATTATTTCATATATTGGCATGGTATGAGAACCCTTGTAACCATGTTATCAAATATGGGGACTATTATTGAATCTACTGCCAAGATCTGATATCCCTTGTAATCATGTTAAAATAAATAGGGGTTATTATATCATCTGTTGCCATGGTATGAGAACCTTTGTAACCATGTTCCAGATATAGTGACTATTATTTTATCTATGAGTATTGATCCGTAACTGGCCCGTGGGTAGCCAGCAGCCAGACTCTCATCTCTCATGATGGGCTACTTAGCTGTGTGGGGTGGTATGGTGAGCCTATTTGGGGTAGTGTGGTGAAGTAGGTGGCATGGGAATGTGGGGGGGGGGGGCATACCATTACATTGTTATTTATCCGTGGTAGCTGAGATTTCTCCTTGAGGTGCGAGTTAAACAATGTTGGCGATATGACAAACATATCCCTTGAATGTACACAATTAAACATATGCCAAACATATGACTTGAATGTACACAATTAAACATATGCCAAACATATGACTTGAATGTACACAATTAAACATATGCCAAACATATGACTTGGATGTACACAATTAACCACATGTCAATCATATTAATTGATTGTATACAATTAACTACAGGGCAATCTAATCACTTGAATGTACACAATTAATCACATGGCAATCATATCACCTGAATGTACACAATTAACACCAATGTATTTAAAAGTTTACCCAAAAAGAAGTTAAATTAAACAAATTAAAAAGCACATTATCATTTACTAGATATATCCAGCCAAACGTCGGCGGCAACAATACGTGAACTTCCTATCTACTAAAGTTACTTGACAAAACATGAACTCATGTAGCGCACGTTTAAGAATCCCGATTTTTGCTACACCCCTTCCCCCATGATACGTCAGAGCACAAGTTTTATTTCTCGCCCATGAACAATATTACAGACTCTGATGTTCTTAAATTGGACGTGCAGGGAATAACAAACAAATTAACATACTTAAATTGAGGCAATTTCATTTTCCCGAAAAGAAAATATTACGCGCCAAACGCAGTTGCGTTATGCATTAAAAAAATATCATTTAGCGTAGCTATTGGGAATTATATTTTGCGCGCTATTGAATACTTTCTTTCAGACATTTAGATTTATTTAATTTGTAATATACTCTCGATCCCAAATTCGCTGAATAGAAAGGAACCGGAAATGGAAGCAGTAAATGAGGAAGCAGCTCACGCGTCATACCAGAAGCGTACTATATTTATGAGATTTGCAAATTATAAAGTAGTCATTTGTATAACGCAATCAAGTTAAGAAGAGCCGTCAAATTAACTAATATAACGAATGAATTCAGGAGTACGCTAACAAGCACAAACGGATTTTAAAATAATCAAAACGTATCTGTGCTCTCCAGACCCCACTCACCAGCGGCACCCTCGATTTCTGTCCTTTCCTAATAAAAATGATAGTAAAGCTGTCCTTGTTTGACAATTATAGCGCTGATACATACACTGCCTAGTGGCTCTGATACATACACTGCCTAGTGGCGCTGATACATACACTGCCTAGTGGCGTAGTGTCACCTTGGGAGGGCCAATAGTTTCTCCGCGCCCCCTTCCACGATACAAAGTCTGCAGTTATCATAAAATGCGCCCCTAATTATAAAGAAAAAAGTGACACCCAGGCGGACTATCCCCCCGGCCCCTTTCCTACGCCCAGGCATTGCACACCCTACTTGCTTCGACCCCCCCCTCCCAGAAATCGTCTGAAAGAAATACTGCCCACACTCCTTGGCTCAGACACGTTGCCCCACATCCGTAGTCCCACACTCTTTGTCCCACACTCACTGGCCCACACTCCTTGGCCAACACCCCTTGTCCTGCAACACTACTTGGCCCACACACTTTGTTTGTCCTACATTCCTAGACCCACATCCCTACTCCCACACTTCTTCTCCCACACTCTTTGTTTTTCCTACATCGCTAGTCTTACCAACAGCCCCTGTCCTACCCTCTTGCCCCCACCCCAATTCTCTTCTTCCCACACTACAATAAAAAGTGGGAACACCAGACAGTTAAGATATCCCATAACCAGACAGTGTTGACGGGATGGGGCGAATGACGGAGATAATAGGAGAATTATGCCTGGTGTAGTTTGAATCTGTCTGTGTGACATTTGTCTGATGACAGGTCAGAGAAGTGGGTTAGATCAAACGGTCAATGATAAATACAAGGATCTCATATTTGTATGTACATAGTCTTGTATGTGTCATGACGTGTGCCTCATATGTCTATGTATGTGTCAGGACGTGTGGCACATATGTCTATGTATGTGTCAGGACGTGTGCCTCATATGTCTATGTGTGTGTCAGGAGTGTGGCTCATATATCTATGTATGTGTCAGGAGTGTGGCTCATATATCTATGTATGTGTCAGGAGTGTGGCTCATATGTCTATGTATGTGTCAGGAGTGTGGCTCATATATCTATGTATGTGTCATGACGTGTGCCTCATATGTCTATGTATGTGTCAGGACGTGTGGCACATATGTCTATGTATGTGTCAGGACGTGTGCCTCATATGTCTATGTGTGTGTCAGGACTTGTGCCTCATGTGCCTATGTGTGTGTCAGGACGTGTGTCTCATATGCCTATGTGTGTGTCAGGACGTGTGTCTCATATGCCTATGTGTGTGTCAGGACGTGTGTCTCATATGCCTATGTATGTGTCAGGACGTGTGCCTCATATGCCTATGTGTGTGTCAGGACGTGTGTCTCATATGTCTATGTGTGTGTCAGGACGTGTGTCTCATATGTCTATGTATGTGTCAGGACATGTGCCTCATATGCCTATGTGTGTGTCAGGACGTGTGACTCATATGTCTATGTATGTGTTAGGACGTGTGGCTCATATGTCTATGTATGTGTCAGGACGAGTGGCTCATATGCCTATGTGTGTGTCAGGACGTGTGGCTCATATGTCAATGTATGTGTCAGGACGTGTGGCTCATATGTCTATGTATGTGTCAGGACGTGTGGCTCATATGTCTATGTGTGTGTCAGGACGTGTGGCTCATATGTCTATGTATGTGTCAGGACGTGTGCCTCATATGTCTATGTGTGTGTCAGGACGTGTGGCTCATATGTCTATGTATGTGTCAGGACGTGTGGCTCATATGTCTATGTGTGTGTCAGGACGTGTGGCTCATATGTCTATGTATGTGTCAGGACGAGTGGCTCATATTATCTAAGTCTGTGTCAGGAAGTGTGGTGGGGTGTGAGGGGAGTCGAAGTGAGGGGAGTTGGTAGTAGGTGGTGTGGTTTTGAAAATGTAATGTGTGTGGGGGGGGGGGGGGTGGCTTGGTGTCAGAGATCTTCTTTTTGGAAACATTTCTATGTGAGATAGATGTGTTGTTGTGTTGGCTGGAGTGTTTAGCTTGTATGCGTGCTACAGACCACAGTCGAGATCAAAGTTTGCTTTCAAATAACGACCACAGTGATGTCCACATTTTTATGGGGTCCGTCATTAAAAGTGACAGTTCCCTGACTTTGTAAATACCAGCTAAGGGTCGCTTGGAGACTTCGTACTACCAGACTGGTTGGTAGTCATGTTTTAGGATCAGATTGTGGGGTACAAGTTGAGTCCAGAGAAGGGACCCGTCCCACGGCTATAGAGAAGGGACCCGTCCCACAGCTATAGAGAAGGGACCCGTCCCACGGCTATAGAGAAGGGACCCGTCCCACTGCTATAGAGAAGGGACCCGTCCCACGGCTATAGAGAAGGGACCCGTCCCACGGCTACAGAGAAGGGACCCGTCCCACGGCTACAGAGAAGGGACCCGTCCCACGGCTACAGAGAAGGGACCCGTTCCACGGCTACAGAGAAGGGACCCGTCCCACGGCTACAGAGAAGGGACCCGTCCCACGGCTATAGAGAAGGGACCCGTCCCACGGCTATAGAGAAGGGACCCGTCCTACGGCTATAGAGAAGGGACCCGTCCCACGGCTATAGAGAAGGGACCCGTCCCACGGCTATAGAGAAGGGACCCGTCCCACGGCTATAGAGAAGGGACCCGTCCCACGGCTATAGAGAAGGGACCCGTCCCACGGCTATAGAGAATGGACCCGTCCCACGGCTATAGAGAAGGGACCCGTGCCACGGCTATAGAGAAGGGACCCGTCCCACGGCTATAGTGAAGGGACCCGTCCCACGGCTATAGAGAAGGGACCCGTCCCACTGCTATAGAGATGGGACCCGGGCCATGGCTCCAAAGAAAGGACTTGAGACAACAGTTTTATGACTGGGGCCAACTGTTTTATGACTGGGGCCAACTGTTTCATGACTTGAGACAAGAGTTTCATACCTTGAGACAACAGTTTTATGAATGGAGCCAACTGTTTTATGACTGGAGCCAACTGTTTCATGACTGGGGCCAACTGTTTCATGACTGGGGCCAACTGTTTTATGACTGGGGCCAACTGTTTCATGACTTGAGACAAGAGTTTCATACCTTGAGACAACAGTTTTATGAATGGAGCCAACTGTTTTATGACTCGAGCCAACTGTTTTATGACTGGAGCCAGCTGTTTCATGACTGTAGCCAACTGTTTCATGACTTGAGACGAAACCCTCCCAAACAATCACGCAATAGACAAACCAAACCCCCCATTAGAATGACGTCATTGAGACAGATCCTTCGCTCGTTTACTCACTAAACTTAACCACATCCCCAGTGTGACACTCATACAGTAGTAGGAAAGTCTATATGGGGTATGTGTCAAGGTATTAGAACCACTGAAGTAGTTTGAGCTCGTAGTTCAGCGCACGGTAATTACCAGTAAACTATGATACATGCTATATCTCTACTAGTTAACTATGTTACATGCTATATCTGTACTAGTTAAGTATGATACATGTTATATCTCTACTAGTGAACTATGATACATGCTATATCTCTACTAGTGAACTATGTTACATGCTATATCTGTACTAGTTAAGTATGATACATGTTATATCTCTACTAGTGAACTCTGATAATGCTATATCTCTACTAGTGAACTATGATAAATGCTATATCTCTACTAGTGAACTATAATACATGCTATATCTCTACTAGTGAACTATGATACATGCTATATCTCTACTAGTGAACTATGATACATGCTATATATCTACTAGTGAACTATGATACATGCTATATCTCTACTAGTGAACTATGATACATGCTATATATCTACTAGTGAACTCTAATACATGCTATATCTCTACTAGTGAACTATGATACATGCTTTATCTCTACTAGTGAACTATGATACATGATATATCTCTACTAGCGAACTCTGATACATGCTATATCTCTACTAGTGAACTATGATACATGCTATATCTCTACTAGTGAACTATGATACATGCTATATCTCTACTAGTGAACTATGATACATGCTATATCTCTACTAGTGAACTATGATACATGCTATATCTCTACTAGTGAACTATGATACATGCTATATCTCTACTAGTGAACTATGATACATGCTATATCTCTAACAGTGAACTCTAATACATGCTATATCTCTACTAGTGAACTCTGATACATGCTATATCTTTACTAGTGAACTATGATACATGCTATATCTCTACTAGTGAACTATGATACATGCTATATCTCTAACAATGAAGTATGATACATGCTATATCTTTACTAGTGAACTCTCAAACATGCTTTATCTCTACTAGTGAACTCTGATACATGCTATATCTCTACTAGTGAACTATGATACATGCTATATCTCTAACAGTGAACTCTAATACATGCTATATCTCTAACAGTGAACTCTCAAAATGCTATATCTCTACTAGTGAACTCTAAAAATGCTATATCTCTACTAGTGAACTCTAAAAATGCTATATCTCTACTAGTGAACTCTAAAAAATGCTATATCTCTACTAGTGAACTCTAATACATGCTATATATTTATTCCCAATACGTCACTGCGGTATCAAAACAAATACATTCATTATTGCTTGTAAAATCCAATTTGGTACCAATGATTGCTGCAATCCAAGTTATCAACCAATGATTGCTGCAATCCAAGTTATCAACCGATGATTGCTGCAATCCAAGTTATCAACCGATGATTGCTGCAATCCAAGTTATCAACCGATGATTGCTGCAATCCAAGTTATCAACCGATGATTGCTGCAATCCAAGTTATCAACCAATGATTGCTGCAATCCAAGTTATCAACCAATGATTGCTGCAATCCAAGTTATCAACCAATGATTGCTGCAATCCAAGTTATCAACCGATGATTGCTGCAATCCAAGTTATCAACCAATGATTGCTGCAATCCAAGTTATCAACCAATGATTGCTGCAATCCAAGTTATCAACCAATGATTGCTGCAATCCAAGTTATCAACCGATGATTGCTGCAATCCAAGTTATCAACCGATGATTGCTGCAATCCAAGTTATCAACCAATGATTGCTGCAATCCAAGTTATCAACCGATGATTGCTGCAATCCAAGTTATCAACCGATGATTGCTGCAATCCAAGTTATCAACCAATGATTGCTGCAATCCAAGTTATCAACCGATGATTGCTGCAATCCAAGTTATCAACCGA
This sequence comes from Omphiscola glabra, assembly GCA_964017045.1. NCBI lineage: Eukaryota > Metazoa > Mollusca > Gastropoda > Lymnaeidae > Omphiscola > Omphiscola glabra. The sequence continues at coordinate 84,896,032 of OZ024794.1, forward strand.
TGATTGCTGCAATCCAAGTTATCAACCAATGATTGCTGCAATCCAAGTTATCAACCGATGATTGCTGCAATCCAAGTTATCAACCGATGATTGCTGCAATCCAAGTTATCAACCAATGATTGCTGCAATCCAAGTTATCAACCGATGATTGCTGCAATCCAAGTTATCAACCGATGATTGCTGCAATCCAAGTTATCAACCAATGATTGCTGCAATCCAAGTTATCAACCGATGATTGCTGCAATCCAAGTTATCAACCAATGATTGCTGCAATCCAAGTTATCAACCGATGATTGCTGCAATCCAAGTTATCAACCGATGATTGCTGCAATCCAAGTTATCAACCAATGATTGCTGCAATCCAAGTTATCAACCAATGATTGCTGCAATCCAAGTTATCAACCAATGATTGCTGCAATCCAAGTTATCAACCAATGATTGCTGCAATCCAAGTTATCAACCGATGATTGCTGCAACCCAAGTTATCAACCGATGATTGCTGCAATCCAAGTTATCAACCAATGATTGCTGCAATCCAAGTTATCAACCAATGTCATGTATTTATTACACTGTTTATGTCAACTGTTCATTATACCCCTTTTTGTCGGTCTCTAGGGATCAAAGGAAGCTACAAATGTTAACTGTTAATTTAACTGTAATCAAATGCACAATAATTAGCTCTCTTGTCTTCGGAAACCATTTTAACGATGCTATAAATAGCCACAAAGGAAGAGCAATTGTAAAACAAAATAATAAGGGTGGGGGCTTGGTTTTGGTGAATTCAATAGATGGAATTCTGTAGGTATGAAACAATGTGTGTAATGGTAAGTTGTATAGTGCGCAAAAGGAAATACCCGGTGCTGCGCTAAATGAGATTCTTAATAGTACCGCAATATTTATTATTGGTGCGTAATATTTTTATTTTTTTTAAATTTTACGAATACATTCTCAATTTAAATTTGATGTTATGAATCTGCGGGATAAACGGGGTGGGTAATAACAATATTAATATATTTCAGGGGCGTGAATAAGTGTGCGTAGGGGTACCTGGTGGGGGTGGAGGCAAAATAACCATCAACTTTTTTTTAGGAGAGGGGGCACAAATCCTTAATGTGGCAAGGGTGTGTCAAAATTAATGGGATGGCGCTTCTCGGGGGGAGTGGCGGTTGGGGGCGTTAAAATGTTTTGGAGATATAAGGGATGATGGGTCACTCAACCCTTTCACAGACCAACAACTTGACCAACCACTTCACAGACCAACCACTTCACAGACCAATCACTTCACAGAACAACCACTTCACAGACCAATCACTTCTCAGACCAACCGCTTCACAGACCAACCACTTCACAGGCCAACCACTTCACAGACCAACCACTTCACAGACCAACCCCTTCACAGACCAATCACTTTACAGGCCAACCACCTCACAGACCAATCACTTCACAAACCAACCACTTCATAGACCAACCTCTTCACAGACCATGAATTTTCGAGCTGGTTACAGTGTATGACTGAAGCGAGATCCTAATTTGGATTTGAATGGTTCTGAAAGAAATGTTACAATATTTAACTATAAATGGAATGAGCTCACAGCATACAGTGGAATCAAACAAAGGGAAAATATCAAATGTTTCCATCCATCGTCTCTTGTCTCAAATGTTCCCGTTGTTCTTCCACTCTCCTATCTAATTTGACGCAAAGAGATCAAAGCTAATCTGACGCAAAGAGATCAAAGCTAATCTGACGCAAAGAGATCAAAGCTAATCTGACACAAAGAGATCAAAGTTAATCTGACACAAAGAGATCAAAGCTAATCTGACGCAAAGAGATCAAAGCTAATCTGACGCAAAGAGATCAAAGCTAATCTGACGCAAAGAGATCAAAGCTAATCTGACGCAAAGAGAACAAAGCTAATCTGACACAAAGAGATCAAAGCTAATCTGACACAAAGAGATCAAAGCTAATCTGACGCAAAGAGAACAAAGCTAATCTGACACAAAGAGATCAAAGCTAATCGACACAAAGAGATCAAAGCTAATCTGACGCAAAGAGATCAAAGCTAATCTGACGCAAAGAGATCAAAGCTAATCTGACGCAAAGAGATCAAAGCTAATCTGAAGCAAAGAGATCAAAGCTAATCTGTCACAAAGAGATCAAAGCTAATCTGACACAAAGAGATCAAAGCTAATCTGACGCAAAGAGACCAAAGCTAATCTGACGCAAAGAGATCAAAGCTAATCTGACACAAAGAGATCAAAGCTAATCTGACACAAAGAGATCAAAGCTAATCTGACGCAAAGAGATCAAAGCTAATCTGACGCAAAGAGAACAAAGCTAATCGACAAAAAGAGATCAAAGCTAATCTGACGCAACTAGATCAAAGCTAATCTGACGCAAAGAGATCAAAGCTAATCTGACGCAAAGAGATCAAATCTAATCTGACACAAAGAGATCAAAGCTAATCTGACGCAAAGAGAACAAAGCTAATCTGACACAAAGAGATCAAAGCTAATCTGACGCAAAGAGATCAAATCTAATCTGACACAAAGAGATCAAAGCTAATCTGACGCAAAGAGATCAAAGCTAATCGACACAAAGAGATCAAAGCTAATCTGACGCAAAGAGATCAAAGCTAATCTGACGCAAAGAGATCAAAGCTAATCTGACACAAAGAGATCAAAGCTAATCTGACACAAAGAGATCAAAGCTAATCTGACACAAAGAGATCAAAGCTAATCTGACGCAAAGAGATCAAAGCTAATCGACACAAAGAGATCAAAGCTAATCTGACGCAAAGAGATCAAAGCTAATCTGACGCAAAGAGATCAAAGCTAATCTGACACAAAGAGATCAAAGCTAATCTGACACAAAGAGATCAAAGCTAATCTGACACAAAGAGATCAAAGCTAATCTGACACAAAGAGATCAAAGCTAATCTGACACAAAGAGATCAAAGCTAATCTGACACAAAGAGATCAAAGCTAATCTGACGCAAAGAGATCAAAATTGGCAAATTTTTTATTGGATGACTAGTGTTAGTAACTGATAAATTAAAATATAGAATCTGTTGAACCTTACGCACTGCCCTTACAATGCTCTTTATCTGTCACAATGCCCTTCATCTGTCACAATGACTTTCATCTCTCACAAGACCCTTCATCTCTCACAATGCCCTTCATCTCTCACAATGCCCTTCATCTCTCACATGCCCTTCATCTCTCACAATGCCTTTCATCTCTCACAATGCCCTTCATCTGTCACAATGCCCTTCATCTCTCATAATGCCTTTCATCTCTCACAATATCCTTCATCTCTCACAATGCCCTTCATCTCTCACAATGCCCTTCATCTCTCACAATGCCTTTCATCTCTCACAATGCCCTTCATATGTCACAATGCCCTTCATCTCTCATAATGCCTTTCATCTCTCACAATATCCTTCATCTCTCACAATGCCGTTCATCTCTCACAATATCCTTCATCTCTCACAATGCCCTTCATCTCTCACAATATCCTTCATCTCTCACAATGCCTTTCATCTCTCACAATATCCTTCATCTCTCACAATGCCTTTCATCTCTCACAATGCCTTTCATCTCTCACAATGCCCTTCATGCACTTATCGCTGACATTGGAGTATTAGTGTATATATCGGGATTTCGTAAGTTTGTTGTATTGTCACATGTTTGTCACAAACTTTAAGTGTAACTCTGGTTTGCTGTGATGCTTCACGTTTGCATATCATCAACTGAGGTTCTCAACTTTGTTTTGATTGACAGTGAAACCATGCGGCTGGACACTGGGCTGATCATAGAAGTCTGGAACAAAGGGATGCTATGGGACAAGTTACTGGGACTGAACTGGCTACCACTGACCAAGGTCCAGCACTCCAACAAGGTTAGACTGGTTTATCTTTAACAATGCTTCTACTCGTGAAGTGAGCCATTCTTGAAATTATATTTCAACTGATCTAACATCAAGAGGTTAGGGCTTACGTTCAGAGGTAGGGGCTTACATTGAGAGGTTGGGGCTTACGTTGAGAGGTAGGGGCTTACGTTGAGAGGTAGTGGCTTACGTTGAGAGGTACTGGCTTACGTTGAGAGGTAGTGGCGTACGTTGAGAGGTAGGGGCCTACATTGAGAGGTAGGGGCTTACGATTAGAGGTAGGGGCTTACGTTGAGAGGTAGTGGCGTACGTTGAGAGGTAGGGGCTTACGTTGAGAGGTAGGGGCTTACGTTGAGAGGTCGGGGCTTACGTTAAGAGGTAGGGGCTTAGGTTGAGAGGTATGGGCTTACACTGATTTAAGTAGTAACTGATTTAAGTAGTAACTGATTTAAGTAGTAACTGATTTAAGTAGTAACTGGTTTAAGTAGTAACTGGTTTAAGTAGTAACTGGTTTAAGTAGTTACTGATTTAAGTAGTAACTGGTTTAAGTAGTTACTGATTTAAGTAGTAACTGGTTTATGTAGTAACTGATTTAAGTAGTTACTGATTTAAGTAGTAACTGGTTTAAGAAGTAACTGGTTTAAGTAGTAACTGATTTAAGTAGTAACTGGTTTAAGTAGTAACTGGTTTAAGTAGTAACTGATTTAAGTAGTAACTGGTTTAAGTAGTAACTGGTTTAAGTAGTGACTGATTTAAGTAGTAACTGATTTAAGAAGTAACTGGTTTAAGTAGTAACTGATTTAAGTAGTAACTGGTTTAAGTAGTAACTGATTTAAGTAGTTACTGATTTAAGTAGTAACTGGTTTAAGTAGTAACTGGTTTAAGTAGTAACTGATTTAAGTAGTAACTGGTCCAAGTAGTTACTGGTACAAGTAGTCACTGGTACAAGTAGTCACTGGTACAAGTAGTCACTGGTCCAAGTAGTCACTGGTCCAAGTAGTCACTGGTCCAAGTAGTCACTGGTCCAAGTAGTCACTGGTCCAAGTAGTCACTGGTCCACGTAGTAACTGGTCCAAGTAGTCACTGGTCCACTTAGTAACTGGTCCAAGTAGTCACTGGTATTAGTAGTCACTGGTCCAAGTAGTCACTGGTACAAGTAGTCACTGGTACTAGTAGTCACTGGTCCAAGTAGTCACTGGTCCAAGTAGTCACTGGTACAAGTAGTCACTGGTCCACGTAGTAACTGGTCCAAGTAGTCACTGGTACTAGTAGTCACTGGTCCAAGTAGTCACTGGTACAAGTAGTCACTGGTCCACGTAGTAACTGGTACAAGTAGTCACTGGTACTAGTAGTCACTGGTCCAAGTAGTCACTGGTACAAGTAGTCACTGGTACAAGTAGTCACTGGTCCACGTAGTAACTGGTCCAAGTAGTCACTGGTCCACGTAGTAACTGGTCCAAGTAGTCACTGGTACTAGTAGTCACTGGTCCAAGTAGTCACTGGTATAAGTAGTCACTGGTACAAGTAGTCACTGGTCCACGTAGTAACTGGTCCAAGTAGTCACTGGTCCACGTAGTAACTGGTCCAAGTAGTCACTGGTACTAGTAGTCACTGGTCCAAGTAGTCACTGGTCCAAGTAGTCACTGGTACAAGTAGTCACTGGTACAAGTAGTCACTGGTCCACGTAGTAACTGGTCCAAGTAGTCACTGGTACTAGTAGTCACTGGTCCAAGTAGTCACTGGTACAAGTAGTCACTGGTACAAGTAGTCACTGGTCCACGTAGTAACTGGTACAAGTAGTCACTGGTACTAGTAGTCACTGGTCCAAGTAGTCACTGGTACAAGTAGTCACTGGTACAAGTAGTCACTGGTCCACGTAGTAACTGGTCCAAGTAGTCACTGGTCCACGTAGTAACTGGTCCAAGTAGTCACTGGTACTAGTAGTCACTGGTCCAAGTAGTCACTGGTACAAGTAGTCACTGGTACAAGTAGTCACTGGTACAAGTAGTCACTGGTCCACGTAGTAACTGGTCCAAGTAGTCACTGGTCCACGTAGTAACTGGTCCAAGTAGTCACTGGTACTAGTAGTCACTGGTCCAAGTAGTCACTGGTACAAGTAGTCACTGGTACAAGTAGTCAATGGTACAAGTAGTCAATAGTACAAGTACTCACTGATTCAAGCAGTCAATGATTCAGGCAGACACTAGTACAAGTACTCACTGATTCAGGCATACACTAGTACCAGTACTCACTGATTCAGGCAGACACTAGTACTAAAATATTATGGCCTTTTTTTGCACGAATTGTTGTATATTAATTTTGCTCTCGGTTCTTCTAGGAGGGCAAAGGTCGGTGGCTGATACTGGACAGTGAGCTGGTCATCAACAATGGCGAGGTGGTTGGAACACGAATCCCGACGGAACATCGGATTCTAATAGACGCTCGATTTGAATTGCCCTATGGTAGGTACACACTTACCTCCCTTTGTTACTGCCCGATATTATGTACACGTGTACTGCCCTATTGTAGCTACACACTTACCTCCCTTTGTTACTGCCCGATATTATGTACACGTGTACTTCCCTATTGTAGCTACACACTAACTGTCTTATGTTATGTACACACTTATTGCCCTATGTTATGTACACAATTACTGCCTTATGTTATGTACAAACTTACTGCCCTATGCTATGTACAAACTTACTGCCCTATGTTATGTACATACTTACTGCCCTATGCTATGTACACATTTACAGCACTATGGTATTTACTTTTTACCATTGTACATTTGACGGATTGCTGTCTGTATCTCGACCAAAGTTGGGACAGCGTCCAGTGACTTGTTCGTTTGGGACTTGGGGCAGTTTTTCAATGGCCTCATCATTAATGATGGAAGGCTTATTCAGCACACTATCAAATGGTTTCTTTCAGCCATCTCTCCGGGGGGGGGGGGGCAAATGCCCCCCCCCTGGAGGAACATAAGGACAACAATATAACAATTATATATATTTTTAATTAAAAACAAATACATTATATTTTTAGAAAAGTTTTAAAAGAAATTATCTGGTGCTTTTAACCCATTACAATTAATGGAATCTATGAAATATCGCTACGTGAGATATATTTATTGATCCGTATATAAAGCCAATCTTGTTAAAAATTTACAGTATTCGATTAATAATATCGGACTGGCCGCTCCAGATTATAAGCCGATGTCTTACTTCTTGTAGTGCGATTAGTATATCGATATTTTTAAAAAAGATTTTGATAACACTATATTAAACTAACTTTACATCAATAAAAAGATCTACAATATTAATAGTTCTTGCTAAGTCTCCATCATGCGCAATCTGCTTTCAAATTATATCATAAAAGCATAGGAATAGGTGCTCATTATAAATTGTATGATGGCATTAGTATTTAAAAAATAAACCCAATTTAATCGATTTCATGCGTGTTTAGTTATAGAAATAGAAACTATACAATGAGATTTTTTAAATTAAGAATTTAAAGGGCGCATAGAAAAAGTGCACATTTCATCAATTATTATATCGAGAGCTTTTGTGTTTTCTTATAATGTGCTACTTTTATAATGTGCTACTTTTGTAACAATGTTTCCTGCATAACAGAGGTTAAACAAATACATAGCCTATATATTATATTTTTTATGCCCTACCTATTTTCACGAATTTGTTTTTCAAGATGGGAATTGATCAGAAAGATAAAAACAAAAAAAAAACAAACTTTCTCGTGAACTAGTATTTCGATTGTAATTTCTATAAAAAATGTGTTGGTACTAGTTTTAGGAAAGAATTAATTTTCCTAGTTTGTTCAATTTAAAATAAATTCTGTCGATTTTATAAAATAAAGATTTTTAAAGTATATCTAAGAGGCTATTTGTAATTGATCTGAAAAATGTTATAGTGTTTTGAAATTACAAATAAAAATTTCAATCAACTGAATATTGGGACACATATACTTTATTTGAATACGATTTCACTTAGATAAAAATCACACATTAATAAATCTATAATGTCTTTTTGTAGACAACTCATGTCTTCTTAAAATAGTTATGCCGTTCATATGCGATTTATAAAAATTACAAGTTTTCAAAACTGATAAAAATGTAGAGATCTTTCTATTTTTTTCCTTTTTAACTCTGGTAAAATTTGGAATTATACAGAATAGGTAGTCAAATTATGTTTTTCTTCATCTGCGTTCAGCATATAAAATCATGTTTGCAATGCCTTTTAGTGGTGGAATTCTTCTTAATTCTTTTTGTGTTAAAAATTCATTTAATAAGTAAGAAGTACTTTTCCGTTTTGCCCCCCCCCCCTTTTTTTTCCCATTTTTTGCAACATGCATTGAAAGATGATAATTAAGAAAATATCCTCATCACATCTTTAAACCCCGAAAATATCCGAGGCATCCAGCATCATAAGGGTTGCTGGGTGCACGCGATGGTTCTAAGGTTAAGTGACACCTACATTTTTAAACTAGGATCTCTTCCGTTGCTCTCCAATTAGGTGTAGAATGTTGGAAAACTAAATTCAGATATGTTATAAAATGCATTCTTGTATTTTAAAGTTATCAAAAATGTTCTGTGGACTACAAAGATTTAATAGGACAGTGGTCGACAAACCGCAGCTCTTTAGCGACCCGAGTGCGGCTCAGCCAGTCGGCCACAAATCGGTTTGACTCCGAAAAACATGGTTCTTAACAAGTTATTGAAAAAAAATTTTGCTCATAACAATTTTTTAAACGTCCTGCTACCGAATTTCGGCTCTTTTGACAAATGCGTTTTCCGACCACTGCAGTAGGCGATATTAAGCTAGGACAAAAGCTTGCATTCAAGGGTGACACAACTAGAATGAATATAGTTTACATCCCAATGATGTAGAATTTAAGATGTCTTTAATCATTAGTATGGCTAATTTTGGCACTCCCCAACCGAAAGTTTGAAATGCAAGGTCAAAGTTGTCTGGAAGAAACAACAAATTCAAGTATTCGCCAAATTGCACCCTTGCATTTTGAATTTGCCCGACTGTCTTTAGCACCCCCAATTTCTCCACCCCTGCACTAACGCTGATCAATGGTACAGTATGGGGTTGATTAAAAGCTAGTGCCAAATGATTACTTTGGGACACGCTATTAAAGGAGTGAATTCAGTTTATGTATGACACTAGACGCCATAATGCCTCCCACAAAACCTTAAAAATGTAAAATAGAAACATCGAATTAAAGTATACTCAAAAATACACCTAATGATTTTGAAATAATCAAAAATATTCTGGGGAGCAAGCTCCCCAGGCCCCTCCTTCTGTTAAGATTCTATTGACGCCCTAAATATCCGCCCTCCTTCCCGATGAAAATGATCGCCGATTTTGGTATCGATAGATACACTGCCTAGAGGCGCAGCCATAATTAGTGTCGCCATGGGCGTGCACATATTTTTGCCACCCTCCCTTTCAATATACAAACTCTGCAGTTGTCCGAAAATGCCACACCTGCTAATAAAGAAAAAGTGGCACCTGGGTGGACCACCCCATTCGCCCTATTTCGACGCCACAAACATGAGCGTATCTACAGTGTTTGGCGTGTAGGGGCAAGACTCATTTTTTTCGCACTTTCCAACACTATACTTCCCCATCACTCCCCCCCCCCCCCCCCAAGTAGGTGTAGTCACTGCCGACAGGTGCTTTGAAATCTCCAAGTTCATGAGCAATGAGCCCCGTGCGTCGTTGAGGTCTGTTTGTAGAGTCCCTGTCAAACAGTGTGCGGATGTCCCACGTGGCAATTTTAAGGGAAATAGAGTTTATCTGTGATTTTCGACCGCAAAAATTGTCCCCGCCGACCGCATTTAGCCGGCCAGGGTGTGAAGGAGCAGGCAATGTTTTGGGCACCTATTCTAGCCCCCAACTCGTGCATTTAGGAGAGTATACTCGTCGCCACAGGATTTGGAAAGATGGGAAATGGATGACTGATGACTTGCGCGGGTGACTTTGTTTCAAATGAGGAAGAGTTGCGCAGTGTCAACCTCACTCTCTCGTCCAGACCCACCGTGTCCAGTGGCAAGACTAAGTCAACCTCACTCTCTCGTCCGGACCCACCGTGTCCATTGGCAAGACTAAGTCAACCTCACTCTCTCGTCCAGACCCACCGTGTCCAGTGGCAAGACTAAGTCAACCTCATTCTCTCGTTGGGACCCACCGTGTCCATTGGCAAGACTAAGTCAACCTCATTCTCTCGTCGGGACCCACCGTGTCCATTGGCAAGACTAAGTCAACCTCATTCTATCGTCGGGACCCACAGTGTCCATTGGCAAGACTAAGTCAACCTCATTCTCTCGTCGGGACCCACCGTGTCCATTGGCAAGACTAAGTCAACCTCATTCTCTCGTCGGGACCCACCGTGTCCATTGGCAAGACTAAGTCAACCTCACTCTCTCGTCCGGACCCACCGTGTCCATTGGCAAGACTAAGTCAAGACGACTGGAGATGGGTATGGTTGCAGTGGATGACCAAGATGTTCTACGTGCCTCATCTTGCTCTACACACTCCACGGTGGGTTGCCTTAATCACCTTCTCCTCCGTTGAACCTAAATAGTCTCCTCCGCAGGATTTCACGACGCCCAGGCTTCACATGCAGTAGGTAGGCAGTCCTAAATGACCGAGGGTTTGAGGCCCAACAGCTAACCTCGCCTGGTTTAGCCGGCTAGAGGAAGCCGTTGCCCAGGGTATGGACGCTGCTGCATGCTCACAGCTGCTGGGATGCACAGGTGACGGTTTAGTGACAGGAGAGGGCCAAGGCGCACGAACTGCTCCTATGAGCACAACGTTTACCCCAGCAGGGGTACTACCTCTTCTTGTACTCCCCATTGCTAAAAGGGTAAATACGTAACTTAAACAAAAATTCCCTTTTTTTCCTTTCATCAACATTTTGCTAACAAATTCTCCATTATCATTATACAAAAGGTAACTTCCGGCTGCGACAAGATGGCGATATAATAACAAGAAGTACAAAAAAGGAAAGAATTATAAATTTTTTAAAAAAATATTGGCTATAGGAGATTTCTGTGGAAAATATACTTAAGCCTTTGGCCTATAGTTACACTCTGTAATACGTAGTGTTGAGAGAGAAAGAAATGAAAGAATAGTGGGTAAATTACTCCTTGTTGAAATGATGGGAAATAACTCTAGATCCCTGGGTTCAAACAACGAGGGGACATAATATGGGGAACACTTCCTCAAATCTTATTTATGAGGAATATATGATGAATCCATCAGACAAGATAGCCTAGATGGTGTTGCAGTGCAACGATCAGACAAGATTGTCTGGATTGTGTTGGAGTGCAACGATCAGACAAGATAGCCTAGATGGTGTTGCAGTGCAACGATCAGACAAGCTAACCTAGATGGTGTTGGAGTGCAACGATCAGACAAGATAGCCTAGATGGTGTTGGCGTGCAACGATCAGACAAGATTGTCTGGATTGTGTTGGAGTGCAACGATCAGACAAGATAGCCTAGATGGTGTTGGCGTGCAACGATCAGACAAGATTGTCTGGATTGTGTTGGAGTGCAACGATCAGACAAGCTAACCAAGATGGTGTTGGAGTGCAACGATCAGACAAGATTGTCTGGATTGTGTTGGAGTGCAACGATCAGACAAGCTAACCTAGATGGTGTTGGAGTGCAACGATCAGACAAGCTAACCTAGATGGTGTTGGAGTGCAACGATCAGACAAGATAGCCTAGATGGTGTTGCAGTGCAACGATCAGACAAGCTAACCTAGATGGTGTTGGAGTGCAACGATCAGACAAGATTGTCTGGATTGTGTTGGAGTGCAACGATCAGACAAGCTAACCTAGATGGTGTTGGAGTGCAACGATCAGACAAGCTAACCTAGATGGTGTTGGAGTGCAACGATCAGACAAGATAGTCTAGATGGTGTTGCAGTGCAACGATCAGACAAGAGAGCTTAGGTGGTGTTGCAGTGCAACGATCAGACAAGATAGTCTAGATGGTGTTGCAGTGCAACGATCAGACAAGATAGCCTAGATGGTGTTGCAGTGCAACGATCAGACAAGATAGTCTAGTTGGTGTTGCAGTGCAACGATCAGGCAAGAGAGCTTAGGTGGTGTTGCAGTGCAACCATCAGACAAGATAGCCTAGATGGTGTTGCAGTGCAACGATCAGACAAGAGAGCTTAGGTGGTGTTGCAGTGCAACGATCAGACAAGATAGTCTAGATGGTGTTGCAGTGCAACGATCAGACAAGATAGCCTAGATGGTGTTGCAGTGCAACGATCAGACAAGATAGTCTAGTTGGTGTTGCAGTGCAACGATCAGGCAAGAGAGCTTAGGTGGTGTTGCAGTGCAACCATCAGACAAGATAGCCTAGATGGTGTTGCAGTGCAACGATCAGACAAGAGAGCTTAGGTGGTGTTTCAGTGCAACGATCAGACAAGATAGTCTAGATGGTGTTGCAGTGCAACGATCAGACAAGAGAGCTTAGGTGGTGTTTCAGTGCAACGATCAGACAAGATAGTCTAGATTGTGATTCAGTGCAACGATCAGACAAGATAGTCTAGATGGTGTTGCAGTGCAACGATCAGACAAGATAGCCTAGATGGTGTTGCAGTGCAACGATCAGACAAGCTAACCTAGATGGTGTTGGAGTGCAACGATCAGACAAGATTGTCTGGATTGTGTTGGAGTGCAACGATCAGACAAGCTAACCTAGATGGTGTTGGAGTGCAACGATCAGACAAGCTAACCTAGATGGTGTTGGAGTGCAACGATCAGACAAGATAGTCTAGATGGTGTTGCAGTGCAACGATCAGACAAGATAGCCTAGATGGTGTTGCAGTGCAACGATCAGACAAGATAGTCTAGATGGTGTTGCAGTGCAACGATCAGGCTAGAGAGCTTAGGTGGTGTTGCAGTGCAACCATCAGACAAGATAGCCTAGATGGTGTTGCAGTGCAACGATCAGACAAGAGAGCTTAGGTGGTGTTTCAGTGCAACGATCAGACAAGATAGTCTAGATGGTGTTGCAGTGCAACGATCAGACAAGAGAGCTTAGGTGGTGTTTCAGTGCAACGATCAGACAAGATAGTCTAGATTGTGATTCAGTGCAACGATCAGACAAGATAGTCTAGATGGTGTTGCAGTGCAACGATCAGACAAGATAGCCTAGATGGTGTTGCAGTGCAACGATCAGACAAGATAACCTAGATGGTGTTGCAGTGCAACGATCAGACAAGATAGCCTAGATGGTGTTGGAGTGCAACGGTCAGACAAGAGAGCCTAGATTATGTGAGAATTCATCGGTCAGTTATAAGGAACATACATATTGACACCCGAGGCACAATCACAGGATACTTTCTGAAGGAAAACCAAGAGCCACAACCAACGGGCGCTCTCTATAACCAACCCCTTCAGTGTCTTGCATATGCTGATGACATAGCACTGTTGGGGAAAAGTAGTAAAGACATATCAAAAGTGTAACAATGTACGTTAATTGTAACGCCGAAATTCTATGTAGTATGTTGAACTTATTCTTGTATCTGCTTTAATATTCCATATTGAACGAACACCATAATACTTACAAGCACGAGGCCAAACATCATGAATTAGCATCACGACAAATTTATTGACTGAATATTCACACAATGTGAAATAAATCTCCTGAAACTGGAGAAAACATTATTTCCATTGCTTTATTACTTCACATACATAATTCACTCATAAATATATGTTGGATAAATAACACGATGCTATGAGATGTACAGCGAGTGCATGTCTCCTATGAAATTCATTCTTCAATGATAATCCCGTCTTTTCGCACTTCTGCGCATGACCTATCTAACTTCCTGTTAATATTAGTAAATTATACGAAACAATTCATCATGTTAATATTTGCGCTGTTACAAAAAGTCTTCATTGAATTAAAAGATATATCACTACAAGCAGAACTGGAAGTTAACTACCAAAAAACCAAAATACATGACTATGATAAGAGATAACAGACAGATGAAACCATTAACCAGACTTTTGACAAAGTAAATCAATTCAAATACCTAGGATCTTTATTTAAATGAAAGAAACATATTACTAACAGAAATAAAAGACAGAATATCAGTCAGAAACAAGGCATACTTCAGTAGTCAGAAAATACTCAAAAGTAAAAACATTACAAGAGAAACAAAGAAAACTATTTATAAAACTGTCATCAGACCAGTTGTAACATAGGCAAGTGAAACTTGGACCATTACAAGAACGGCAGAAAACCTATTAAACACATGGGTGAGAAACGTTATCAGGAAAATGTATGGACCAACAAAGGATGAATATGGATGGAGAATACCAACCATTCAGGAATCGAACAGTCTATATCAGGATCCCACTCTAGTAGCAGCAATAAAACATCGTAGGCATCGCTAGGCCAGGTACTAAGAGAGTGTTAAAAGACAGAATAGTGAAGAAGGTGCATCATCAAAACCTCAGAGGAAAACGGCTAAAGGCAGACCTAGGCTTGGATGAATGGATGATTTTGAAAAAAGATCTATAGCAGCTGGGAATCCAAGCATGGAAAAGAAATGTATAAGTTATGTCTGTGTGGAAGGAAGTGGTGAGACAGTGAATGGAAGTGCTTTGGTCAGGTAAGAGAGCCTAGATTGTATGGTAGTGCCTCGGTCAGACAAAGAGCCTAGATTGTGTGGTAGTGCCTCGGTCAGACAAAGAGCCTAGATTGTATGGGAGTGCCTCGGTCAGACAAAGAGCCTAGATTATGTGATTTAATAAGCCAGACATAAAACCTGCAAGCTGTTATAATTCTCATCGACTAGAAGATAAACGGACATACAATGAAATCTCAAATAATGACTTTTCATTTCATAGCTTCCAAACTTTCATTGATTAAATTGACGAAAGCTTTTGATGTAAGGAAAGTCCCATGTGAATGTGGGAACAGATGGACACAAAGGGACCATTATCAGGGACGTCTGGGAAGGCATTGTTGGAATCATGTCCAGTTCAACTTCACATATGAAATCATTGAACCGGATGAGCTATTTATAGAACATCATGTTGTTCCAGAGTCGCATGTTGTTTCAGGGTGATAAGACCTCTGTCGCAGTGTCTTCGTGACCGGTTGCATTGCGTTTGAACCTTGTCCTGGTGCATGTGAGTGGTTGCTACAAATATTAACATGTAATAATGTGTTCAATTTCTGTGGTTTGGGAGCACAAATTTCGACCGCTAGTATCTATGCTCTGATGCATAGGGCCTTCTCAAGTAACATTTCGTTTACAGTAAGTATGATGGATCATTGCCTTAATTGTGTTTGTTTTCATATGGATCAATTTTATTTACAAGCATGATTGATTGATTGGTACATACGTTGTTTTAAAAGATAAAATTAGTATCTTTAAAATTATAATTCTTTAGGAAATATTTCGGGGCGTGGTCAAACTACGTTGATTTCGTATCACGTGATCTTACGTATGGGAACAACCGATTAAAATGTTATTTTCTGATTGGTTATAAAATAGTGTAGAACAAGACTCAAAGTTAAGAGAATTGAACTCATCACTTACATACTTTCAAAATCTGGCATATAAATAAATAAGTATAACTTCATACTGAGCGCCCCCTTCTTACCCCAAATGTAAGCATATCGCCCCCTGTCTTATCCCAAATTTAAAAATAGCCCCCTGACTTACCCCAAATGTAAGCATAGCGCCCTGACTTACCCCAAATGTAAGCATAGCGCCCCCTCTTATCCAAATGTAAGCATAACGCCCCTGTCTTACCCTAAATAATAGAATAGCACCTTGTGTCTTCCCTTAATGTGCGCATAGCGCCCCTGTCTTGCACCAAATGTAAGCATAGCGTCCCCTGTCTTGCACCAAATGTAAGCATAGCGTCCCTTGTCTTGCACCAAATGTAAGCATAGCGTCCCTTGTCTTGCATCAAATGTAAGCATAGCGTCCCCTGTTTTTGCATCAAATGTAAGCATAGCGTCCCTTGTCTTGCATCAAATGTAAGCATAGCGTCCCCTGTTTTGCATCAAATGTAAGCATAGCGTCCCCTGTTTTGCATCAAATGTAAGCATAGCGTCCCCTGTTTTGCATCAAATGTAAGCATAGCGTCCCCTGTTTTGCATCAAATGTAAGCATAGCGTCCCTTGTCTTGCATCAAATGTAAGCATAGCGTCCCTTGTCTTGCATCAAATGTAAGCATAGCGTCCCTTGTCTTGCATCAAATGTAAGCATAGCGTCCCTTGTCTTGCACCAAATGTAAGCATAGCGTCCCTTGTCTTGCATCAAATGTAAGCATAGCGTCCCTTGTCTTGCATCAAATGTAAGCATAGCGTCCCCTGTTTTGCATCAAATGTAAGCATAGCGTCCCCTGTTTTGCATCAAATGTAAGCATAGCGTCCCTTGTCTTGCATCAAATGTAAGCATAGCGTCCCTTGTCTTGCACCAAATGTAAGCATAGCGTCCCTTGTCTTGCATCAAATGTAAGCATAGCGTCCCTTGTCTTGCATCAAATGTAAGCATAGCGTCCCTTGTCTTGCCTCAACATTCTCCGAATAACTGATTCCACACCCCACAATGGATACTATTTACATATTTAAGGAATGTCATAGTGTAAATGTGTAAAAATAGTATGTAAATATAGTATGACAATATATTAAATAAATAGATTATGTAAATATATGATACGATGGAATGTAATCCAAATAAAATATACTACAGTCAGCTGATATCGCAGTTTATGGGACCAAGGAGTAGGCTCAGTGTCAGTTTATGGGACCAGGGAGTAGGTTTTGTGTCAGCTTATGGGACCAAGGAGTAGGCTCTGTGTCAGTTTATGGGACCAAGGAGTAGGCTCTGTGTCAGTTTATGGGACCAAGGAGTAGGCTCTGTGTCAGTTTATGGGGCCAAGGAGTAGGCTCTGTGTCAGTTTATGGGACCAAGAAGTAGGCTCTGTGTCAGTTTATGGGACCAAGGAGTAGGCTCTGTGTCAGTTTATGGGACCAAGGAGTAGGCTCTGTGTCAGTTTATGGGACCAAGGAGTAGGCTCTGTGTCAGTTTATGGGACTAAGGAGTAGGCTCTGTGTCATCTTATGGAACCAAGGAGTAGGTTTTGTGTCAGTTTATGGGACCAATGAGTAGGTTTTGTGTCATTTTATGGCACCAAGGAATAGGCTCTGTGTCAGTTTATGGGACTAAGGAGTAGGCTAGATGTCAGCAATTTGATAATGTCCGGTTTTAATTCTTATAACAGAAACATACTTGAATACAACTATAATTGTATGTTATTTCTATGCTGGCACCACCGTTAGATGGCCACAGTCACATCACTAGTACCACCGTTAGATGGCCACAGTCACATCACTAGTACCACCGTTAGATGGCCACAGTCACATCACTAGCACCACCGTTAGTTGGCCACAGTCACATCACTAGTACCACCGTTAGATGGCCACAGTCACATCACTAGTACAAAAGCTAGACGGCCAAACTCAAACCACTTTTGATGCCACAATTCTTGTAGCCATTAAAATTTCTTAAACTTTTGTTAGCAATAAAAACCATTTGGTATTTTCTAAACTTTACAAACTGTTGGGGCACAGGGTTTCTTTCAGGCACACCTGGGGGGGGGGGCACTACCCCGGAGGAAGTGAAGGGGGAGCACTACCCCGGAGGAAGTGAAGTGCCCCCGGGGGAAAATGTGTAAGAAAACAATATTAGAATTTTAAAAAAATTACTCTAAATTTAATTTTTATAACATTTTTTAAAAGTAATTGAAATGTGTGCCTTTCATCGATTACAATTATTGGAACAAATAAAATATCGCTTTGTTCGATATATATTGATGATCCATATCGTTCAGGTTAATCTTGTTACAGGCTCGCAGAAACAATATCGTATTGTTTTGAGAATTGGCCGCTCTTGATCATAAGCTAAAGTCTTACTTTTCTTATTCGCAGATATCGGTATTTTTTTTATTTTAATTACATTTTGCAGCTGCACAAGTTGAAAGACTTTTTAATAACACTGTATTGAACTACCTTTACACCGTATACATGTCTATAAATAGTTCTTGCTAAGTAATAAACATGTGCAATCTGTTTTGAAACTATATTGTATAATAGCATCATGCTTTAAAAGAAAATCATTTTTAGCAAACATTTTAATGTTGTAGATTCCATAGATGTATACTGACTTAGATAAAATGAAAACTTTTAAAAAAAACAACAACAAAAAGAAAAAAAACTATATTTTAAAACAAAAAATTAGGAATTTACCGGTTTCATACACATAGTGGACATTTCATCAATAATTATTAAATCGAGTGTTTCTAATTTTTTAACACAGTTTCGGGAACAGAGTAAAATGGTTTTAAAAAAATAGTCTTTATTTATTAAATCCCCAACAACTTTTCTCTGTTAATATGATAATAATAAACAATCTTCCCCAGCTGTTTGAAACTATTTTTAAAAAAAATATTTTAAGATGATAATCCAGTAGAAAGAATACATATACAAATATTATATATATATATAAACAAAGTATTTTTTAAAAATCCAGTATCTCGATTATCTTGTAAATTCCATTTTTTGGAAGTAGTTAAAAAAAATGGAATTGGTAAAAATAATTGTTAGATTGTATTATATCGAAGAGGCAAGTTGTAATGATCTGAAGCAAATTATAGTAGTCTAAAAATCTAAATTGACATTTCAATCAACTGAATATTGAGAATTTAAACTTTAATTTTATACGAAAAAAATCAGACATAAATCAATATATGATATCTTTTGTAAACAACTCATGCCTTCTTAACAATAATGTCGGTTAATTATGATTTATAAATAAATACCAATTTTGAAAACCCACAAAGATGTAGTCTATAGCCTTTTGTACAGAAGAACTTTTTTTTTTCGCTTTGACTTTAATGAAACTTGGAAATATTTAGAAATAAACGTATGTTTTTGGTTTTCCTTTTTCGTTCAAAATGTAAAACAATTTTAGCATTTCTTTTTGTGATGGATACATTTTTTGGAAGGAATTTTTTTAAAAAATATTTTGTAGTAAATTCATTATTTTTTATGGAGTTGAACCCAAAAATATTTTAAATAACACACTTAGTCAAGCAGAGACGTCGCTTGACTTTTTATGGCGCCCCTGCTACTTTTCGGTTTTGTCCTTCCTTACCTAGCAGTAAAAGTTGATAATTTAATGTAATTGCAGCCCAACTTTAAGCCCCTAAAATATACGAGGCCCCATGCAGCTATACGGCTTGCAGACCTCACACGATGGCTCTTAGGTCAAATGACACATAAAATCTTAACTAACATCTCGCCCGTTGCTCTCCAGTTAAGTGTAAAATGATGCGAAACTAAATTTAACTATGTAAAAAATGCATTCTTGCATTTCGAATTTATCAAAAAATTTCCGTGGCCTATAAAGTTTTAAGGGGCGAGTCTAAGCTATGGAGTATCTCTCGATAAAAAAGCATACCCTAAGGGCTCCCAAGTATTTAATATTGGGCTCGTGAAAGAGTTAGTGATGTCCTGTTATTATGGTTATTTTTAGCGCTTCCCACCCAAATATCTGAAATGTTTACATCAGTGGCGCTTCATCCCATTTAGGGCCCTGGCCTGCTCCACCACATTCTTCCGTTCGGATCGATCCATCGCTTTACACCTCCATGTGAGAACCCCCAACCTTTGTAAGACCTTCTCTACATCGTCAATCCATCTCAGTCTTGGTCGACCTGTAAGCCGTCTGTCCCTAGGTTTCTGCCTGTAGATCGTTTTTGCTACTCCAGAATCCGGCATCCTTTCAATGTGTCCTGCCTAGGGCAGTCTGCCTTTTTTATATTGTTGTGACTATGGATGTGTATTTGTACAATTGATATAGCTTTTGGTTTGTACGGATTCCCAAAACAAAATTGTTTATCATCGGGTCATAGATTTAGCAGGTTCTCTGCTTTTCTGGTAGGAACCAAGTCTAACTTGCTTAAGTTACTACTGGTCTTATGATAGTGGTGTATACTGACTTCTTAATTCCCCTAGAGAGGTAGCTTCGAAGTAGCTTTTGTAAATTGAAATAAGAACGGTTGCATGCTGTTATTCTTTCTTTTACCTCCGATTGTATTTCCTGTTATTTATTTATAGCCACCCCTAGATATTTGAAAGTAGCTACGCTCTCAAAGGTGTAGATGTTCATATTGATGTTGTCATCAGAGCGTATTTCCTGACATTATCATATATATTGCCTTCGCTTTATTTACATCAAGACCAGCTTTGACCGTGAGATCTTCAAGTTCCCTGAAAGTTTTAATTATATCATCATTGCTGTTTCTACCAAGTATCTCTATATCGTCTGTGCATGCAAGGTATTGCAGTGGCTGGCTTTATAAAGTTCCTAATGGTTGTTCTGTACCACCTCTCTGGTGCTTACACGTATGTTTCTTATGCTTTTTCTAAAGTGATGTTGAAAAGGATACACGGATGCCTTTGTCTGAGGTCCAGATTAATTGGGAACTCCCTCAAGTACTCTCCCTGTACTTTCATTCTTCTTTATCCATCGTCATATTTATGAGTCGGGTAGGTTTGTTAGGGACTCCAAGTTCCAGGAGAGCTTCGTACATGTATTTCCTGTCGATGCTATCTAAGCTGATTTGTAGTCCACATATAGTTGGTGTATGTTGATGTTGTATTCTTAGCATTTCCCTACGAGACATCGAATAATAAATATATGAACGTCTGAAATGCCTCTTCACACATTGTCTGAAAGATGCATTGAATTTGCACCACAATGCATCACTGCATTTT
This sequence comes from Omphiscola glabra, assembly GCA_964017045.1. NCBI lineage: Eukaryota > Metazoa > Mollusca > Gastropoda > Lymnaeidae > Omphiscola > Omphiscola glabra. Next base: position 84,916,771 of record OZ024794.1, read on the forward strand.
GAAATTAATATTTTTAAATTAAGGTGACCCCTGCCCTCACTTTTGCTTAAGACTCTTCGGATTCCTCAATTTCTGCTACCCCCACCCCCATTTTTTTCCTTGACGTCGATCATTGTGACTTAACGGGGTTGAATCTAATCTTGTGTCAAATGATTTTCTTCGGCGCACCACAATCAAAATAAATTTAGTTTATGTATGGCACTGATCGCCATAATGCCTCCCCTGACGCTTGAAAAAGTATTTTCCCTGATCAATGATAGTCTTATCAAAACATTCGAATCATGCTGCCCTACTTCCTGATAAAAATGGCAGTATTACTTGCCCTGATATCTAATTTTGGTGCTGATATATTACACTTCCAAGTGGCGTGCCTAGTGTTAGCATAACCCTAGGTGGGTTAACTTTTTGCCGCTCTACCTTTCTCGATAGAAACTCTGCAGACGTCCGAAAATCCCGCCGCTCAATCTAAAGAAAAAAGGATACCTGGGGAGACCAAATGTTCGCCCCCCCCCTTTTTTTCTATGTCACTGGCATGAGTCTTTGGTGCCAGGGGACAAGATTCATTTTTACTCCCTCCCCCCTCTCCCGCTAAACTCTAAAACCCATTATTTTCACCCATTAACACTATAGCACATTAGATGCACCCGCTAGTCTGGCGTTAGGGGACATATGTCCTCCATGCCCACCTTAGCTACGCCTCTTTCCAATGGCACTTGTCCCCCGAAAATCTGAAATGCCCCCCCGGGGGGAATTGTCTGAAATAAACACTGTTGTGGCACACTTGCATACAGTATTCTTCCCTTTAGCTCGTCAGTATCTTATAACAAGATAAAATATTTCCCCATTAACTGAACAAAGATGGGGGGGGGGGGGGATTTGTGTGCCAGCTCAACTCTTTTTATTTTCATCAAATGGCGTAGTGACGACATAGAATAATTATTTGGAGGATTTTACATTTGGAATAATCAAAACAATAAATAAAGTGGGTCAAAACATTTCCGGGGGGGGGGGGGGGAGGATGTAATCAGGTTAGGTCAAAACATTTTCGGGGGGGATGATGTAATCAGGTTAGGTCAAAACATTTCCGGGGGGAGGATGTAATCAGGTTAGGTCAAAACATTTCCGGGGGGGGGAGGATGTAATCAGGTTAGGTCAAAACATTTCCGCGGGGGGAGGATGTAATCAGGTTAGGTCAAAACATTTCCGGGGGGGGGATGTAATCATGTTAGGTCAAAACATTTCCGGGGGGGAGGATGTAATCAGGTTAGGTCAAAACATTTCCGGGGGGAGGATTAATCAGGTTAGGTCAAAACATTTCCGGGGGGAGGATGTAATCAGGTTACGTCAAAACATTTCCGGGGGAGGATGTAATCAGGTTAGGTCAAAACATTTCCTGGGGGGAGGATGTAAGCAGGTTAGGTCAAAACAAATAAACAATAACAATTATTGGATAACCTTAAAAAAAAGGGCGCAACAAAACAACGAACGTGTCGGCAAGACGCCTTCTTCATCGAACAAGCAACAATAAATATGTAGTATCCAAGAGGACTGCAAGAGAAATGTCATAGAACATAGATGCTATGTAGTATCCAAGAGGACAGTAAGGGGACTGTCATAGAACTTAGATGCTATGTAGTATCCAAGAGGACAGCAAGATAACTGTCATAGAACCTAGATGCTATGTAGTATCCAAGAGGACAGCAAGAGGACTGTCATAGAATTTAGATGCTATGTAGTATCCCAGAGGACAGCAAGAGAACTGTCATAGAACAAAAGTAGGTAAGAGATTTGACACAGGAAATAGGGAACGGAAGAGATGAAAATTACGTCCACTGTGATTGGTTGTTACAAGGAGGGGCGGGGAAAAGGCTCAACAATGAATGATGGCATGCATTTCTTGTCATGTGTCAAGGTCACATAAGTTCAGCTGGTTTACACTAAGTTGATCACAACTTGCACACACCACAGAAAGCTGAGTCTTTGAATGAACCAATCATTTCTAATTGTGAACTTTTGCTTTTATTTATTGAATTTTAAAAAAAAAAGGGGGGTGGGGTCAATACCTAAATTAGATAAGGGGCCTACGAAATTCACGACAAAGTCCAGCGCCCCCTAATAAAACATGTTTCTTCAAGCGCCCGCCTGGATCATTCCTCCGTCACCCTACTCACGTAGCTTTTATGGTTGATAGAGCCCACATGCCTCACATGCCACAGAGCCCACATTGTCCTATATCCCACATGTCCCACATCCCACAGAGCCCACATTGCCTTATATCCCACAGAGTCCACATGCACCACATCCCACAGAGCCAACATGCCCCACATCCCACAGAGCCCACATTGCCCTACATCCCACAGAGCCCACATGCCCCACATCCCACAGAGCCCACATTGCCCAATATCCCACAGAGCCCACATGCCCCACATCCCACAGAGCCCGCATTGCCCTATATCCCACAGAGCCCACATTGCCCTGTATCCCACAGAGCCCACATGCCCCACATGCCACAGAGTCCACATTGCCCTATATACCATAGAGCCCACATGCCCCACATCCCACAGAGCCCACATGCCCCACATACCACAGAGCCCACATTGCCCTATATCCCACAGAGCCCACATGCCCCACATCCCACAGAGCCCACATTGCCCTATATCCCACAGAGCCCACATCCCGCAGAGCCCACATTGCCCTATATCCCATGGCGCCTACATGCCCCACATCCCACAGAGCCCACATGCCCCACATCCCACAGAGCCCACATGCCCCACATCCCACAGAGCCCACATTGCCCTATATACCACAGAGCCCACATGCCCCACATCCCACAGATGTCACATGCCCCACATCCCACAGAGTCCACATGCCCCACATACCACAGAGCCCACATTGACCTATATCCCACAGAACCCACATGCCCCACATGCCACAGAGTCCACATTGCCCTATATACCATAGAGCCCACATGCTCCACATCCCATAGAGCCCACATTGCCCTATATCCCACAGAGCCCACATGCCCCACATGCCACAGAGTCCACATTGCCCTATAAACCATAGAGCCCACATGCCCCACATCCCACAGAGTCCACATTGCCCTATATCCCACAGAGCCCACATTGCCCTATATCTCACAGAGCCCACATGCCCCACACCCCACAGAGCCCACATGCCCCACATACCACAGATCCCACATTGCCCTATATCCCACAGAGCCCACATGCCCCACATCCCACAGAGCCCACATGTCCCACATCCAACAGAGCCCACATGCCCCACATCCCACAGAGCCCACATTGCCCTATATACCACAGAGCCCACATGCCCCACATCCCACAGAGCCCACATACCACAGAGCCCACATTGCCCTATATTCCACAGAGCCCACATGCCCCACATCCCACAGAGCCCACATGTCCCACATCCCACAGAGCCCACATGCCCCACATCCCACAGAGCCCACATTGCCCTATATACCACAGAGCCCACATGCCCCACATCCCACAGATGCCACATGCCCCACATCCCACAGAGTCCACATGCCCCACATACCACAGAGTCCACATTGCCCTATATCCCACAGAGCCCACATGCCCCACATCCCACAGAGCCCACATTGCCCTATATCCCACAGAACCCACATGCCCCACATGCCACAGAGTCCACATTGCCCTATATACCATAGAGCCCACATGCCCCACATCCCACAGAGCCCACATTGCCCTATATCCCACAGAGCCCACATTGCCCAATATCCCACAGAGTCCACATGCCCCACATCCCACAGAGCCCGCATTGCCCTATATCCCATAGAGCCCACATTGCCCTATATCCCACAGAGCCCACATGCCCCACATGCCACAGAGGCCACATTGCCCTATATACCATAGAGCCCACATGCCCCACATCCCACATGCCCCACATACCACAGAGCCCACATTGCCCTATATCCCACAGAGCCCACATCCAACAGAGCCCACATTGCCCAATATCCCACAGAGCCCACATGCCCACATCCCACAGAGCCCGCATTGCCCTTTATCCCACAGAGCCCACATTGCCCTATATCCCACAGAGCCCACATGCCACAGAGGCCACATTGCCCTATATACCATAGAGCCCACATGCCCCACATCCCACAGAGCCCACATTGCCCTATATCCCACAGAGCCCACATTGCCCTATATCTCACAGAGCCCACATGCCCCACATCCCACAGAGCCCACATGCCCCACATACCACAGAGCCCACATTGCCCTATATCCCACAGAGCCCACATGTCCCACATCCCACAGAGCCCACATTCCCCACATCCCACAGAGCCCACATGTCCCACATCCCACAGAGCCCACATGCCCCACATCCCACAGAGCCCACATTGCCCTATATACCACAGAACCCACATGCCCCACATGCCACAGATGCCACATGCCCCACATCCCACAGAGTCCACATGCCCCACATACCTCAGAGCCCACATTGCCCTATATCCCACAGAGCCCACATGCCCCACATCCCACAGAGCCCACATTGCCATATATCCCACAGAACCCACATGCCCCACATGCCACAGAGTCCACATTGCCCTATATACCATAGAGCCCACATGCCCCACATCCCACAGAGCCCACATTGCCCTATATCCCACAGAGCCCACATTGCCCTATATCTCACAGAGCCCACATGCCCCACATCCCACAGAGCCCACATGCCCCACATACCACAGAGCCTACATTGCCCTATATCCCACAGAGCCCACATGCCCCACATCCCACAGAGCCCACATTGCCCTATATCCCACAGAGCCCACATGCCCCACATCCCACAGAGCCCACATTGCCCTATAACCCATGGAGCCCACATGCCCCACATCCACAGAGCCCACATGTCCCACATCCCACAGAGCCCACACGCCCCACATCCCACAGAGCCCACATTGCCCTATATCCCACAGAGCCCACATTGCCCTATATCCCACAGAGCCCACATGCCCCACATCCCACAGAGCCCACATTGCCCTATATCCCGCAGAACCCACATGCCCCACATGCCACAGAGTCCACATTGCCCCACATCCCACAGAGTCCACATTGCCCTATATCCCACAGAGCCCACATTGCCCTATATCTCACAGAGCCCACATGCCCCACATCCCACAGAGCCCACATGCCCCACATACCACAGAGCCCACATTGCCCTATATCCCATGGAGCCCACATGCCCCACATCCACAGAGCCCACATGCCCCACATCCCACAGAGCCCACACGCCCCACATCCCACAGAGCCCACATTGCCCTATATCCCACAGAGCCCACATTGCCCTATATCCCACAGAGCCCACATGCCCCACATCCCACAGAGCCCACATTGCCCTATATCCCACAGAGCCCACATTGCCCTATATCCCACAGAGCCCACATGCCCCACATCCCACAGAGCCCACATTGCCCTATATCCCATAGAGCCCACATGCCCCACATCCCACAGAGCCCACATTGCCCTATATCCCACACAGTCAATGTGGCCCACACCGTCAATGTGAACCGAACAGCAACATGGCCCACACAGCCAACATAACCCGCACAGCCGAAATGCCCCACACAGCCAACCTGGCTCACATATCCAAACTGGCCCACACAGCCAACTTGGCCCACACATCCAAAATGCCCCACACAGCAAACCTGGCCCACACAGCCAACTCGCCACGTAAAAATCCAGCTATTGATTGTTCTTCGTTTACCAGCCAACTTGACCTTTATGTCCAATTATAGAATCAAACATCACGTGACAATTTCACATCACGCAGACGACTCAAATCTTTCATGTCTGTATTATATATTTTAAACAACTTATCGCTCATCTTATTTAAACAAATGTTCCCACCAACATGTAGCACAGTGGTTCTCAACCTTCCTAATACCGCTACCTTTTACTACAGTTCCTCATGTTGTGGCGACTCCCAACCACAAAATTATCTTCGTTGCGACTTCATAACTGTTAGGGATAAGTGTTTTCCGATGGTCTTAGACGACCCCTGAGGAATGGTCGTTTGACCCCCTAAGGGGTGGCGACCCACTTGTTGAGAACCGCTGATGTGGTAGGTTTCCATCATAATCCTTGTTAATTTAGTCCTAGATCACACAGCGCAGCAGTGCAGCATCGATCGGATTATTTTAGTGTTTTACCTCGTTCCTCTTATAAAAGTAAAACATGAGATCTATGATAAGCGAAGTGGGTTGTTTTTAGTTAGAACATTTCATCTTCCTGTGTCCTCCATGCCTGTGTCTTCCTTGCACGTGTCTTCAATGTCCCTGTCTTCCTTGCACATGTCCTCCATGCTTGTGTCTTCCATGCCTGTGTCTTCCATGCCTGTGTCTTGCTTGCACATGTCCTCCATGCTTGTGTCTTCCATGCCTGTTTCTTCCATGCCTGTGTCTTCCATGCCTGTGTCTTGCTTGCACGTGTTTTCCATGGTTGTGTCTTCCATGCCTGTGTCTTCCATGCCTGTGTCTTCCATGCCTGTGTCTTCCATGCCTGTGTCTTCCATGCCCGTGTCTTCCATGTCTGTTTTGCTAAGGACTATGTCTTGCATGTTTTCCATTTGACTGTTCTATAGGGAGTATCTCCCCTATCCATCATGCGGGGAGATCATTAATAATGGAATGATAATATAGGGCAGTGGCCCACGATATGACAAGAATGCCCAAAACAGCAATAATTCTACATATTACAAAATCTTTTACGTACAGTACCAAACCTGTGACAATGACAGTCTGTCATGTGACATTACATAAATGTGTCTGGCATGTGACATTACATAAATGTGTCTGGCATGTGACATTACATAAATGTGTCTGGCATGTGACATTACATAAATGTGTCTGGCATGTGACATTACATAAATGACATATTTCCTATGACATTACATAATGAAAGTCTGTCATCTCACATTACATAAATGAGTATGTCATTTGACATTACATAAATGACAGCTTTACAAATACCACAATTACATGCATATAAGATAGACCACAATGTCTTCCTGTTTAATAAAATGGTTACATCAAAAGCTCATTATATTGACAGCTCAGGAATCCATATTGACATTTAAAGCATTGACATTGACAGCTCAGGAATCCATATTGACATTTAAAGCATTGACATTGACAGCTCAGGAATCCATATTGACATTTAAAGCATTGACATTGACAGCTCAGGAATCCATATTGACATTTAAAGCATTGACATTGATCGCAATGATGATTTAATGGCCGTCTCGCTCTTGAAGTTTAAATCAAACCCAGGTCACATTTTGAGCTGATAGTACAATCACCAAACCAACATGCCAGTGGCGTACTTTGACTCAATCTCTCCCAGGCACAATGCACTGCCCCACTGTGCTCATTTAGGACTATATCAACAAATAGCACTAAATCAAGAAATAGTACTGGATCAACAAATAGCACTAAATCAAGAAATAGTACTGGATCAACAAATAGTACTAAATCAAGAAATAGTACTGAATCAACAAATAGCACTAAATCTACAAATTGTACTTAATCAACAAAATACAGGAGGGCACTTTTTTCTATACATGCGTGAGTGCCATGTTCAGGCCCCGCTTCAGGCGCCCTTCAAAGTAGTCCCCAAATCTGCAAAGAATTTCAAAAACTACAAATAATCAAGATTCGTTTGCTTTCCGACGTCTTCGCAACAATGTCATTTCAAAACTCAGAATTACATAACTTACATAAAAAGTGGTCAGTTTGTAAGGGTGCCACTCTGTGCAGTCCGCACCCCCCCCCCCCCAGTGACGCGATTACGGGTAGGTTCACCACTTTCACACCTCTTAAGTACTCCATTGTTAGTATCTCAGTCTTACAGTTGTCGGGCATAGCTATCGGTGTCAACCCTTAACATTATGGTCATACTAAATACATAAAGTTTGTATAAACATTAATAAATGTACAGTCCGAAAGATACTGCACTCTCCCCCTAGGTGCACATCTGCACCACTTTTTTGCACACCCTGAACTTTCATTATCATCATGTCCCTTAGTCCTTGGACCGTTGGGGCGCCACAGATGACATGAAAACTGTCCTTCTCCATTCCTTTCGGTCTTCTGCACTACGCATAGCATATTGTAAACATACTCTAATCCAACGTCTCACCCATGGGCGCTCATGGTCTCACCCATGGGCGCCCATGGTCTCACCATCGTTTCCCCAACGCTCTCAAAATGTATTTTATTTTATTTTGTAAACATTTAACATCCTATATTTCCTTATATTTAAAGTATGATGACACCAATAGTTTATATAACTTTCTTTTCATGTATCTATAGATTCGCATCGAAAACATTCCTTTGAAACATGTTTGATAGTGCACACATCTGAAACAAATGCTTACTACAAAAACAACTTATCCTGAGTGTCCCAGATTTGTAGAGAGCAGCTTCGTCCAGCCACTACAAAACTAAATTGTTGTAACGCTATCCTTTACATTGTACTACCTCTAATTACAGCTTTAGCATCAATGCATTTTGATCAATCTTTCCAGGACAGAAGGTCAGAAGGTCAGACCATGTCAAATTTGGGTTGCGCTCTGTTCCTTGATGTTCTTGTTCTGTAATCTCAAATTAAAAAGCATACAACCACACATACATGTAAACATAGTCACTTAGCTTTATGTAGTATATGAAGTCAGCAAAAACAATCTTGACATTCATTTATTTTCCGCACAAGTCATTTCATTTGTGTTACTCCCACACAATATATCAGTAAATAAAATGTGTGATATCCAATTGCGGTTAGCACTGTTGAAGGGTTTTTAAAGATGGGACGAAAGTCTTTTTTTTTTATATATGTTGTATATGTGCTGCATTAAACGGTCGTCAAGATGTTGGCCTGTCAAACCTTTGCAGCATTTCCCGAACTTTTTATATGACGGATGGTACAAATCAAGTTGCGAAATATGCCAGTAAAGTTATTCAAGATTCGAAATAAACCTAGATGGAAGTTGATCTGATTAGGTTCTATCACATAGGGACATATGTGACAACTAAGTATTAAAGGTGGTCTGAGGGGTTAGAGCGGTGTAGGATGACATGGTGGGTCAGAAGGGTGTAGGATGACATGGTGGGACAGAAGGACGTAGGATGACATGGTGGGACAGAAGGGCGTAGGATGAATGACATGGTGGGTCAGAAGGGTGTAGGATGACATGGTGGGTCAGAAGGGTGTAGAATGACATGGTGGGTCAGAAGGGTGTAGGATGACATGGTGGGTCAGAAGGGTGTAGGATAACATGGTGGGTCAGAAGGGTGTAAATGACATGGTGGGTCAGAAGGGTGTAGGATGACATGGTGGGTCAGAAGGGGTAGGATGACATGGTGGGTCAGAAGGGTGTAAGATGACATGGTGGGTCAGAAGGGTGTAGGATGACATGGTGGGTCAGAAGGGTGTAGGATGACATGGTGGGACAGAAGGACGTAGGATGACATGGTGGGACAGAAGGACGTAGGATGACATGGTGGGTCAGAAGGGTGTAGGATGACAAGGTGGGACAGAAGGGCGTAGGATGACATGGTGGGTCAGAAGGGTGTAGGATGACATGGTGGGTCAGAAAGGCATAGGATGACATGGTGGGTCAGAAAGGCGTAGGATGACATGGTGGATCAGAAGGGTGTAGGATGACATGGTGGGTCAGAAGGGCGTAGGAGGGTAGGGTAGCTTAGAAGGGCGTAGGATGGAATGGTGGGTTGGAGAAAACTGCACAAGACTGGTTTCCAAAATTTTCTCAGCTATTAATAACCTTCTTATTTTCATTATCTTAAGCATGTCTGAAACTGTCAACAATTACTCCAATTACTTTTTTTGCCTCTGTCCAGGGGTTAACTTGTCACAAACTGTCACCTATCAATCAAATCAAATATTTTCTGCGATAATGTCTCCAATAAAAATTAAAATATCCAATATATACGACTGATTATGCAATAACATAATACGTTTTCAATAGTTTGAGATCCATTCTAAATCAAATGCTACTTTACAAATGATCATCTTTACAACGAAAAGGTTTCACTTTTTTGTTTGTTTTTACTTTATTTTGTTTGTTTTAAAACAATTTGAATTTGTGCGATAACTGCCATTTAAGGTATTAGCCTTCATCATTCTGTGTATTGACCAACAGACCGTAATAATCATTCATCAATATGTGTATTGACCAACAGAATGTAATAATCCTTTATCAATCCGTGTGTTTTATCAACATAAGTGGTATAATCAATCATTAATCTTTGGGTTTTAGTAACGACTCTTATAATCTTTTCACAGATCTCCCCGAGTCGGAGGCAGCAGAACTACAAGATAAACTATCTGTCATCAATTCTATGATGAACCAAGATGTAAGTCAACTCTGTCAATGACAGCTGTAGCTGTGTGCTTGACAGCTGTATTTGTGTTCTTGACAGCTGTAGTTGTGTGCTTGACAGCTGTAGCTGTGTGCTAGACAGCTCTGAGCATTAACTGTTTTTATATGTCTTTTCGGTCTGTTACTGTCTTAAACTGTCTTTAACTGTCTTTTCTGTCTTTAATGTCTTTTCTGTCTTAACTGACTTTTCTGTCTTAACCCGTCTTTTCTGTCTTTAACTGTATTTTCTGATTTTAACTGTCATCAATGTTTTTTTCTTTCTTTAGCTGTCTTTAACGTTAAATGTATGTACCAGCCTATAGATTTTAGCCTAACCAAGAACTTTAACGTTAAATGTATGTACCAGCCTATAGATTTTAGCCTAACCAAGAACTTTAACGTTAAATGTATGTACCAGCCTATAGATTTTAGCCTAACCAAGAACTTTAACGTTAAATGTATGTACCAGCCTATAGATTTTAGCCTAACCAAGAACTTTAACGTTAAATGTATGTACCAGCCTATAGATTTTAGCCTAACCAAGAACTTTAACGTTAAATGTATGTACCAGCCTATAGATTTTAGCCTAACCAAGAACTTTAATGTTAAATGTATGTACCAGCCTATAGATTTTAGCCTAACCAAGAACTTTAACGTTAAATGTATGTACCAGCCTATAGATTTTAGCCTAACCAAGAACTTTAATGTTAAATGTATGTACCAGCCTATAGATTTTAGCCTAACCAAGAACTTTAATGTTAAATGTATGTACCAGCCTATAGATTTTAGCCTAACCAAGAACTTTAACGTTAAATGTATGTACCAGCCTATAGATTTTAGCCTAACCAAGAACTTTAACGTTAAATGTATGTACCAGCCTATAGATTTTAGCCTAACCAAGAACTTTAATGTTAAATGTATGTACCAGCCTATAGATTTTAGCCTAACCAAGAACTTTAATGTTAAATGTATGTACCAGCCTATAGATTTTAGCCTAACCAAGAACTTTAATGTTAAATGTATGTACCAGCCTATAGATTTTAGCCTAACCAAGAACTTTAATGTTAAATGTATGTACCAGCCTATAGATTTTAGCCTATCCAAGAAACAAAATGTGGGCGGAAATTTCCATTCATATTTTATGAGTTTTTTCTATAAATTCTGTAATTCACATCTTAACATGTCATCTGTCTTGTTGGCAGCCCTCGCTCTATCCTCGCTCTATCCTCTCTATATCCTCGCTTTCTGTGCTACCAAAATATAGTCTTACTTCTCATTTTTGCTTGTTATATGGATTTACCACTTCATGCAGACGGCTGGTAAATAGGTGTCTAATCTATTGTGATGTTTATTACATTGGGTTGTAAATAGTTGTCTAGTTTGATGTAAAGTGATGTTTACAGTTGGGTTGTAAATAGTTGTCTAGTTTGATGTAAAGTGATGTTTACAGTTGGGTTGTAAATAGTTGTCTAGTTTGATGTAAAGTGATGTTTACAGTTGGGTTGTAAATAGTTGTCTAGTTTGATGTAAAGTGATGTTTACAGTTGGGTTGTAAATAGTTGTCTAGTTTGATGTAAAGTGATGTTTACAGTTGGGTTGTAAATAGTTGTCTAGTTTGATGTAAAGTGATGTTTACAGTTGGGTTGTAAATAGTTGTCTAGTTTGATGATATTGTTCTTTCATTAGCTCATTTCACTGGCAACATTTTTGTTGCCCAAGTTTACAATGACGTCATTATCAACCATCAAAGATTTGGTTTGAGATTACGTTAGGAACCACCATTAAAATACATGTCACAATGACGTCATTGGTTTCCAAGACTAACTTCCCTTTAGTTTTTTTAGCTCAAGGTTGTGCAGAGAGGCGTGAATGATTATAAGTTGATTATATAAGCTGACAATTTGATTTTATTTATTAGATAATTCACTGCCTTGGCTTTATTTCTTTACGGTTTGCATAGTCTGTAGGCGTAGTCAAAGATGAGATTTGTTTATTGCATGGTTAGAGAATTTTTTTTTGGACTTAGGCATAGACATATATGATATCTCGATCTCTAATCTTTCTGCACAGCCACAGATAATAGCTTTGATTCCTTGACTCTGAGCTTAGCCAGAAATGATATCTTCGATTTCTAGACTGTATGCATGGCCAGAGGTAATATCTTTGATTCCTTAGCTGTAGGCGTAGCCAGAGACTGTAGGGATAGCGTGAACTCATGACCCAGCCGTGTCTGATCACAGTTGGGGATGTTTGTCTGGCCAAACTGGAAGGTGCATAATGAAATGCAAATACATGAGCCACTCAAAGCGCAAGTTTCAACATTTAATACTTTTGTGCTGGTGTCTGGGAGATTGGCTCCGACATCTCGGCGGCGTATCTATTGACATCTCAGCGGCGTATCTATTGACATCTCAGCGGCGTATCTATTGACATCTCAGCGGCGTATCTATTGACATCCCAGCGGCGCATCTATTGTCACCTCAGCGGCGCATCTATTGACACCCAACAATGTCTCGTATTTGTATGACGTCATAAGGGTTGACATCCAACATCTGACGTTTTTATGACGTCATAAGAGTTGACAACCAACAACATCTGACATTTGTATGACGTCATAAGGGTGGCATCCAATAGACATATACCTATATAAATGCAGGCATAGTCCCATTTAAGATAAGACTCAGACCCATATAAATGCTGACACAGACACATATAAATGGAGACACAAGACACAGACACATATAAATGCAGACACTGTGTCTCAGTACGTGTGCCACAGTGTCTCAGTACGTGTGCCACAGTGTCTCAGTAAGTGTGCCACAGTGTCTTAGTACGTGTGCCACAGCATCAAAGATAAGAAAGAAGGTTAACTTGAGATGGCTAACATCTAATGAGACAAACATGAGATGGCTAACACCTAATGAGACAAACATGAGATGGCTAACATCTAATGAGACAAACATGAGATGGCTAACATCTAATGAGACAAACATAAGATGTCTAACACCTAATGAGACAAACATGAGATGGCTAACATCTAATGAGACAAACATGAGATGGCTAACATCTAATGAGACAAACATGAGATGTCTAACATCTAATGAGACAAACATAAGATGTCTAACATCTAATGAGACAAACATAAGATGTCTAACATCTAATGAGACAAACATGAGATGTCTAACATCTAATGAGACAAACATAAGATGTCTAACATCTAATGAGACAAAGATAAGATGTCTAACATCTAATGAGACAAACATAAGATGTCTAACATCTAATGAGACAAACATGAGATGTCTAACATCTAATGAGACAAACATAAGATGTCTAACATCTAATGAGACAAACATGAGATGTCTAACATCTAATGAGACAAACATGAGATGGTTAACATCTAATGAGACAAACATGAGATGTCTAACATCTAATGAGACAAACATGAGATGTCTAACATCTAATGAGACATCTTCACTCTAAATAAGACAACACTGATTTGGTACCAACGCAGTCAATAACAGCGATACGAATTTGATTTAAACACCATGAGAAATGTCGACATGTGAATGGCTTATAAAACATTGTTAAATGTCGACATGTGAATGGCTTATAACACATCGACATATGTCGACATTGATCCTAATAGAACATACCCATAAGTTAAGCGACTTTGTGGTCCATAAAAAATCAATATGCTTATAGACGGAAGTAGAAATAATTAATGTGTCTAATGTAAGCTTTATATGGTGAGCCTGATGTGTCCTGGTGATGTGCCACTTTCATGGTTAGCCTGATGTGTCTAATGTTAGCTTTATATGGTGAAACTGGTGTGTCCTGGTGATGTTCCACTTTCATGGTTAACCTGATGTGTCTAATGTAAGCTTTAAAGGTGAGCCTGGTGTGTCCTGGTGATGTGCCACTTTCATGGTTAGCCTGGTGTGTCTAATGTAAGCTTTAATGGTGAGCCTGGTGTGCCCTGGTGATGTGCCACTTTCATGGTTAGCCTGATGTGTCTAATGTAAGCTTTAATGGTGAGCCTGGTGTGTCCTGGTGATGTGCCACTTTCATGGTTAGCCTGATGTGTCTAATGTAAGCTTTAATGGTGAACCTGGTGTGTCCTGGTGATGTGCCACTTTCATGGTTAGCCTGATGTGTCTAATGTAAGCTTTAATGGTGAACCTGGTGTGTCCTGGTGATGTGCCACTTTCATGGTTAGCCTGATGTGTCTAATGTAAGCTTTAATGGTGAACCTGGTGTGTCCTGGTGATGTGCACTTTCATGGTTAGCCTGATGTGTCTAATGTAAACTTTAATGGTGAACCTGGTGTGTCCTGGTGATGTGCCACTTTCATGGTTAGCCTGATGTGTCTAATGTAAACTTTAATGGTGAACCTGGTGTGCCCTGGTGATGTGCCACTTTCATGGTTAGCCTGATGTGTCTAATGTAAACTTTAATGGTGAGCCTGGTGTGTCCTGGTGATGTGCCACTTTCATGGTTAGCCTGATGTGTCTAATGTAAACTTTAATGGTGAGCCTGGTGTGTCCTGGTGATGTGCCACTTTCATGGTTAGCCTGATGTGTCTAATGTAAGCTTTAATGGTGAGCCTGGTGTGTCCTGGTGATGTGCCACTTTCATGGTTAGCCTGATGTGTCTAATGTAAACTTTAATGGTGAGCCTGGTGTGTCCTGGTGATGTGCCACTTTCATGGTTAGCCTGATGTGTCTAATGTAAACTTTAATGGTGAGCCTGGTGTGTCCTGGTGATGTGCCACTTTCATGGCTTGTCCTTTTAGCGTTTACAAGTCTACATTTTTTTAAAAGAGGTACGGTGGTAATTAGTCAATACAAATATCCGGTGGAATTCAGTTTTTGTTAAAAGCCAACCCACAGAATTTAAAGTTCATTTAAGACGAGAATTTTTAGCGATATTCCATTGTTAGTAATAAGTTCCATCATTAGTCATGAGTTCCATCATTAGTCCTGAGTTCCATTGTTAGTCCTGAGTTCAATTGTTAGTCATGAGTTCCATTGTTAGTTCTGAGTTCCATTGTTAGTTCTGAGTTCCATTGTTAGTTCTGAGTTCCATTGTTAGTTCTGAGTTCCATTGTTAGTCATGAGTTCCATTGTTAGTTCTGAGTTCCATTGTTAGTTATGAGTTCCATCATTAGTCCTGAGTTCCATTGTTATTCATGAGTTCCATTGTTAGTTCTGAGTTCCATTGTTAGTTCTGAGTTCCATTGTTAGTTCTGAGTTCCATTGTTAGTTCTGAGTTCCATCATTAGTCCTGAGTTCCATTGTTTGTCATGAGTTCCATTGTTAGTTCTGAGTTCCATTGTTAGTCCTAAGTTCCATTGTCAGTCCTGAGTTCCATTGTTAGTTCTGAGTTCCATTGTTAGTTCTGAGTTCCATTGTTAGTTCTGAGTTCCATTGTTAGTTCTGAGTTCCATTGTTAGTCCTGAGTTCCATTGTTAGTTCTGAGTTCCATTGTTAGTTCTGAGTTCCATTGTCAGTCCTGAGTTCCATTGTTAGTTCTGAGTTCCATTGTCAGTCCTGAGTTCCATTGTTAGTTCTGAGTTCCATTGTTAGTTCTGAGTTCCATTGTTAGTTCTGAGTTCCATTGTTAGTTCTGAGTTCCATTGTTAGTCCTGAGTTCCATTGTTAGTTCTGAGTTCCATTGTTAGTTCTGAGTTCCATTGTTAGTCCTGAGTTCCATTGTTAGTTCTGAGTTCCATTGTTAGTTCTGAGTTCCATTGTTAGTTCTGAGTTCCATTGTTAGTCCTGAGTTCCATTGTTAGTCCTGAGTTCCATTGTTATTCATGAGTTCCATTGTTAGGCCTGAGTTCCATTGTTAGTCATGAGTTCTATTGTTAGTCCTGAGTTCCATTGTTAGTTATGAGTTCTATTGTTAGTCCTGAGTTCCATTGTTAGTCATGAGTTCCATTGTTAGTCACGGGTTCCATTGTTAGTCATGAGTTCCATTGTTAGTCATGAGTTCCATTGTTAGTCATGAGTTCCATTGTTAGTCATTAGTTCCATTGTTAGTCATTAGTTCCATTGTTAGTCATTAGTTCCATTGTTAGTCCTGAGTTCCATTGTTAGTTCTGAGTTCCATTGTTAGTTCTGAGTTCCATTGTTAGTTCTGAGTTTCATCATTAGTCATGAGTTCCATTGTTAGTCCTGAGTTTCATTGTTAGTTCTGAGTTCCATTATTAGTCCTGAGTTCCTTCGTTATTTCTGAGTTCCATTGTTAGTCACGGGTTCCATTGTTAGTCCTAAATTCCATAACTGGTGTCATTGATTAGCTAAGCAATAGCTATAAGTAGTGTAATTGAAAGCTAGTCAATAGCTATAGGTGGTCTAGTGGATTGGCTACACAAATATAAGATTTCCCTCTACCACTGTCCTCTGCCAATTCCATCTACCACTGCCATCTACCACTGTCCTCTACCACTGTCCTCCACCACTGTCCTCCACCACTGTCCTCCACCACCGTCCTCAGCCACTTTCCTCTACCACTTTCATCTACCACTGTCCTTTGACACTTCCCTCTACCACTGTCCTCTGCTATGTCCTCTACCACTGCCCTCTACCACTGTCCCATTCCACTGTCCTCTACCACTGTTCTCTACCACGGTCCTCTGCAAATGTCCTCTAACACTGTCCACTACCACCTTCCGCTACCACTGTCCTTTACCACTTTCCTGTCCCACTCTCCTCTACCACTGTCTTTTGCCACTGTCATCTACAACTGTCCTCTACTACTGCCCTCTACCAATGTCCTCTCCAACTTTCCTCTTCCACTGCCCTTTACCTCTGTCCTCTACCACTGTCTTTTGCCACTGCCCTTTACCTCTGTCCTCTACCACTGTCTTTTGCCACTGTCATCTACCACTGACGTCTACAACTGTCTTCTACCGCTGTCATCTACCACTGTCATCTCCCACTGTCATCTCCCACTGTCCCCTACTACTGTCATCTCCCACTGTCATCTCCCACTGTCATCTACCACTGTCATCTACCACTGTCATCTACCACTGTCATCTACCACTGTCATCTACCACTGTCATCTACCACTGTCATCTACCACTGTCTTCTACCACTGTCATCTACCACTGTCCTCTACCACTGTCTTTTGCCACTGTCATCTACCACTGTCGTATACAACTGTCTTCTACCACTGTCATCTACCACTGTCATCTACTACTGTCATCTACTATTGCCCTCAACCACTGTCATCTACCACTGTCCTCTACTATTGCCCTCTACCACTGTCATCTACCACTGTCATCTACTATTGCCCTCTACCACTGTCATCTACTACTGTCCTCTACTATTGCCCTCTACCACTGTCATCTACCACTGTCCTCTACTATTGCACTCTACCACTTTCATCTACCACTGTCCTCTACTATTGCCCTCTACCACTGTCATCCCCCACTGTCCTCTACTATTGCCCTCTACCACTGTCATCTACCCCTGTTCTCTACCCCTGTTCTCTACCACTGTCATCTACCACTGTCATCTAACTCTGTCCTCTGCCACTGCCCTGTACCACTGTCATCTACCACTGTCATCTAACTCTGTCCTCTGCCACTGCCCTGTACCACTGTCATCTACCACTGTCATCTAACTCTGTCCTCTGTCACTGTCTTCTACCACTGTCATCTACCACTGTCATCTACCACTGTCCTCTACCACTGACCTCTACCACTGTCATCTACCAATGTCCTCTACCACTGTCATATACCACCTTCCTCTACCAATGTCATCTAACTCTGCCCTCTGCCACTGTCCTCTACCACTGTCCTATAAATAACAACATACTCCAGAAGTCAACCAATGTGTACAAGTACAACATAAAGGGACACTCAACTGTAAAAAGAAACAAGTAGTGTATAAATGGGTGTAAATCAAGGACCAAGTACACCATGTCACGTGACGTGGAGGTTTGAAGGACCAAGTACACCATGTCACGTGACGTGGACGTTTGAAGGACCAATAACACCATGTCACGTGACGTGGACGTTTGAAGGACCAAGTACACCATGTCACATGACGTGGACGTTTGAAGGACCAAGTACACCATGTCTCGTGACGTGGACGTTTGAAGGACCAAGTACACCATGTCACGTGACGTGGACGTTTGAAGGACCAAGTACACCATGTCTCGTGACGTGGACGTTTGAAGGACCAAGTACACCATGTCACATGACGTGGACGTTTGAATGACAAAGTAGTTTATTGAATGACAAAGTAGTTCATTGAATGACAAAGTAGTTCATTGAATGACAAAGTAGTTCATTGAATGATAAAGTAGTTCATTGAATGACAAAGTAGTTCATTGAATGACAAAGCAGTTCATTGAATGACAAAATAGTTCATTGAATGACAAAAGTAGTTCATTGAATGACAAAGTAGTTCATTGAATGACAAAGTAGCTCATTGAATGACAAAGTAGTTCATTGAATGACAAAGTAGTTCATTGAAAAAAAAAACAAAGTAGTTCATTGAATGACAAAGTAGTTCATTGAATGAAAAAGTAGTTCATTGAATGACAAAGTAGTTCATTGAATGACAAAGTAGTTCATTGAATGACAAAGTAGTTCATTGAATGACAAAGTAGTTCATTGAATGACAAAGTAGTTTATTGAATGACAAAGTAGTTTATTGAATGGCAAAGTAGTTTATTGAATGACAAAGTAGTTCATTGAATGACAAAGTAGTTCATTGAATGACAAAGTAGTTCATTGAATGACAAAGTAGTTCATTGAATGACAAAGTAGTTCATTGAATGACAAAGTAGTTCATTGAATGACAAAGTAGTTTATTGAATGACAAAGTAGTTTATTGAATGACAAAGTAGTTTATTGAATGACAAAGTAGTTTATTGAATGACAAAGTAGTTCATTGAATGAAAAAGTAGTTCATTGAATGACAAAGTAGTTTATTGAATGACAAAGTAGTTCATTGAATGAAAAAGTAGTTCATTGAATGACAAAGTAGTTTATTGAATGACAAAGTAGTTTATTGAATGACAAAGTAGTTTATTGAATGACAAAGTAGTTTATTGCATTTCTCTTATAATTTTTTAAGATAATTTATTTCTTATTATTGATGACGTATTTTTTATTGATGACGTATTTGTTATTGATGACGTATTTGTTATTGATGACGTATTTATTATTGATTACGTATTTGTTATTGATGACGTATTCATAAATCTCCTCCTCAGATGCTTGCAGTTCAAGAAACTCAGCGCCCCCCTTCATATGCACAATGTAAGTATCCTATAGCCCCCTTCATTTGCACAATGTAAGTGTCCTTATAGCCCCCCTTCTTATGCACAATGTAAGTGTCCTATAGCCCCCCTTCATATGCACAATGTAAGTGTCCTATAGCCCCCCTTCATATGCGCAAAATGTAAGTGTCCTATAGCCCCCTTCAAATGCACAATGTAAGTGTCCTAAAGCCCCCCCTTCATATGCACAATGTAAGTGTCCTAAAGCCCCCCTTCATATGCACAATGTAAGTGTCCTATAGCTCCCCTTCATATGCACAATGTAAGTGTCATATAGCCCCTTCATATGCACAATGCAAGTGTCCTATATCCCCCTTCATATGCACAATGTAAGTGTCATATAGCCCCACTTTATATGCACAATGTAAGTGTCCTATAGCCCCCACTTCATATAATATGTCCTATTAATACTTTCATCAAATACTAGGTCTGCAATGAGATTTTCTACGTGTCAACTGAGAACCGTTCTTTTGTTGTTTCTTTTTTACCCGACTTGTGTCCGGATATTACATTTCATGATCTATTAATAGAATATGGGAAATGTATGACGCACGTTTCTCTACTTTGTCAACTTTTAATGTGAAATGTTTTATTTTGTATTGAAATCAAGATTTTATTTTTCTCTCTTAAAACTTTGAGAACAATCTGATAGTCCCGTCACCTCAATACTTCTGTACACTCTGACCACCTGTCTACCACCTCCACCATTTGCACCTCTGACCACCTGTCTACCAACTCCACCATTGAGTACACCTCTGACCACCTGTCTACAACCTCCACCATTTACACCTATAACCACCTGTCTACCATCTCCACCACTGAGTACACCTCTGACCACCTGTCTACCACTGCCACCATTGAGTACACCTCTGACCACCTGTCTACCACCTCCACCATTTGCACCTCTGACCACCTGTCTACCACCTCCACCATTGAGTACACCTCTGACCACCTGTCTACAACCTCCACCATTTACACCTATAACCACCTGTCTACCATCTCCACCACTGAGTACACCTCTGACCACCTGTCTACCACTGCCACCATTGAGTACACCTCTGACCACCTGTCTACCACCTCCACCATTGAGTACACCTCTGACCACCTGTCTACCACCTCCGCCATTGAGTACACCTCTGACCACCTATCTACCTCCTCCGCCATTGAGTACACCTCTGACCACCTATCTACCTCCTCCGCCATTGAGTTCATCTCTGACCACCTGTCTACTATCTCCACCATTGAGTACACCACTGACCACCTGTCTACCACCTCCGCCATTGAGTACACCTCTGACCACCTGTCTATCACCCCTATTCATCTCTGACCACCTGTCTACCATCTCCACCATTGAGTACACCTCTGACCACCTGTCTATCACCCCTATTGAGTTCATCTCTGACCAACTGCCTATCCTCTTCACCATTGGTTACACCACTGACTTGCTGTCTCTCCCCAGCTGGCATGTCCGAAGACAGCGACTACACCAGCGACATCAACTACCCCGTACAACACCAACACAACACATCCGCCCATCAGTACCGCAACCATCCAGATCACCCCTACCGACTACGGGACGACAGTCGAGAGACGATACGCTACGATGATAGCTTCGACCAATCGTTTGACCAGCGGTCACCTGATCAACAGTCCCCTGACCAGCGGTCATTTGAGCACTACGGCGATGAGGAGTTCGACCGTGAAGATGCCGTCTATCACAGAGACCGGAGCTTTGACCGGGACTACAGTTACGAGCAAGAACCCAATTACTACCAAAACGAGGGTCCGTATCACCACGGGCGGAGTGATACAGACTCAGACATTCTCTTTTACAACAGTCGTCCGAACAGCAGACCGCAGTCTTTCATCCAAGACAGGTAACTACAAGTAGGAGAAACAAATTTATGTCACAGTAAAAACGAGTATGGGCCTTGTCGTTTCAGCGGACTATAATGCAACGCCGGCTTTATGTAAACTTTTGCCCAGTGCGAGGCACCCGTTCGGCGCCCCCTTCCCTACCCCTGTATGGCTCCGCTCTTTTTTTCTATACGACGTAGGCTTTGGAGCAGATATTATGATGTTATACGTGTAGCTAAACATACGCATTTTAACGTGCACATTAATTTAGACTGCTTAGTTTCCACTTTCACTATAATAAACTAGAGGCAGTTAAATATTTTCTGGGCGCCCCAGCCGCCCGTATGGCCACGGCGCCCTGTGCCAGGGAACAAGTCGCACATCCTAAAGGACGGCGTTGTATAATGGGTAGGTCTTTGATGATTCAGTTTGGTAAAGTTGGCTCATCATTCATCTGAAGCTAATCTATAATTACAGTACTCGCCAAAACTAAGGCTACTGTTACTCCCGCATATAAAACGTGTGTAGACGTTTGTCAACGGTGCCGAGCTGCTGGTTACACGTAATCCCAGTAGTGAAAATGAAGATATGTTGAGCAGCTGGAGGAAATGAGTCTTCTTCTTCTATACATTAAAGGCCCACGATCAGTTTATTGATCATTCTGAAATCCATGCATGTAGATGGGATTTGCAATTTTTTTGTGCCTCGTATTGAAAAGGATGTTTCATTGGTTGCAAGTGCTACTCAGCCAGGGTATCATTAAACGGGGGTTGGAAGGCCTTAGGTCAGGGGTCACCAAACTTTTTTCAAGGCGGGCCGGATGAACTGGCCGGACAACGGAAAAAATAACAAGCGTGGGCCGGATAATCATTTTGTACAATACTTACAAGCAAGTTCAAGTACCGTTGGCGGGCCGTATGAACTGGCCTCGTGGGCCGTAGTTTGGTGACCCCTGCCTTAGGCAATAGACGCAAATGAGTCAAGTGTTCTCGCCTCAACTGTTCCTTTTGGAAGCTTGTTCCAGTCCCTGATTGTCTTTGGCAGGAATGACTAATTCCTGTACTTGCTTCTCGCTGGTATGAGCCGGAACTACTTGTCATGGCATCATCGCTGTCTAAGGGGGAGAGGGACGAGTTTCTGTTCAATGTCTTTCGGCGTAGGAAAGAATATTCATGATACAGTATTATTTTCGCTCATTCGTAAATGAATGTGAAGGGACACCAAGTTTGAAAAAAAATATTGGCAGAAGAACTTCCAGGTCGATCTATTAAGACGGCACAAAGTTACACAGTTATTCTGTCTATTTACACAGTTATTCTGTCTATTTACACAGTTATTCTCTCAAGTTACACAGTTATTATGTCTATTTACACAGTTGTTGTGTCTTTTTACACAGTTATTCTGTCTATTTACTCAGTTGTTCTGTCTATTTACACAGTTGTTCTGTCTATTTACACAGTTGTTCTGTCTATTTACACAGTTGTTCTGTCTATTTACACAGTAATTCTGTATATTTACACAGTTATTCTGTCTATTTACACAGTTATTCTGTCTATTTACACAGTTATTCTGTCTATTATAACAACATTTTGTCGTTCAGGAAGAGAATTTTGTCAACCGGAAGTGGCAGACTGTTTCAGACTTTCCTTCCGTTTAGCGAGAACCATTCCAAAATGGCGAATAAAAATATTTTTAATTTTTTTTTTTTTATATTGACATGCTTCCTAAGTTGCATGGTGCCGTCTTTTTAACGTGAGGGGAAAATTTTCATTTCGTAAGGTTGCAGTAGACGACCAGGGTTGCTACTTTTGTCTCAATGTGCTCTTTGTGCGTGCTACATCGCAGGAGTTGTCGAAATTTTCAATGTGTTAATGTCATACCGCCTCGGGACTTTATCTCCGGGTTTGATTTCAGAGTTTGCCTCCTCTTAATGGAGTGCTGGTTGTGTACTAGTGTTGTGCTGGAGTTGCCCTGGTGTTGTTCTTGTGTTGTACTAGTGTTGTGCTGGAGTTGCCCTGGTGTTGTTCTTGTGTTGTACTAGTGTTGTGCTGGAGTTGCCCTGGTGTTGTTCTTGTGTTGTACTAGTGTTGTGCTGGAGTTGCCCTGGTGTTGTTCTTGTGTTGTACTAGTGTTGTGCTGGAGTTGCCCTGGTGTTGTTCTTGTGTTGTACTAGTGTTGTGCTGGAGTTGCCCTGGTGTTGTTCTTGTGTTGTACTAGTGTTGTGCTGGAGTTGCCCTGGTGTTGTTCTTGTGTTGTACTAGTGTTGTGCTGGAGTTGCCCTGGTGTTGTTCTTGTGTTGTACTAGTGTTGTGCTGGAGTTGCCCTGGTGTTGTTCTTGTGTTGTACTAGTGTTGTGCTGGAGTTGCCCTGGTGTTGTTCTTGTGTTGTACTAGTGTTGTGCTGGAGTTGCCCTGGTGTTGTTCTTGTGTTGTACTAGTGTTGTGCTGGAGTTGCCCTGGTGTTGTTCTTGTGTTGTACTAGTGTTGTGCTGGAGTTGCCCTGGTGTTGTTCTTTTTGTTTTGTACTAGTGTTGTGCTTTCTTGACTAGGCGTTTTCTGGAGTTTGAACTCCAGGTTGGGATTGACTGAGTTTAAACCACTCAGCAACCTAACAACCTAACAACCGTTGTGCGCTATTGAAAGTGATACGTTGTTACCATATTAGCTCATTTTTAAAAACTCTCTTCGAGACTACCCCCCCCCCCCAATTCCACATGTTTTATATTAATAGTACCAATTTGAGGAGAAGTCTGTCAAGCAGCGAGCGTCATGGGGGACGGGTCACTCCAGTAAGTAGGTTGGTATTTAAGGGGAGGTGACTGTTATATTAAAAAATAAAGAGCCACGGGTATGGTGTAGGACCATATATAGTCCTATGGTTTAAAGGCCGGCAGGTATGATATAGGACTGTCTGTAGTCCTATGGTTTAAAGGCCGGCAGGTATGATATAGGACTGTCTGTAGTCCTATGGTTTAAATGCCGGCAGGTATGATATAGGACTGTCTGTAGTCCTATGGTTTAAATGCCGGCAGGTATGATGTAGGACTGTCTGTAGTCCTATGGTTTAAATGCCGGCAGGTATGATATAGGACTGTCTGTAGTCCTATGGTTTAAATGCCGGCAGGTATGATATAGGACTGTCTGTAGTCCTATGGTTTAAATGCCGGCAGGTATGATATAGGACTGTCTGTAGTCCTATGGTTTAAATGCCGGCAGGTATGATATAGGACTGTCTGTAGTCCTATGGTTTAAATGCCGGCATGTATGATATAGGACTGTCTGTAGTCCTATGGTTTAAATGCCGGCAGGTATGATATAGGACTGTCTGTAGTCCTATGGTTTAAATGCCGGCAGGTATGATATAGGACTGTCTGTAGTCCTATGGTTTAAATGCCGGCAGGTATGATATAGGACTGTCTGTAGTCCTATGGTTTAAATGCCGGCAGGTATGATATAGGACTGTCTGTAGTCCTATGGTTTAAATGCCGGCAGGTATGATATAGAAAATTAGAAGTTAACTCTTTATTTATACACTGATAACCACCCGTACCCGACGTATAAGAACTGCACCCCATTAAGCCCTAGTATAATATACTAAGATAAGTGTTTTACCCCTAACTTCATAATATTTTCAAGGGTGTATAATGGAAGGTTTATATATATAAAAAAAAGTGAAGATGATTCCAGAAATAATTTTTTTAAAGGTTCTCTAGATATAGGTAAGTTCGTCTTTTTGCCAAAAAATATTTTCAAAAGGAAAGTGTTTGGGTTATAACAATTTCTCAGAAATGACGTAATTGACAATGATAGTCACGTTCACGATAGGATGACTTGACTGATATAATTAACAATGTTTTCATGTTCTATCTTCTGCCAGTCCTGTACTTAGTCATCATTCATCTCTCATCATGAGCCGCCAGAGTACGCAAGATTACAGGTAAATCAACAATTTATTGATTGTTCTTTAGAGATAATAGGCAGGACATCATTCACATAGAATATTTATAATTGTTTTAGAGATTATAGTCAGGGCATCAATTAACATAGATATGTATAGTTGCTTAGATATTATAAACAACGAATCAATTAAAATAGATTATAATTGTTAGAATTTATGTCAGGTACTACTAATGTGCATATATTATGAATATTTATATGAGATTACACTTAATAATATATGGCTATCATTTTTATAAATTCAATGTGGAAAAAGAGTGACCCTGTATATTTTTAACATTTATCAAATGTGCATAAGGGACAAAACTTATGAAAAGGTTTTTAAATTATTTTTTTTAAATTTTGCTCCCTTGCTTAAGAACCTTTGTTCTTGTTGTCTCCCTCTAGTCCTGTCAACAGTCATGTGTCCTCGTCTAACATCAGTCGACAGAGTACCAAGGAGAGCTCCTTCGACACATTTCAACACTCTGATTCAGATGCTCACCGCTTGTCTTCCCCTGCCAGGTCACGGTGGTTGGAGGCGTTCAACAGAGTTTGTGCTGAGCTCAGCGAGGTAAAGGTCAGCCAGTCTTCTATCTTACTTGGTCTAATGTCTGACAGTGACAGCTTGGTCTCGTGTCTTACATTGACAGCTTGGTCTCATTTCTGACATTTGCAGCTTGGTCTTATGTCTCACATTGACAGCTTGGTCTAATGTCTTACATTGGCAGCTTGGTCTTATGTCTCACGTTGACAGCTTGGTCTAATGTCTTACGTTGACAAATTAGTCTAATATCTAATTTTGACAACTTGGTCTAATATCTAGTGTTGACAAGTTGATATAATTTCTTATATTGACAAATTGGTCTAAAATCTTGCCATTATATCTTGCTCTAATATCTTACATTGACATCTTGCTCTAATATCTTACATTGACATCTTGCTCTAATATCTTACATTGACATCTTGCTCTAATATCTTACATTGACATCTTGCTCTAATATCTTACATTGATATCTTGCTCTAATATCTTACATTGACATCTTGCTCTAATATCTTACATTGACATCTTGCTCTAATATCTTACATTGACATCTTGCTCTAATATCTTACATTGACATCTTGCTCTAATATCTTACATTGACATCTTGCTCTAATATCTTACATTGACATCTTGCTCTAATATCTTACATTGACATATTGCTCTAATATCTTACATTGACATCTTGCTCTAATATCTTACATTGACATATTGCTCTAATATCTTACATTGACATCTTTAATTAAATGTTAAGCAACTTTACTTCTCTCTCCCTTGACATTTAAAACTTTTGAATGTTATTTATTGGAAATAAAGATTGAAATACACTAGGTCAGCGGTTCTCAACCTGTGGGTTGCAACCCTTTGGGGGTCGAATGACTCTTTACTGGGGTCGCCTAAGACCATCCGAAAAAACATATACACCACAGTTATGAAGTAGCAAAATGAGGAACTTTATTAAAGGGTTGTGGCATTAGGAAAGTTGAGAACCAATGCACTAGCGTATTGTAAAAACACATTTCAATACAGTCTCGTATTGTAAAAAAACATTACAATACAGTCTAGTATTGTAAAAACACATTATAATACAGTCTAGTATTGTAAAAACACATTTCTATACAGTCTAGTATTGTAAAAACATATAATAATACATTCTAGTATTGTAAAAACACATTATAATACAGTCTAGTATTGTGAAAACACATTTCTATACAGTCTAGTATTATGAAAACACATTTCTATACAGTCTAGTATTGTAAAAACACATTTCTATACAGTCTATTATTGTAAAAACACATAATAATACAGTCTAGTATTGTAAAAACACATTATAATGCAGTCTAGTATTGTGAAAACATTTTAGTCTATTTATTTGATTGTGGTTAACAATTGTGACTAGCTTAATGGTTCAATAATTATGTCTCGTGGGGAGCCAATGACGCAGTCTTAAAACTAGGAATTCCAGTTTTCAACATTTTTCTTGTATCAAAGATAACTCTTCCCAATTGGCCATTCTATTATTTGTATTGGTTTTCTCCCCTGATTGATTATATTTTTTTTTTATATAAACAATTACTTTAGTTGGAATTTTCACCACTTGAATATTAATTTTTTTTTTAATTACTTTTTTTGCCAACTTAATGAAGCTTGTGTGTATGGAACATTCTTGTTACGAATGCCATTATGTAACGATGCCCTTCATGTGACGATGTCCTTCATGTAATGATGCCCTTTATATAACTATGTCTACCTACTATCGTTCAAACATCAGATTATCTTCCTTTGCTTAGATACATCACCTGCTGATAGGACTATTTCATGCATCATTTCCGTTCTGTTCTTGGTGCTATTGTAGGAGCTACACTTGAGTAGATTTGGAAACAGAGTTGAGCTTTTATATAAAGCAGGAAATATAACGAATCAAACAAAAAATTAAGTTAGAAATCAGCAGTAGTGTTATCTAAAATTGATTTTTTTTCTTCATTTAAATACAAAGAAGCTTAGATAAAACTGGAATATTAAAGAATTATATTAACGATCAAGACAATTGCTGAACTATATCTTTATGTTGTTGACCTACATCTTTATGTTGTTGACCTACATCTTTATGCTGTTGACCTACATCTTTACGTTGTGGACCTATATCTTAAAGTTGATGACCCATATCTTTACGTTGTGGACCTATATCTTTGCGTTGATGACCTATATCTTTACTTTATTGACCTTTATTTTTACGTTGTTGACCTATGACATGACATCTACGTACTTACACGAGCATCATAAATAATTATCAAGGTTTAATCCTGTCGGGTTGATCTGACATTAAGTCGTAGTGTATGGGACTTAGCGAAGCTACACAAGACCTTCTGCTTGCCCTGTAGCTGTCCTGGCCCTTGAATGTGGTGCACATGAAATGGCCATTTGTCACGGAATGTCTCGTAATGAACGTGGCCAGGCATTAACTTGTTTATATTACGCCACAACTTTGGGAAGCTTTTTAATCAATTGGGAATTAGATGTGAATCTATCACAACCTTTCATATCTCCTTCTCGCCCATCGTTTTAAACCTCTCCTCTCTCATAAACCTCCCAACCGTCTCCCCTCTCATAAACCTCCCAACTTTCTCCCTCTCCTTGACGACACAACTAATTATCCCCTCTCCAGGAAATTCCATCTGAGTCTTGCCTCTTCTAGACCTCCCAACTGTCTCCTCCTACATCTTCTATCAGCCTTCGCCTTCCCAGACATCCCGTCTACCTTCTTCTAGACCTAGCTGTCTCCCCCTACTAGACCTCCCATCTCAGTCATTACTCTCCTATGCCTTGAAATTGAATCTCCATTCTCCTAAACATCCGAAATGTCTCCCTTCTCCTACTCTCAACCGTCTCCATTCTCGTAGAAATACCAACTTTAATCCTTCTTCTATACCTCCAATCAGACGATCACGTTTCTTAGACCTCCCGTCTCCCCTCTCCCATAACTATCTCCCCTCTCCTTGACCTTCCATTTTAGTCTACACTGACCTAGACCTCCCGTTTTCTATCTCCTAGACCTCCCGTTTTCCATCTCATTGACCTCTCGTTTTCCATCTCCGAGACCCCCCAACTGCCTCCTCTCTTCTAGATCTTTCACCAGAGTCTACACTTCCTAGACCTCCTGTCTCCCTTCTATCAGATCTCCTGTCTCACCTCCCACCTGACTCATGGCTCTTTAAAACCTTCCAACTGAATCTTCTCTCACCTAGACCTCCAAACTGAGTCCCGCCTTCTGAGACCAATCTCTATGGCTGAGTCCCACCTTCTGAGACCAATCTATATGGCTAACTGAGTCCCACCTTCTGAGACAAATCTCTATGGCTGACTGAGTCACGCCTTCTGAGACCAATCTCTATGGCTGAGTTCCGCCTTCTGAGACCAATCTCTATGGCTGAGTTCCACCTTCTGAGACCAATCTCTATGGCTGAGTTCCACCTTCTGAGACCAATCTCTATGGCTGAGTTCCGCCTTCTGAGACCAATCTCGATGGCTGTATCAACCAGCTTAAGTTCACAGCAAGTCCATTACGTCAGAAAGATAAGCTCTAGGCTGACACCAAAGATTAGAACTATCTGTCTCAGGGCGTGTCATGGGGGGGGGGGGGTAATATAAGCTGGCGCACAGCCTGTGGTGTTGAAAAATGAAGTTGAAACTAATGGCATTATGTTGTACTTTACAACCAGATACCTATGTAGACGTGGTGGATTCCCGCAGGGTAAAGTATCGTACCCACACGCGAGATTGAATCGAATACACAATATTGATCCGATTTTTCACATCCGTTGAGCAGACGATAGGTCCCACCTTTAGGGCCTTCCAGTCGCTGCCACCATTGGGATAATTATTTTCTAAATATAAACCTATTACATCGCTGGCGTCGGTGGTATGGACTGTGGGATTTACCGGCTTGACCTTTCCTGGGTATTCCTACGCGACTTCAATAATCAGGAGTGTGCTTCGTCTGAAGATCTACATGATTTCACATTAAAACCTCACTCAACAATTTTAATTTAAGACAATGATGACATTCTATATTTAGATACTTGATGGGGGCTGCTCTACTTTCATTTTGATCTCTCTCACTTACAAGAGTTTATATTTTAATATCCGGAAATATTCCATAATTTGCAATGAAAGGTCAAAGGTCATTTCATCGAATCGATTTAGTGTTGTATTTTGGTTGCTGCCGTATTTACTTTTTGTACACTTCTTAATCTTAGAGAAAGTTGCATTGGTAATCCGTCTCTGATGGTATGGGTGATTGTGATACAGAACAAGTCATATCTTGTAGACATATATGTATATATTTACGTGTCCCGTGTTGTCTCTTCGTGTCTTGGCTTGAAAAGGAAACTGGCCATACAGCGTAATCTTGCCCCATAATGTCACGTGTACATTGTCATACAAAAACATTGTCACATAAGACATTGTCACATGAGACAATGCGATATGAATTTTTTTCTTAATCGTCATAATTAGTCCTATATTCATGTGATGAATGCAGGGCTAGGGTTGGTCCATCGACCGAAACGCTGCATTCATCGTGGAGTGCATGGTGTTTGAATGGTGACTTGTGTCCTAAATCTCATGGTGTTTAAATGCTGAGTGGTGTCCTGGATCACATGGTGTTTAAATGCTCAGTTGTGTCCTGGATCTCATGGTGTTTAATGCTGAGTGGTGTACTGGATCACATGGTGTTTGAATGCTAAATGGTGTCATGGCACTCCCTGGGAACAAATAGTGAAGAAATATTTGATTTCTATTATGTCACATGACATCTGCATCGTCACACTGGACATAACAAAGAGTGGTCACACTGGACAAGACAAAGAGTGGTCACACTGGACATGACAAAGAGTGGTCACACTGGACATGAAAAAGAGTGGTCCCACTGGACATGACAAAGAGTGGTCACACTGGACATGACAAAGAGGGGTCACACTGGACATGACAAAGAGTGGTCACACTGGACATGATAAAGAGGGGTCACACTGGACATGACAAAGAGTGGTCACACTGGACATGATAAAGAGTGGTCACACTGGACATGACAAAGAGTGGTCACACTCGACATGACAAAGAGTGGTCACACTGGACATAACAAACAGTGGTCACACTGGACATGATAAAGAGTGGTCACACTGGACATGATAAAGAGTGGTCACACTGGACATGATAAAGAGTGGTCACACTGGACATGACAAAGAGTGGTCACACTGGACATGACAAAGAGTGGTCACACTGGACATGATAAAGAGTGGTCACACTGGACATGACAAAGAGTGGTCACACTGGACATGACAAAGAGTGGTCACACTGGACATAACAAACAGTGGTCACACTGGACATGATAAAGAGTGGTCACACTGGACATAACAAAGAGAGGTCACACTGGACATTATAAAGAGTGGTCACACTGGACATAACAAAGAGTGGTCACACTGGACATGACAAAGAGTGGTCACACTTGACATGACAAAGAGTGAGATCACATCTGAGAATGAGACCAAAACTGCACAATATATATGTCCTCTTTTATATGAACATATGTTTCATTATGGGAAACTGTTATATGAACATATGTTACATTATGTGAAACTGTTATATGAACATATGTTACATTATGTGAAACTGTTATATGAACATATGTTACATTATGTGAAACTGTTATATGAACATATGTTACATTATGTGAAACTGTTATATGAACATATGTTACATTATGTGAAACTGTTATATGAACATATGTTACATTATGTGAAACTGTTATATGAACATATGTTACATTATGTGAAACTGTTATATGAACATATGTTACATTATGTGAAACTGTTATATGAACATATGTTACATTATGTGAAACTGTTATATGAACATATGTTACATTATGTGAAACTGTTATATGAACATATGTTACATTATGTGAAACTGTTATATGAACATATGTTACATTATGTGAAACTGTTATATGAACATATGTTACATTATGTGAAACTGTTATATGAACATATGTTACATTATGTGAAACTGTTATATGAACATATGTTACATTATGTGAAACTGTTATATGAACATATGTTACATTATGTGAAACTGTTATATTTTTAATAGTTTTACTAGTTTTTTGTAAAATTGAGTTAGCAAATGTATAAATTGTCATCAAGTAAAGTCAAGTGTAAAATGAGTTAGTAATCTTAGTAAAGTCAAGTGTGAAATGAATTGGTAATATTAGTAAAATCTAGTGTAAAATGAGTTAGTAATGTTAGTAAAATCAATTGTATAATGAGTAAGTAATTTTAGTAGTCATGTGTAAAATGAGCTAGTAATATTACTAAAGTCAACTGTAAAAGGAGCAAGTAATGTTCCTAAAGTCAAGAGTAAAATGTATAAGTAATTTTAGTAAAGTCAAGTGTATAATGAGTTAAAAGTGTTAGTAAAGCCAAGTGTAAAATTAGTTATTGAAGTTAGTAAAGTCAGGTGTAAAATTAAGTAGCAATATTTGTAAAGTCAAGTGTAAAATAAGTTAGTAGTGTTGGTAAAGTCAGGTGTGAAATGAGTTAGAAATTTTCGATATTGCTCTGGACTTATCAATGACCTTCTAATGGAAATCACTTATTGATTTTTTGGCCTGCCACTTGACACGAAAATATTATTATGTCAAACAACAATAACGCACCTGGTCTACTTTTCTATGTACACACGATGTTTCTATAGACTCTCTACTTTTCTATGTACACACTATGTTTCTATAGACTCTCTACTTTTCTATGTACACACGATGTTTCTATAGACTCTACTTTTCTATGTACACACGATGTTTCTATAGACTCTCTACTTTTCTATGTACACACGATGTTTCTATAGACTCTCTACCTTTCTATATACACACGATGTTTCTATAGACTCTCTACTTTTCTATGTACACACTGTGTATCTATAGACTCTCTACTTTCCTATGTACATACTATGTTTCCATAGACTCTCTACTTTTCTATGTACACACTATGTTTCTATAGACTCTCTACTTTTCTATGTACACACTATGTTTCTATAAACTCTCTACTTTTCTATGTACACACTGTGTTTCTATAGACTCTCTACTTTCCTATGTACATACTATGGTTCCATAGACTCTATACTTTTCTATGTACACACTATGTTTCTATAGACTCTCTACTTTTCTATGTACACACTATGTTTCTATAGACTCTGTACTTTTCTATGTACACACTATGTTTCTATAGACTCTCTACTTTTCTATGTACACACTATGTTTCTATAGACTCTCTACTTAGTTGAAATGAATATAAGATGAACATATATGAATGATTTTGGCTTAACATATATCACTATGTACACTTTAGGGATAACATATGTCCCTATGTACATTTAGGGATAACATATGGCACTATGTACACTTTAGGGATAGTCATAAACTATATTGTACTGGTTCTGTATGTACACGTGAGTGTGTACATACATATCGAGCGATGAGAAATGGTGTAAGAGGCAAGGGTCTTCCTTCAACATCTAATCTCATATCAATATTTCAATGTGTGTGTGCCACACATCTCACCACGTAGGGATGATGGTCAAATTGTTGTTTGACGTTAATAATTGATATACAGCTCAGAACGCGGGGACTGCTGCTACAGTCCTCAATACACACCACACTTTGCCGGCTCACTGGGCTGTAGGAGAGTGACGGAGGCTTGGGGGGCACACCCAATGGGCTTTAAGGGAGTGACGGAGGCTTGGGGGCCACACCCAATGGGCTTTAGGGGAGTATCGGTGGTTTGCGCCCCCCCCCCCTTTGGCTTTAGGAGGATGGCCGTAGTGGGGGAGCACATCATATGGGCTTTAGGGGAGTGACGGGGGCTTGGGGGGCACACCCAATGGGCTTTAGCAGAGTGACGGTATAACTTATATTATTTTGTTACAAAAGGTCCCATTGTTTATATCATTAGTTACATAACTATTAAGAACAAACAATTGTATCACGGGTTATCAAGATATTTGTGTTATTTGGGGAGCGGTCGTGAATATCTTTGTAACAAGTATGGATAGATTGTAAATTTCAAGAACAAAGTAATCCATATCTAATTCTTGATCCACATCTAATTCTTTACATTTTCTTCTAAATCAGGGGTCGCCAAACTACGGTCCGCCGACGGTACTTGAACTTGCTTGACAAAACGTATGGAATACGAGAACTTCGTGATACAATTTAAATTTCAATATTATGTGTAGAATACTATGAGATCTTCACATATGCAGAGACCCCCTGGTTGTTATGCGCCTTAATTTACCATTTTCAGTTTTAAATTATTGTATCTAGATTTTCTTGTTTATTACATAACTGTTTACCCTCGAACTCCTAAAATCGTACACTACAGTATCTTAATAATAAATATGTAAACATACATTGTGTAAAATGAATACAATAAACTACGCGCATTGCGGTGCCTAGTGAGATCGAGTCAAGATGGCGTCAAAAAGTAAACTACTAAAAGGAGATGACCGTCGTGTATCATAGAATCTGCGGTCACTTTGTTTTTTCAAAAATAAAGTATGTGAAGTCAACGCATCGAACGAGAGGGATTGATGAACATTTGATTGGATGCAGCAATTCCAAAGCAAACATTGATGATATCTTGAAAGCCAAACGTTAGTTTCACAAGTCTCACTAACCTTTTTGTGCTGCTTAGTGTGTGAGATTCGAAGATGTGGGCACTGGGTCTGATGTAACTATCTTTTTTGCTAACGTCGCCCTCTTTGCTAACTTTTTAAGTAAAGAAATATGTTGGTTGTCTTTGTTTGGTTGTTGTTTTTTTTGCATTGCACGCCACTCACACATGATTAACATGAACTAAACTTAGTTTTTCGTCTTTTTTTACCAGAGATTTGGTTCTGGCTAAAAGTATTGTACAGAATAATTATACGGCTCGCGCTCGTCATTTTGTCCCGTTATACGGCCAGCGCTCTTCATTTTGTCCCGTTATACGGCCAGCGCTCGTCATTTTGTCCCGTTATACGGCCAGCGCTCTTCATTTTGTCCCGTTATACGGCCAGCGCTCGTCATTTTGTCCCGTTATACGGCCAGCGCTCGTCATTTTGTCCCGTTATACGGCCAGCGCTCGTCATTTTGTCCCGTTATACGGCCAGCGCTCGTCATTTTGTCCCGTTATACGGCCAGCGCTCTTCATTTTGTCCCGTTATACGGCCAGCGCTCGTCATTTTGTCCCGTTATACGGCCAGCGCTCGTCATTTTGTCCCGTTATACGGCCAGCGCTCGTCATTTTGTCCCGTTATACGGCCAGCGCTCGTCATTTTGTCCCGTTAAACGGCCAGCGCTCGTCATTTTGTCCCGTTATACGGCCAGCGCTCGTCATTTTGTCCCGTTATACGGCCAGCGCTCGTCATTTTGTCCCGTTATACGGCCAGCGCTCGTCATTTTTGTCCCGTTATCCGGCCCGCGTTCGTCATTTTGTCCCGTTATACGGCCAGCGCTCGTCATTTTGTCCCATTATCCGGCCCGCGCTCGTCATTTTGTCCCGTTATACGACCAGCGCTCGTCATTTTGTCCCGTTATCCGGCCCGCGCTCGTCACATTTTTCCGTCATCCGGGCCGCCGTGAAGAAACTTTGGCGACCCCTCTTCTAAATTGATATCTGTAGTATGATACTACAGCTAGCAGATCAATTATATTATACTAGATAAATTAACTTTGTTTATTATATTATTATTATTATTATTATTATATGTTGTCTTATATAGCGCGGTACCCCAGCCTAAGGCTAGGCTCACCGCGCTGTACATAATCTAATTCTTGACCATGTGTCCGGTCGATTTTAATCAAGTTAATATCATTTATTCACATCCAATTTTTTAAATCAATATGGTACAACTTAGTTGCTATTTCATCTTTTTATTTCGCTTATTTGTGAACTTCCGGTCATGTGACTTCTGGTTGCCATCTTTCTCTTGTTAGATTCATTCGACCACACACCAATTTACAAAAGAAAGACACAATTGCCCTCAATAAGTATTTGTTCGGAATGAACACATTCATAATGAACACAATGCCACCATGTTATATTAGTAGTATTATGTCTAATACTCAATGAAGCCTAACACATCTGTTCAGCTGCGTGTCTCTAACTTTAATGAATTTAATACCAGCAAGCTCACGTGACTACTCAGCTCACAAAACACAGACCTCACGCATTGACACAAATGGACACAACTGTAACATTACAACAACAGTGATATCACAACATTTTGTCACAAAGTATTTCATTTGATGTAACTTTTAAGTGTAATTAAATCCACTTCAAATGTGCATCGTATGATTTGATGTGCATCGTATGATTTGATGTGCATCGTATGATTTGATGTGCATCGTATGATTTGATGTGCATCGTATGATTTGATGTGCATCGTATAATTTGATGTGCATCGTGTGATTTGATGTGCATCGTATGATTTGATGTGCATCGTATGATTTGATGTGCATCGTATGATTTGATGTGCATCGTATGATTTGATGTGCATCGTATGATTTGATGTGTATCGTATGATTTGATGTGCATCTGAGGAGGCGGACATGCACTTGCAGTTTTTTAGGACAACAAATATTGCTCTATTTGTTACTAAGGACAACAAATATTGCTCTACTTGTTACTTAGGACAACAAATATTGCTCTACTTGTTACTAAGGACAACAAATATTGCTCTACTTGTTACTAAGGACAACAAATATTGCTCTACTTGTTACTAAGGACAACAAATATTGCTCTACTTGTTACTAAGGACAACAAATGAACAGACGAATTGGGACACAAATTTGTTGTTGTGATTGTTTTTGTCCAGAGCATAAACAAAATAGGACAGACATCTTGAGAACCCCTGATTCATTGTTGGTCTTTATGTCGGAACCACATACAAATTGAAAACCCCTGATTCCATAGTTAATACGTTTTGTTGGAAGCCCGTGCAACTTGAGAATCCCCGATTCCATTGCTTTCCCCGTGGTTGACACTGGACAATTGACTTCCGTTCTGACGCTTGGTGGATTGTTGTTCCGGTAAATTAGTGCAGTGTTTCGCTGTGAAAAAAATCTGAATTGTCATGATGACATCTTGTTGCAGCACACGGCCCTACATATATCACGCTATCCTTGGAATTATGTCTTTAGCTAAAACTTCTACTTTACAGAATACGCGCGTGGGAAAAATATATGCCAGTTGGAAGTGTCGTAACAATTGGAAGTGTCGTAACAATTGGAAGTGTCGTAACAGTAGGAAATGTTGTAACAGTCGGAACAACTATTTTGCATATTGATTCACGCCATCTTATCGTAACAAGACAACTAATCAGGGTCGAACTTAGACTTGCTGAGGCCCTAAGCTATACAAAGTCCAGATGCCCTAAGCTATACAAAGTCCAGAGGCCCTAAGCTACACAAAGTCCAGAGGCCCTAAGCTATACAAAGTCCAGATACCCTAAGCTATACAAAGTCCAGATGCCCTAAGCTATACAAAGTCCAGAGGCCCTACGCTATACAAAGTCCAGAGGCCCTAAGCTATACAAAGTCCAGATACCCTAAGCTATACAAAGTCCAGAGGCCTACGCTATACAAAGTCCAGAGGCCCTAAGCTATACAAAGTCCAGAGGCCCTAAGCTATACAAAGTCCATATAACCTAAGCTATACAAAGTCCAGATACCCTAAGCTATACAAAGTCCAGAGGCCTACGCTATACAAAGTCCAGAGGCCCTAAGCTATACAAAGTCCAGATACCCTAAGCTATACAAAGTCCAGAGGCCTACGCTATACAAAGTCCAGAGGCCCTAAGCTATACAAAGTCCAGAGGCCCTAAGCTATACAAAGTCCAGATACCCTAAGCTATACAAAGTCCAGAGGCCTACGCTATACAAAGTCCAGAGGCCCTAAGCTATACAAAGTCCAGAGGCCCTAAGCTATACAAAGTCCAGAGGCCCCCTACCGTTTGAAATTACATGAGGTGGTCAAAGAAAAATTAAAAATATATATAGCTGGCAGATTGTAAGGCCCTAAGCTGTAGCTTATTTAGCAACTAATCATAATATAATCATCTTCTTAATCGTTTATATAATCAGCTTTAGAATCACCAGTTTCTGAGGTACAAATGCGTAAGATAATCCATTTTATTCTCAGGTATATAATCAGTGATGGAAGCGAACTAACATGACGTCATTCTAACATATGATTGCCTGACGTCATTCTAACATGTGATTGCCTGGCGTCATTCTAACATATGATTGCCTGACGTCATTCTAACATGTGATTACCTGACGTCATTCTAACATATGATTGCCTGACGTCATTCTAACATGTGATTGCATTACGTCATTCTAACACATGATTGCCTGACGTCATTCTAACATGTGATTGCCTGACGTCATTCTTCTTCTTCTATATTTTGAGGGCCCACGATCAATGGATTGATCATTATGGCTCCTATGGTTCAGAGGGGTTCGCGATGTTACTGTGCGTGGTTTTGAAGGGGATAATTCACTGGTTGCAAGACATGATGCAATGGCTGCAAATGTGTCAAGTGTAGTCGCCCCAACTGTTGCTTTTGGAAGCTTGTTCCAGTCCCTTATTGTCTTTGGCAGGAATGAGGAGCTCCTGTACTGAGTTCTTGTTCTAACATATGATTGCCTGACGTCATAATAATATTATGGATAAAGCTAACAACAAGTATCAAGTATTCCAGTTGAACTAAGTTATTTTAAAGTTTTTACCAAAATATCTGGGGGTTTTGGAAGGCATTGCTTTTATCTGTTTGATGTGAACTCTGACAAAGACATTGAAACTATTGCGAACTCTGATCTAGCAGGAATATGACATCTAGCAGGAATATGGCATCTAGCAGGAATATGACATCTAGCAGGAATATGACATCTAGCAGGAATATTCCATCTAGCAGGAATATTCCATCTAGCAGGAATATTCCATCTAGCAGGAATATTCCATCTAGCAGGAATATGACATCCAGCAGGAATATGACATTTAGCAGGAGTATTCCACCTAGCAGGTATATGACATCTAGCAGGAATATGACATCTAGCAGGAATATGACATCTACCAGGAATATGACATCTAGCAGGAATACGACTTAAGATCTCTTAATAAATAAACACGTTATAGACGTTTAGCAAGGCTTGTGAGATGACGTCAGCTATGTGACGCCATCTTGTCAGACATGTTGACATGAAACACAAGTTTGAGATTTACTGTTAAAGTGCGATGGTCGTTTCTAATGGGGCGGTGCCTGTCACAAAGTAGGTCGGTTCTCTATAAACCCATGCAGTGGTCCATTCGGCGTGGACCGGGAGCTGGGTGCAATTATTTTGAAGGCTACCAAAATAATGACCAAGGTGATTGACATGGCCTCAGACTATCCTGTTCACTTTTAAAGAACTTTAACCCGTAAAATTTCGCTTTGGGATTTTAATCATCAAGTCACAGGGATTGATGAGACAGCGAACTTCTTTTAGCACAGACAGTTAGATGTTGGATGCTCACGTGCTAGTTCTTCCACGTCTGATCACGTGCTAGTTCTTCCACGTCTGATCACGTGCTAGTTCTTCCACGTCTGATCACGTATTAGTTCTTCCATGTCTGATCACGTGCTAGTTCTTCCACGTCTGATCACGTATTAGTTCTTCCACGTCTGATTACGTGCTAGTTCTTCCACATCTGATCACGTGTTAGTTCTTCCACATCTGATCACGTGCTAGTTCTTCCACGTCTTAATACGTGTTAGTTCTTCCACGTCTGATCACGTGCTAGTTCTTCCACGTCTGATCACGTGTTAGCTCTTCCACGTCTGATCACGTGTTAGTTCTTCTATGTCTGATCACGTGTCATTTCTTCCACGTCTGATCACGTGCTACTTC
Organism: Omphiscola glabra; assembly: GCA_964017045.1. NCBI lineage: Eukaryota > Metazoa > Mollusca > Gastropoda > Lymnaeidae > Omphiscola > Omphiscola glabra. Next base: position 84,956,798 of record OZ024794.1, read on the forward strand.
TTCCACGTCTGATCACGTGCTACTTCTTCCACGTCTGATCACGTGCTACTTCTTCCACGTCTGATCACGTGTTAGTTCCTCTACATCTTCCCACGCCTGATAAGAAAAAGTACAAACCTGTTTACAAGCAAGTGCTACAAGTGCCACAAGGGCTACAAGTGCCACAAGTGCTACAAGTGCCACAAGTGCTACAATTGCCACAAGTGCCACAAGAGCCACAAGTGCTACAAGTGACACAAGTGCTACAAGTGCCACAAGTACCACAAGTGCTACAAGTGCCACAAGTGCTACAAGTGCCACAAGTGCCACAAGTGTCACAAGGGCCACAAGGACCACAAGTGCTACAAGTGCCACAAGTGCCACAAGGGCCACAAGTACTACAAGAGCCACAAGTGCTACAAGTGCTACAAGTGCTACCAGTGCTACAAGTGCCACAAGTGCTACAAGTGCTACCAGTGCTACAAGTGCCACAAGTGCTACAAGTGCCACAAGTGCTACAATTGAACAAGGGCTACAAGTGCTACAAGTGCTTCAAGTGCCACAAGTGCTACAAGTGCTACAAGTGCTACAATTGCCACAAGTGCCACACATGCTACAAGTGCCACAAGTGTCACAAGTGCCACAAGTGCCACAAGTGCTACAATTGCCATAAGTGCCACAAGTGCTACAATTGCCACAAGTGCTACAAGTGCCACAAGTGCTACAATTGCCACAAGTGCTACAAGTGCCACAATGGCTACAATTGCCACAAGTGCCACAAGGTCTACAAGTGCCACAAGTGCTACAATTGCCACAAGTGCTACAAGTGCCACAAGTGCTACAATTGCCACAAGTACCACAAGGGCTACAAGTGCCACAAGTGCCACAATTGCCACAAGGGCTACAAGTGCCACAAGTGCCACAAGTGCTACAATTGCCACAAGTGCTACAAGTGCCACAAGTGCTACAATTGCCACAAGGGCTACAAGTGCCACAAGTGTCACAAGGGCTACACATGCTACAATTAAAGTTAACTATTCCTAAGACTCTCTAGCGTCGATCTTTGCTTTCAATTGTAGGGCCAATAACTCCACCAAATTTCATTTAGGTAACATGAAAAAAAGATAATATTTTGTGTCTTGCACTTTTAAATAAGACACTTGTTCGCATGATACATTAACACCAATCAACCAAAACCACCCCAACCCCCTTAAGGAGAACACAGGTATAATTGTTTAGCTCAGTGGTCGGCAAACTCATGAGTCAAAAGAGCCAAAATCAGCAGCAGGACGATTATAACAAATTTAGAGAGCCAAAATTGCTTTAAAAAAGAACCTGTCAAGAGCCATGTTTTTCGGAGTCAAAAATCGATTTGTGGCCGACTGGCCGAGCCGCACGCGGGTCGTTAAAGAACCGCATGCGGACGTGTCTCGTACATCGTTCACATTAAAATTTTGGAAGGTTGAACAAAATATTGTCTAAGTCTGACCCACTTTGCTTGTTAATTCAAATGTTCAGCTCGATTGAATCCATTTAGTGGGTCACTCAAATACATGGTCTTTTTTCTTTTATGTATTTATCGTCTATATGCCATAATGGGAATACAATGAGATATTGGTCATCATAGATAGTGCACTGTTACCACATTTAGTGCACTGGTAGTGCACTCGTACCACTGGTAGTGCACTGTTACCAAATTTAGTGCACTGGTAGTGCACTGGTACCACTGGTAGTGCATTGTTACCACTGGTAGTGCACTGGTAGTGCATTGTTACCACTGGTAGTGCACTGATAGCGCATTGTTACCACTGGTAGTGCATTTTTACCACTGGTAGTGCACTTGTATTGCACTGTTACCACTGGTAGTGCACTGTTACCACTGGTAGTGCACTGTTACCACTGGTAGTGCACTGTTACCACTGGTAGTGCACTGTTACCACTGGTAGTGCACTGTTACCACTGGTAGTGCACTGTTACCACTGGTAGTGCACTGTTACCACTGGTAGTGCACTGTTACCACTGGTAGTGCACTGGGATGGAAAGCTTCCCCTTGACCTTACTGGGAATGCTCCCAAACTGACATCCAGGACTGGAGAGTCTCAGTCATCTGCTGCTGCACATGTGTGGGAAGTGTGGGGAATCAAATATAAAGTAAAGGCAGAGTGCTTTGATACTACTTTGATACTACTTTGATACTTCTTTGATACTATTTTGATACTTCTTTGATACTACTTTGATACTACTTTGATACTTCTTTGATACTACTTTGATACTTCTTTGATACTACTTTGATACAGTGCATGTAAGTGTAGCATGCATAATTTAATTTAAAAAATTGAAAATGACCTTCTTTCCTCGGCTTACCATATCGTAGAAATATTTCTGGCAGGTGTCTTCGGTGAGAGATTGGAGCTGCAACTTGTGGACCTTAAGGACACACCCATCTTTAAGCACCCACCCATCTTTAAGCACCCACCCATCTTTAAGCACCCACCCATCTTTAAGCGAATCATGTCGCACAATTGATAAGTATTTTTATGAGAGTGGAAATTTTAATGAAATAGTTATGTGATATTTGAAATATGACAAGTACAGTCTCATGGATTTAGCAATTGGAACTTAAGCTACGCAAACCAGAGATGGTGGATGATGAAAACCCAGAGATAATGACAACCCACAGATGATGAGAATCGAGAGTTAATGGCAACCAACAGATAATGGCAACCCACAGATAATGGCAACCCACAGATGATGGCAACCCACAGATGGTTAAAAGGCAATTACGACTCATTTATTATATTTGTAAGAGAAATTCTACGCTGTACGTGGTTTATGACACTCGCAGGACAGGAAAAAGGATATCGGTAAATATGCATCTTCCTAATTAGGGTCTACATCAAGGTATGATTTACTGCGTCCTTTCTACATCAAGGCATGGATTAATGGCCCCTGTCTCCATCAAGGCATGATTTACTGCCCCCTGTCTACATCAAGGCATGGCTTACTGCCCTTTATCCGTATCTGCTGCTAATAATCATCTTAATGTCCTACAAGCTCCACAAAGTTTTCTCCACAAAATTCGTAGTCACCTTAATTCACCTTTGGTAAGTCACCTTTGGTAAGTCACCTTTGGTAAGTCACCTTCGGTAAGTCACCTTTGGTAAGTCACCTTTGCCATCTTGGTGAAGATCTAGTTGGGTTGGCGTTGTTCTATGAAACTCTATCATTGAAGTCTATCTATGAAGTTGAGGTAATGGATGAATCTCTATAGCGTATTCAGCTAAGTTCCAAGAATTCTACCGAGAGAGGTGTGTCTGTCATGCGGGAGTTTAACATCAGAGAGAGGTATGTCTGTCATGCGGGAGTTTAACATCAGAGAGAGGTATGTCTGTCATGCGGGAGTTTAACATCAGAGAGAGGTGTGTCTGTCATGTAGGAGTTTAACATCAGAGAGAGGTGTGTCTGTCATGTAGGAGTTTAACATCAGAGAGAGGTGTGTCTGTCATGTAGGAGTTTAACATCAGAGAGAGGTGTGTCTGTCATGCGGGAGTTTAACATCAGAGAGAGGTGTTTCTGTCATGTAGGAGTTTAACATCAGAGAGAGGTGTGTCTGTCATGCGGGAGTTTAACATCAGAGAGAGGTGTTTCTGTCGTGTAGGAGTTTAACATCAGAGAGAGGTATGTCTGTCATACGGGAGTTTAACATCAGAGAGAGGTGTTTCTGTCATGCGGGAGTTTAACATCAGAGAGAGGTGTGTCTGTCATGCGGCAGTTTAACATCAGAGAGAGGTGTGTCTGTCATGCGGGAGTTTAACATCAGAGAGAGGTGTGTCTGTCATGTAGGAGTTCAACATCAGAGAGAGGTGTGTCTGTCATGTAGGAGTTTAACATCAGAGAGAGGTGTGTCTGTCATGCGGGAGTTTAACACCAGAGAGAGGTGTGTCTGTCATGTAGGAGTTTAACGTCAGAGAGAGGTGTGTCTGTCATGTAGGAGTTTAACATCAGAGAGAGGTGTGTCTGTCGTGTAGGAGTTTAACATCAGAGAAAGGTGTGTCTGTCATGTAGGAGTTTAACATCAGAGAGAGGTGTGTCTGTCATGTAGGAGTTTAACATCAGAGAGAGGTGTGTCTGTCATGTAGGAGTTTAACATCAGAGAGAGTAGTGTCTGTCATGTAGGAGTTTAACATCAGAGAGAGGTGTGTCAGTCATGTAGGAGTTTAACATCAGAGAGAGGTGTGTCTGTCGTGTAGGAGTTTAACATCAGAGAGAGGTGTGTCTGTCATGTAGGAGTTTAACATCAGAGAGAGGTGTGTCTGTCATGTAGGAGTTTAACATCAGAGAAAGGTGTGTCTGTCATGTAGGAGTTTAACATCAGAGAGAGGTGTGTCTGTCATGTAGGAGTTTAACATCCGAGAGAGGTGTGTCTGTCATGTAGGAGTTTAACATCAGAGAGAGGTTTGGCTCATTTTTATAACTATGAAGAGTGAACATAACAAATACTTACTACAGGTTGTGAAGGGTGTCTTCGGTGTTTATCTGACTGTAAGGAAAACAACTTTGGCCACATGTCACTTTGGACATGACAACATTGGCCACATGTCACTTTGGACATGACAACATTGGCCTCATGTCACTTTGGACATGACAACATTGGCCACCAGTGTCACTTTGGACATGAGAACATTCGCCATGGGTGTCACTTTGGACGTGACAACATTGGCCACAGGTGTCACTATGGACATGACAACGTTGGCCACATGTGTCACTTTGGACATGACAACATTGGCCACAGGTGTCACTTTGGACACGACAACAGTTGCCCCAGGTGTCACTTTGTATTTAAAAATATTGGCAATTCGATGCCCATAGAAACATAAGGCCCTCTTGAAGGGGAGGTTTTGGGCTCCTTTCCAGTGTGCCTATCCTTTAAGGATGTACGTATGAATGGTCAACCCGTTAGAATGCTATAATAATGAACTTATTCGTATGTAAACGTTGTAAGCGTGTAATGAAGACACATCAAAGCTGTTGAGCTACCTGTACATATTAATAAAAATACAGTATTTTGCATAACTTATTTTTTTACATAATAGAAAAATATTTGGGAGGGGGTGCTGGGGGAGAAAACCATTGAAATTTTAAAGTTTTGTATGTATATATTTATTATATATAAGTTTTGTATATATATATATATTATAATTGTTAGCTGGCTGGCTGTGCGGTCTAAAATGAGTTACTTCCAAGCTTATGGAATACAATCCCCAGCAAAATACTGGACAAGCAAAATACTGGACAAGCAAAATACTGGACAAGCAAAATACTGGACAAGCAAAATACTGGACAAGCAAAATACTGGGCAAGCAAAATACTGGACAAGCAAAATACTGGACAAGCAAAATACTGGACAAGCAAAATACTGGACAAGCAAAATACTGGACAAGCAAAATACTGGGCAAGCAAAATACTGGACAAGCAAAATACTGGACAAGCAAAATACTGGACAAGCAAAATACTGGACAAGCAAAATACTGGGCAAGCAAAATACTGGGCAAGCAAAATACTGGACAAGCAAAATACTGGACAAGCAAAATACTGGACAAGCAAAATACTGGACAAGCAAAATACTGGACAAGCAAAATACTGGACAAGCAAAATACTGGGCAAGCAAAATACTGGACAAGCAAAATACTGGGCAAGCAAAATACTGGGCAAGCAAAATACTGGACAAGCAAAATACTGGGCAAGCAAAATACTGGACAAGCAAAATACTGGACAAGCAAAATACTGGACAAGCAAAATACTGGACAAGCAAAATAATGGACAAGCAAAATACTGGACAAGCAAAATACTGGACAAGCAAAATACTAGGCAAGCAAAATACTGGACAAGCAAAATACTGGGCAAGCAAAATACTGGACAAGCAAAATACTGGACAAGCAAAATACTGGGCAAGCAAAATACTGGACAAGCAAAATACTGGACAAGCAAAATACTGGACAAGCAAAATACTGGACAAGCAAAATACTGGACAAGCAAAATACTGGACAAGCAAAATACTGGACAAGCAAAATACTGGACAAGCAAAATACTGGACAAGCAAAATACTGGACAAGCAAAATACTGGACAAGCAAAATACTGGACAAGCAAAATCATCACTAGAACCCCGGGTAGATGTGTCTCATTCAAAGCAACTCGTCTCAGATAAGACAAACCCGGAGATCGAGTCCCGTAGGTGGTATGACAATAACACAATGAATATTCCTGCAACTCTTGCGATGCTATTGGTGCCAAGCTGTATCATCCACACATGTTGTTCCCTTGCGTGGAGAGAGGTGATTTGATGTCAAGCGAGCCAGCTTATCCTAGGCCTTGTGATTTGATGTCTAGCGAGCCAGCTTATCCCAGGCCTTGTGATTTGATGTCTAGCGAGCCAGCTTATCCCAGACCTTGTGATTTGATGTCTAGCGAGCCAGCTTATCCCAGACCTTGTGATTTGATGTCTAGCGAGCCAGCTTATCCTAGGCCTTGTGATTTGATGTCTAGCGAGCCAGCTTATCCCAGACCTTGTGATTTGATGTCTAGCGAGCCAGCTTATCCTAGGCCTTGTGATTTGATGTCTAGCGAGCCAGCTTATCCTTATGTGATTTCGTCCTGCGAAGTCTACACCATCGTCACCATTTAACAAAGTCTGCACGTTTCAAATTGATATATAATGAAACAGAACTATTACAAAACGGGCAGCGTGATTTATTCATTCAAATTTTTTTAAACCTTAAATCTATCAGAGCCACATTAACAACCGATTAACTAAGTCTTTATAGTACACTTTGCTGTGACTTTGTAGTACTCTTTGATTATTTGTAAGAAAGAGAATAATCTTACAATTAAAGTATATATGAAAGAAGGTTTTTGCAACACATTTAAAGAGAAGGACTCTAGTGCAGATAGGACACGTCACTGCACGATATTAAACTTGGAACGGCACGCTATCTACTGCCTACTTCCTACTGTCTACTGCCTACTGTCTACTGCCCAGAAAATGCTGAAACTGCCAAACTGTCTGTGTGTTGACCCCCAGCCCCCCCCCCCCTCAAATCCGTTTTTCTATAGCCTTGGTGGAGAGCGACCGTAGGATAAGCCTTGAGATTACAGAAGGAATTCTCAATACTCACCTTCAAATGAAATCAATGCGATACGGAAATGGTGAAAATAAGATTGAATCATGTGATCTTAGGAAATAGGAAAAGGGAGGTGCTAGGAGGATGGATGTAGTGATATTGTGTAGGAAGTGGTTTAGGCAAGAGTGTAGGCAAGGGCTGGTGCAAGTGTAGGCAAGTGTATAGGAAAACATTTAGGGAAGTGTGTAAGAAAAGGTGTAGGCAAGGATGCAGCAAGCGTGTAGGAAAGGATGTGGGCAAGGATGCAGCAAGAGTGTGGGTAAGGAGGTAGGCAAGGGTGCAGCGAGCGTGTAGGCAAGGATGTAGGCAAGGTTACAGCAAGCGTGTAGGTAAGGAGGTAGGCAAGTGTGCAGCAAGGGTGTAGGCAAGGATGTAGGCAAGGGTTTGAGTTATATGTTAAGGGACACGTGAATACAGGTGAGAAGAAACAGATGTAGTAATGGAAGTAAGGCTTAAATATATGTAGGCGATGTGTGGAGGTGCTGTGTGACTCCTAGCCACCACGTGACTCCTAGCCACCACGTGACTCCTAGCCACCACGTGACCCTTAGTCACCACATGACTCCTAGCCACCACGGGACCCCTAGTCACCACGTGACTCCTAGCCACCACGTGACTCCTAGCCACCACGGGACCCCTAGTCACCACGGAACTCCTAGTCACCACGTGACTCCTTGTCACCACGTGACTCCAAGCCACCACGGGACCCCTAGCCACCATGAACTTAGGTCAACAACAACAAGTATCAAGATACTAATGTGGTAGAAGATCATAGGGCACCAAATTATGGTGGTACAGGATCATAGGGCACCAAATTATGGTGGTACAGGATCATAGGGCACCAAATTATGGTGGTACAGGATCATATGGCAACAAATTATGGTGTCCCAGGATCATAGGGCAACAAATTATGGTGGTACAGGATCATAGGGCAACAAATTATGGTGTCACAGGATCATAGGGCAACAAATTATGGTGGTACAGGATCATAGGGCAACAAATTATGGTGTCACAGGATCATAGGGCAACAAATTATGGTGGTACAGGATCATAGGGCAACAAATTCGTCCACACATTTGAAATATCGTTCATATTTTCTTAAAACCAATAAGCAAGCCAGTTTTTCTCCTTTCACCACTGTCATGCCCGCTGGCCCCCTTCAGCTCCCCATCTGTCTCCAGACACTCTGTTTTACAATATATCTTGTCTGAGCAAAGTGGCACGGAATTGAGTCATGAACTCCGGTCCAAAGGTCATCGTCTGCTCAGATTGTTTCTCTCAGCACAGTCTCCAGAGATGTTGTTATGTACCGCACTACCTCAGGACAACAGACACAGGAAATGGAACTTATCGCTGGGAATTCACAAATAAATACGAAACAAGGGGTCATGTTCTCAGATTAGCAAGGGGTCATGTTCTCAGATTAGCAAGGGGTCATGTTCTTAGATTAGCAAGGGGTCATGTTCTCAGATTAGCAAGGGGTCATGTTCTCAGATTAGCAAGGGGTCATGTTCTCAGATTAGCAAGGGGTCATGTTCTCAGATTAGCAAAGGGTCATGTTCTCAGATTAGCAAGGGGTCATGTTCTCAGATTAGCAAGGGATCATGTTCTCAGATTAGCAAGGGGTCATGTTCTCAGATTAGCAAGGGGTCATGTTCTCAGATTAGCAAGGGGTCATGTTCGCAGATTAGCAAGGGGTCATGTTCGCAGATTAGCACAGACAGCTAAGTGTTTGGTGATGTGGTAGGTAAATGATGGGGTAGGTGAATGATGGGGTAGGTAAATGATGGGGTAGGTAAATGATGGGGTAGGTAAATGATAGGGTAGGTCAGGGCTCACCAAACTACGACCCGCCGGCGTTACTTTTAAGTTGCTTGATAAAACGTGTGGAACACGAGACGTTGTCTTACAATTTAAATTTAAATATATTGTTTAGAATACTAGATGATCTTCACGCGTGGGGAGATCAACACACTTGCGACGACCTTATGGCTGCTATGCGCCTTAAATTTACCATTTTAAATTATTGTATCTAGATATATCTTGTTTATTCCAGACCTGTTTACCATCAAACTCCTAAAATTGTAACAATACGTTATTTTAAAAGTAAATAAACAAACATACAGTATGTATAATGAATACAATCACTACTCGCGTCGCGGTGCCCAGTGGAATCGCGTTAAGATGGCGTCAAAAAAGTTAACTACTAAAAGGAGATGACCGACGTTTATATTGCAATCTGCGGTCACTTTGTTTTTTACCGTCGTTTATTTGCTATTTATATTAATTTATACTGACTGGACGTACAGATCAGTCTATCACTAGTAAAAATAAATTTAGCGGTTAAATTTAACATAGTTCAAACTCGAAATCAAATCGACATAAAAGTTAATAAAAGAATATTTATTTTTTAATAAGATTAAACGTACAAATGATGAAATCATTTTTAAAAACCTACCAAGTAACATGGGGTTGTTTTTATATGAAAAGCTGGTTTACAAAATATAATTTAAGACTTTTCACGCTAAAATAGTATAGTCTGATAACTACCACAAACAGTAAATGGGTGAAAGGAAGAGGAATGTTGGAAACATTAAAAATCGTACTCGCCACAGTCGGAAGTTTCAGCCTTTCGGCAAGTTCAGTTGTGCGGAAAATAGTAGAATTCGGAGAGAACATAGTGCTACAAATATCTTGCTGTGGTATTGTCTGGCGCTGGATGAGTCTACTGATCTCTCGAGTATGTCACAACTTCTCGTTTTTATGTGTGGTGTCAATTTAGACTTTCACATAACAGAAGAGTTGTCATCCGTTTGCAGCATGCATGGAACAACAACTGGAAAAACATTTTCATGATAGTGCGCAGCAAGCACTCTGTGGGAAAGACTTAGATGTTTCTTGGGTACTGAAACCAGTCGTTTCTGCTATGAACTTCATTCGGGGACATGCACGCTATCACCGTCAGATCCAGGCTTTTCTTGAATAAATTGATTCTGAACTCTGTGATTTGCCTTGTCACACAGCTTCGATGTGGCTTGTTTCCGAAACGAAATAGATGCTTTTCTCACTGAAAAAGATAGCGCTGATTCAAAGCTTTGAAATCCTACCTGGCTGTCAGATCCTACCTTGCTGTCAGATCCTAGCTGGCGGTCAAAGTTGTCATTTTTGTTTGACATCACATCCAACATGATGGAAATGAGCATAAAACTTCTGGGAAAGGATAACCTCATCTGTGATCACTAAGGATAACCTCATCTGTGATCTCTACAGAATCACCCAAGGATTTTGGAGAAGGCTGTTAAACCTGGAAGGAGTAAACTTTCTCCTTTTCACTTTTTCAATTAAATGAAGTATGAATAGTCAAAACATCAAATGACATTGACTGATGAACATTTGAAAGCTGTTATCTTTTTTGCTACTTAGTTTGTGAGATTCGAATATATGCGCACCACGTCTGATGTATGTGTGCACCACGTCTGATGTATGTGTGCACCACGTCTGATGTATGTGTGCACCACGTCTGATGTATGTGTGCACCACGTCTGATGTATGTGTGCACCACGTCTGATGTATGTGTTCACCACGTCTGATGTAATGTAACTATCTTTCAGCTAACGTCGCCTTCTTTGATAACTTTTTAAAGTAAATAAATATGTTGGTTGTCTTTGTTTTTTGTGCATTGCAAGCCACTCACCCATGGACAAAACACTGGCCAGATTGGGCCGAACATAGGAAGAAAAGTAGCCAGACTTGGACAGAACACTGGTCGAAATGGGTCAAACATAGGAAGAACAGTAGCCAACGTGGACAGAACACTGGTCGGATTGGACCCAATTTAGGAAAAACAGTAGCCAGACATGGACACAACACTGGCCGGATTGGGCCGAATTTAGGAAGAACGTTAGCCAGACTTGGAAAGAACACTGGCCGGATTGGGTCGAATTTAGGAAGAACAGTAGCCAGACATGGACAGAACATGGTTTGAACATGAGCAGAACATGGTTTGAACATGAGAAGAACATGGGCAGAACATGAGCAGAACATGGGCAGAACATGAGCAGAACATATGCAGAAAAGTTGCTGGGCGTTGACTCTGATGTCACTATAAATGTGACTAGAATATAAATGACCTTGATTATACTTGAATATAAATATAACTTGATTATAATATGACGATTATAAATTGACATTTGTGTGTGTAAGAATATAAATAGAATGTCATGTGACTATGATATAAAATGACCATGATGTGAAGGTCTTGATATGAAGAGACCTAGATGTGACTGTATGAATATAAATTGACCTCCAGGTTTCTGGAATATAAATAGACCTTGATATGATCTAGAATATAAATTGACCTTGATATGATCTAGAATATAAATTGACCTTGATATGACCTATAATATAAATTAACCTTGATGTAACCTTATTTAAATAAATTTTTCCAAGAGTCCTTGTGGTCCGAGCACGAATTATATATCTTAATTTTTCATTTGGAAGAAACAAAGTATTGAGGTCAGTGTCGAGACCTGATTGGCCAGATATCGATTTATTGATTGGTGGTTGATCTCTTACAGAAGAGGCCAAATATTGATGTTTATTCGTGCATAGGTTACATTCAATGGCTGGTGTCATACATTAATGGTGTCATACGTTTGCTGGTGACATACATTAATGGTTTCATACCTTTGCTAGTGTCATACTTTAAAATGGTGGCATATCTTATCGGAGTCATAATTTAGTGGTTAGATACCGGGGCTGTGACAGACCTTAATGATGTCTTACATTTTTTAGGGTGCCCATTCAAGTTAACTTGCCCCTTTTTGTTAAATCTCCCCGTCATAGCAGCCGTACACCTTCTGTCATAGTAGTAATACACCATATTTTATAGCAAACACATACCTTCTATTATTTTTAGCAGTCTTACACCTTCTGTTATAGTAGCAGCCGTTCACGTTACAGATTTCAGTCATCCTATACACATTCTCCTAATTACCTCCAAATTCAATTATTTTTATTTCAATATTTTGAAAGTGTTCTATTCGTTTAAAGTTAGTTTCGTATAAAAAAAACAATATTTTGAAAGAGTTCTATTCGTTTAACGTTAGTTTCGTAAAAAAAAAACAATATTTTGATTCCCTCAATCTCAACATGTCCTGTATTCGATTACTGAGATTCACTGTTCTGGCATCGCGAGGCCTTGAAATCAATCAATTATTTTTTGTCGTGTCCGCGACTTCAAGCCGTGGCTTTCTGGTGCGCCATTATTTAAGCGACGCTGTTCGTGGGGCGATTGTTCCAAAAAACGAGAATCTGGTGTGAAATCTCTTGTGATTAAGATGTGCGTTTTTTAGTCAGCTGCTTCGATTGGATTATACCGTATTTGTGTTTCAATGGGGGTAGATGCTTCAATGGGAAGATGTGACAATGGGAAGATGTAACAATGGAAAAATGTTTAAGTGGAAAGATTTTTCAATGGGAAGATGTTTCAATGGAAAAATGTTTCAATGGGAAGATTTTTCAATGGGAAGATGTTTCAATGGAAAGATGTTTCAATGGGAAGATTTTTCAATGGAAAGATGTTTCAATGGGAAGATTTTTCAATGGGAAGATGTTTCAATGGGAAGATTTTTCAATGGAAAGATGTTTCAATGGGAAGATTTTTCAATGGGAAGATGTTTCAATGGAAAGATGTTTCAATGGGAAGATGTTTCAATGGGAGGATGTTTCAATCAGAAGATGTTTCAATGGGAAGATGTTTCAATGGGAAGATGTTTCAATGGGAAGATGTTTCAATGGGAAGATGTTTCAATGGGAAGATGTTTCAATGGGAAGATGTTTCAATGGAAATATGTTTCAATGGAAAGATGTTTCAATGGAAAGATGTTTCAATTTGAAAATTTTTCGAAGGGACGATGTTACAATTGGAAGATTCATTGGGAAGATGTCTAAGTTGTAAGATCTTTCATTGGCAAGATGTTTCAGCTTCAATAAAGATATTTCAATTTGAAGATTTTTCAAGGGGGAGATGTTTCAGTGGGAAGATGCTTCTATCTTGTTGAGGCTTTTATTTCACCTTGATAAATTTGTTTCGTACCCAAAAATCGATTAACGATTGGCAGCTCATCCTGTTTGAGATTATTGAATCGATTGACATCAATTGTCTAGCATGTAGACTGACCATAAATTGACCGGGATAGCAATTGGCTTGTATTTGTTAACATAGTTGGGCTGCGATATGAATCGGCTTTTGTTTTTAACATAGTTGGACTAGGATATCTAATGGCTTGTATTTGTTAACATAATTAGGCTGCGACATCATCATCAAGTGGATTATTTTTGTTATCATAGTTTGACTGAGACATCCATTGGCTTGTTTTTGTTAACTCTCATGATTGCCAAGTTAAACCTTACTTTTAACTGAGTTTGACACCAACTGTCACCGACATCTCAAGCTGTCACAAACATATCCAACTGTCAAAAACACTTTAACTGCACTGTTACAACAACATAAATTGTCACCAACAACTCCAACTGTCACCAGCAAATCCAACTGTCACCAGCAACTCCAATTGTCACTAAAAACACCAACTGTCACAGTGTCACCAATAAAGCGTGACATTTCCGCCCCTATTTTATTATGAGTCGGTCTTGTCTAGTTTATCGACCAGGAACATGGTCAATAGTTGACCAGTTTGGTCCTAAAAATCTGGCACGTTTGAATCTACTGACAATCTGGTACATTTGAGTCTACTGACAGTCTGGTACTGACATCCTTGTACATTTGAGCCTTCTGACAGTCTGGTGCATTTGAGTCTACTGACATCTGGTACATTTGAGTCTACTGACAGTCTGGTACATTTGAGCCTACGGACCGATTGTTTCATCAGTGTCTACGACAATGATTTTTTAAAACTCAACATGTCCTATCAAGTGTACTTTATATTTTGTGTACAAATTAAAGAGTTAAAGATATCTCCTCCAATGACATCGTCTGTTATTGTTTGCCAACCGCTGTGAGACGGTGGTTTTGTATGACAGTTTGAGCCCCACTCTTGTATGCAAGACTTTCTTTCATGCATATCGCCCGTCACCATTAGCGGGATTTTCAGTGTTATCTGAGCCATTTAAGTCTCATTAAAGCCATTAATGGTTCATTAGAGCTATTTAAAGCTCAATAGAGCCATTTATAGTGTAAGAGAGCCATTTATAGCTCAATGGAGACATATTCCATAAATTATTTCCGGCCATGTTACTTTAAAGTTAAGGTTTTGAGAAGCAATAATCATATGGAAATAAAAGCTTACAACCATACAAACATATAAAATAATTAACATATAAAGCATAAATATATAAATTACTAACACATAAATATATTAAGTATTAAAACATGAACATATACATACTGCCAGAAGTCCCCAAGGAATAAACATTATAATTTTTTGGGGGACTTCCGCTCTATTCATTTGGAAATGCTGTTGGTCACAAATTCAAATATCATGAACTCCTACTGCAGAACAATCCAAGGTCTGGCTACAGAATCCGGCCAAGAGTTTCGTGCTCAGTGCCGCTTCTGCCGATTACTTGTCAGGCTACAGAATTTAAAGGGTTAAGATAAGTTTGTTTTAATCTTAAGAAATATCGTTCAGTCATAATCATCAATATTGTAATCATCAATTTGGAAATCTTCAATATGATCCTTATCAAGATTATGATTGAAGCATCAAGGACTTCTTTGACAATCTTTTCTTTTGATAATAAAATAGTTAATGGTGTTTCCTGGTATTTTGTTCTCAAACGTCCTTAACCTTCGTCTGTCATCGATTTATAAATTCCGAGATTAACTCCCAGCCAGCAGATGACTGTGACGTAGAGAAAGCAACTTCTCACTTGGCTTGAAAAAAACTCTCTCATCCAAATATTCTCTAATCTAAATACTCTCTAATGCTATTCTGTGGCGAAGGTCTCTCCATCTTATCTCTCTGGGGAGCTTATGTCTCCATCTAATCTCTCTGTCGAGCTGATCTCTCCTTCTAATCTCTCTGTAGAGCACGTCACTCAATCTAATCTCTCTGTGGAGTAGGTCAATCCATCTAATCTCACTGTGGAGTGAGTCGCTCCATCTAATCTCTCCGAGGAGTAGGTCACTCCATCTAATCTCTCTGTGGAATAGGTCAATTCATCTAATCTGTCTGTGGAGTAGGTCAATACATCTAATCTCTCTGTGGAGTAGGTCGCTCCATCTAATCTCTCTGTGGAGTAGGTCGATCCATCTAATCTGTCTATGGAGTAGGTCGCTCCATCTTATCTCTCTGTGGAGTAGGTCGATCCATCTAATCTGTCTATGGAGTAGGTCGCTCCAACGTATCTCTCTGTGGAGTAGGTCGCTCCATCTATTCTATGTTCTCTGCTAACATATTACCTTCACCTTATTATAAAAACAGTGACAAAGGAAGTAAGGGTCTTACTTCCCTTCCCGTTTTTTGTCTTACTTAATTTCCTGTTGTCTTACTTCAATTCATGATGTCTTAGTTCACTCCCTGTTGTCTTAGTTCACTTTATATTGTCGTAATTCACTTTCCGCTGTTGTCTTACTTCACGTCTTGCTGTCTTGCTTCACTTCTATGGAATTGTAACCATAGAAATTGTAATAGAGTTGCAGTAACGTTAGACTTTGAGCAAGCAAATGAAATCCCATCTGCAATATGTACATTTGGAAATGACGTCACCTATATGTTCTAGTATGTCTAGTGTTCTAGTATGTCCATCATTCTAGTATGTCAATCGTTCTAGTATGTCAATCGTTCTAGTATGTCAATCGTTCTAGTATGTCAATCGTTCTAGTATGTCAATCGTTCTAGTATGTCAATCGTTCTAGTATGTCAATCGTTCTAGTATGTCAATCGTTCTAGTATGGTTATATTTTCTAGTGTTTCTATTGTCCTTGTTAAGCTAGTTGTTATTTTCTAGCGTGTATTGTTCTATCTTTGTTATTTTCCCTTTCAAGGCTATCGCTGTGTATAGCGATTGTTCTAGACTAGCTATCGCCCTAGTAAAGCTATTGTTTCAGTATAGCTATTGTTCTAGAAGACCTCTAGCTATTGTCCTAGAAGGCCTCTAGCTATTGTCCTAGAAGGCCTCTAGCTATTGTCTCAGTGTATCTTTTGTTCTAGTATGGCTATTGTTCTAGTATGGCTATTGCAAGCCTTATAGGTTTGACTTGCATTACAGGTGTGTATTCTTTAAGATTGACTCACCTAATGACGCGCAACAGGTGGCGTTGGGTATCGATTGACCTAATTGCTTGCCCTTTGGTGTTTAGCGTCAAATAGCTTTGATCTGGATCTTAGATCAATGGTTCTCATGGGATGTTACTCTGTAAATAGCCTTGTTTGGAGATTTCATCAAATAGATCCAATTAAGTCACCACTTTCAAAGATTTTATAGCAGTGTTGTAGACAGACATGAAGGCAGACATGTAGACAGACATGTAGGCAGACCTATAGACAGACAACCCAATGATCTGACGGAGACAGTAAACAGCTGTCTGCCTGTTTGTATCTAATACAGTCACGTGTTATTATTTAGCTGTTTTAAAACTGGATCAACCGAAAGACTGTTGGAATATAAGGACATTCTTAGCAAGGACATTCTTGGCCAGGACATTCTTAGCAAGGACATTCTTGGCTAGGACATTCTTAGCAAGGACATTCTTGGCCAGGACATTCTTAGCCAGGACATTCTTAGTCAGGACATTCTTAGCAAGGACATTCTTGGCAAGGACATTCTTAGCCAGGACATTCTTAGCAAGGACATTCTTAGCCAGGACATTCTTAGTCAGGAAATTCTTAGCCAGGACATTCTTAGTCAGGACATTCTTAGCAAGGACATTCTTGGCAAGGACATTCTTAGCCAGGACATTCTTAGCAAGGACATTCTTGGTCAGGACATCTTAATCAGGACATTCTTAACCAGGACATTCCAAGCTTAAATTGTTACGCGTCAGGCTGTAGTCAGATCCCCCTATGTCTTTTTATAAAGATGTTTGATGTTAGTGTTAGTTAGTGCAGTACTAGACCGCTGGAAGTGGAACTTTCATACGTGAAAGGTCCTTGTGCTTTGATTCCTTGATGGAAGCAGACGTGAGTATTAGACTAATTGTCTACCACACCAGACAAGCTGATAACCTTTCAACCTGAACATGTAGCGTCAGTTATTTGATTTTTTTTAATTGTTTAGGTGGATTTTTTAATAATTTTTTAGGCTAACATACTTGCATTATGGATCTAGTGATCCATAGTTCTGATAGATAGCATTAATATGACATACTTAAATTTCTATCTGACTGACAGCATCAATATGAAAATTCTCCTTCTGAATGAAAGAATGATAATTTAATATTAATTCTAATGCATCATAGAGTTATCAAAGATACACGTAACTTGTGACAGAGTTATGGCATGATTAACTTAACTTGTGACAGACTTCTGTATAAGTTATTAATGAAACTTGATATAGAATTCTGTCAAATAGGGCTTGTCATTTCTCAGACCGGAAAACGTCATAGCGCGCTACGTAATGTTACTATTTTTAGAAACGGCGGACAAATAACTCTGAAAACACCGTAGTGTAACACGGTATACAACGAAGAATTTTTTCTACAACTAGTCCCCAATACTAAACAAAAATTGAAATTGGAATGATAATCAAAATGTTAGTTCACAAACTTTTTTGTCTTTCTTTTAGATTTCTACTAGATTGTCATATAAAAAAAAATCATTAAAATAAAAATGAATGCAAATGGGCGGGGCAGATTGTTTATTATTCTGAAAATAAAAAGATAAAAAACAGTCGGCAATTTAATAACTATAGGCTAAGATTTTTTAAAACTATGTTACTTAGGAAACTCTGTTACACAAGTAGCAAATTTGAAGAAAACACAAATAAACACAATAATAATCGATGAAAAGTGCCCTATTTGTAAGCACCCGTTAAATTCTTAATTTTTGTTTTTAAAATATCAATTTTTGTAAGTGTTCGTGCTATATGTTAAAAGATGCCCAAGATTTCGTACACCCTTTCACCTAGGAATCTACACAAATACTACTGATGGACTTTGGGTGCAGGTCAAGCGTAAATTGGCCTGTTTCCAAACTACTTCATTGTGTGCTTTCCAGTGGCGCTTTCACTTACACACACAAACACACACACAAACAAACAAAAAAACACAAACATACACACACAAACAAAGAAACACACATACACAAACTCACAGACCAACCAACCAACAAACCCACCCACACACAACCCAACACACACAGAGAGAGAGAGAGAGAGAGAGTAAGAAAGAGAGAGACACACACACAACTTGAACATGTTTCCGACAGTTGTTAAGTGACTATTATCACATTTGACCATTCACTCATGGTAAAACATTATTAAACTGGCATTCGAGTTAGGCCTACTACTACTAGTGTTATGAATTAGGCCTACTACAACTATTGTTATGCATTAGGCCTACTACTACTAGTGTTATGAATTTTGGACCTGCGTTCGGATGATCCCAATCCCCTAACACCACATAAATTAATGTGTTTCTCTCAATCTCTCTCGAATAGTACTATGCCATTTTATCATTGAGATTGTGGATTTTTTAAAGTGGTGTAAATATTTCATTAAATTTAGTTGAAAACAAAGTTTTGATTTAGGTTAAGAGTCGCTTCGCTAACATAGCAGTACTGAACAGTGTTGGCATTTTGTCCGCATAATTACCCGGATGATTACAGCAGTTCTATTTATAGATTTCCGCCATTAAATGACAAGCCCTATTAGTGAAAAGTCAGACGAAGAATTTGTGTTAATGGCGATATCCAGCCGGCATGCAAATTTCTGGATGCCGCTGCCAGCACATCACTGCCAACACACCACTGCTAGTTTGTTGAATGTGTTTATACTCTCAATGTGTTTATACACTCAATGTGTTTATACACTCAATGTGTTTATACACTCAATGTGTTTATACACTCAATGTGTTTATACACTCAATGTTTTTATACACTCAATGTGTTTATACACTCAATGTGTTTATACACTTAATGTGTTTATACTCTCAATGCGCTTATACACTCAATGTGTTTATACACTCAATGTGTTTATACACTCAATGTGTTTAAAGTGCGTTTAAAACGCCATGAAGAACGGAAAACCTCCTCCCTTGTTGAATGTTTCACTCCACGCCAGCCATTCAATGCCCATAGTCACACGTGTATTATCCATTGTTGGAATGCGATGAAACTTTGCCAAGTCAAATCCATTACTAAATAATCATGTCAAGGCATGTAATATTTTTAATCCATAGACCAGGGTGGGTTAAACTATGGATCGTGAGACAATTGTGATCCAGATAATCAGTTGAATGGCCCAAATAATTAGATGTATGACCCACATAATCATTTGAATGATCCAGATAATTAGTTGAATGGCCAGATAATAAGTTTAATCGCCCAGATAATCAGTAGAATGACCCAGAAAATTAGATATATGACACAGATAATCAGTTGAATGAACCAGAAAATTAGATGTATACACAGATAATCAGTTGAATGCCCAGAAAATTAGATGTATGACACAGATAAACAGTTGAATGACCTAGAAAATTAGATGTATGACCGTAATAATAATTTAAATGACCACAATTGATAAAAGATGTGTTTATATAATGCGCCTTGTCTCTCAACTTCCATTTCTAACAATGACATAACCACTTCCTGTTCTGACATTTGACCTACATTGACTTTATTGGGATATTTGAATCCATAGTTTTATTTTTAATCTAAATATATCTGTTGTCTATTAATAACATTGTATCGTCTGCTGAAGAAGGCATCCTGCCGAAACGCCCGTTCAACTGTCGCGTCATTTTGTTCAAGCCCACACATATCTTGTCTATTTATTTACTCCATACGGCTTGAAACCTGTGCCCTATATATATATATATATATTACGCTTATCTAAAAAATAAAACATTTGAATAACCTAGATTGTATGTTTCGTTAACGTGACCAACATCATAGATGGACCAGTTGAATGACCTAGATTGTCTGTTTCGTTAACTTAACCAACACTATAGATGGACCAGTTGAATGACCTAGATTGTCTGTTTCGTTAACTTGACCAACATCATAGATGGACCAGTTAAATGACCTAGGTTGTATGTTTCGTTAACTTGACCAACATCATAGATGGACCAGTTGAATGACCTATATTGTCTGTTTCGTTAACCTGACCAACACCATAGATTAACCAGTTGAATGACCTAGATTGTCTGTTTCGTTAACCTGACCAACACCATAGATTAACCAGTTGAATGACCTAGATTGTCTGTTTCGTTAACCTGACCAACACCATCGATTAACCAGTTGAATGACCTAGATTGTCTGTTTCGTTAACCTGACCAACATCATAGATGGACCAGTTGAATGACCTAGATTGTTTGTTTAAATTTTTTATGAAGTGATGAATAAGGAAATTATGTTTGACCTGGTTGAGTCATGAGCATACCAGTTGTTATTCTATGATGGATATACAAGACAGGTTGTTGTAATCCTATAATGTATATACAAGTCAGGTTGTTGTAATCCTATGATGGATATACCAGACAGGTTGTTGTAATCCTATAATGGATATGCAAGACAGGTTGTTGTAATCCTATGATGGATTATACAAGACAGGTTGTTGTAATCCTATAATGTATATACAAGTCAGGTTGTTGTAATCCTATGATGGATATACAAGTCAGGTTGTTGTAATCCTATGATGGATATACCAGTCAGGTTGTTGTTTCAAAGGGCGAAAATTATGAATTGAAGGTCAAGACAATCATTTCAAGAAAAGTTTTTCCCCTTGTCCTCCGTCAAATATTTGATGTTGATAGCCGTGAAATATTTGATGTTAATAGCCGTGACATAGTTGATGTTGATAGCCGTGACATAGTTGATGTTGATAGCCGTGAAATAGTTGATGTTGATAGCTGTGAAATATTTGATTTTAATAGCCGTGAAATATTTGATGTTGATAGCCGTGACATAGTTGATGTTGATAGCCGTGACATAGTTGATGTTGATAGCCGTGAAATAGTTGATGTTGATAGCTGGGAAATATTTGATTTTAATAGCCGTTACATAGTTGATGTTGATAGCCGTGACATAGTTGATGTTGATAGCTGTGACATAGTTGATGTTGATAGCCGTGACATAGTTGATGTTGATAGCCGTGAAATATTTGATGTTGATAGCCGTGAAATATTTGATGTTGATAGCCGTGAAATATTTGATGTTGATAGCCGTGACATAGTTGATGTTGATAGCCGTGAAATATTTGATGTTGATAGCCGTGAAATATTTGATGTTGATAGCCGTGAAATAGTTGATGTTATAGCCGTGAAATATTTGATGTTGATAGCCGTGACATAGTTGATGTTGATAGCTGTGACATATTTGATGTTGATAGCCGTGACATAGTTGATGTTGATAGCTGTGACATAGTTGATGTTAATAGCCGTGACATAGTTGATGTTGATAGCCGTGACATAGTTGATGTTGATAGCCGTGAAATATTTGATGTTGATAGCCGTGAAATAGTTGATGTTGATAGCTGTGAAATATTTGATGTTGATAGCCGTGACATAGTTGATAGCCGTGAAATGATAAGATTCCAAATCTTCAACTATTTATCAACATGTTGTCATTAGTCACAGAAATACAATTTCATTTAGACATCCTATCATGTCATACCAGTGTACGATGTAAATGATTTGACTGTCTCGTGTCAGTTGACATTCAAGTGTGAATCATTTTACAATCTAATTTACAAGAGCTGTCCTTCCAGCATAAATCTGTTTTGTCTCTAGTCTTGGCTAAATGAGTCGTCTCCCATTGTAAATGAATTATTCACGTATAAAAAAAAAAAAAGCATAAATGAATTGTTGTTCCAGTATGTATGAGTTGTTTCCCAAAATAATTAAGTTTTTACCGATATAAATGAGCTGTTTCCCAGTCTCAATGAGTTGTTTCCCAGTCTCAATGAGTTGTCTATCCATTGTAAATGAGTTGTCTCCCAGGTGTAAATATGTTATACGCCCTGTTTAAATGAATTGTATTATCGGTGTAGAAGAGTTTTCTGTACAGTTTATAGGAGTTGTCTGCCCAGCGTAAATGAGTCGACCTTTAACTTACAGTATTAATGGTTTGACATTCTAGTGTAAATGAATAGTCTGTCCTGTGTAACTTAGTGTAAATGAATAGTCTGTTCTGTGTAACTTAGTGTAAATGAATAGTCTGTCCTGTGTAACTTAGTGTAAATGAATAGTCTGTCCTGTGTAACTTAGTGTAAATGAATAGTCTGTCCTGTGTAACTTAGTGTAAATGAATAGTCTGTTCTGTGTAACTTAGTGTAAATGAATAGTCTGTTCTGTGTAACTTAGTGTAAATGAATAGTCTGTCCTGTGTAACTTAGTGTAAATGAATAGTCTGTCCTGTGTAACTTAGTGTAAATGAATAGTCTGTCCTGTGTAACTTAGTGTAAATGAATAGTCTGTCCTGTGTAACTTAGTGTAAATGAATAGTCTGTTCTGTGTAACTTAGTGTAAATGAATAGTCTGTTCTGTGTAACTTAGTGTAAATGAATAGTCTGTTCTGTGTAACTTAGTGTAAATGAATAGTCTGTTCTGTGTAACTTAGTGTAAATGAATAGTCTGTTCTGTGTAACTTAGTGTAAATGAATAGTCTGTTCTGTGTAACTTAGTGTAAATGAATAGTCTGTTCTGTGTAACTTAGTGTAAATGAATAGTCTGTTCTGTGTAACTTAGTGTAAATGAATAGTCTGTTCTGTGTAACTTATTGTAAATGAATAGTCTGTCCTGTGTAACTTAGTGTAAATGAATAGTCTGTTCTGTGTAACTTATTGTAAATGAATAGTCTGTCCTGTGTAACTTAGTGTAAATGAATAGTCTGTTCTGTGTAACTTAGTGTAAATGAATAGTCTGTCCTGTGTAACTTAGTGTAAATGAATAGTCTGTCCTGTGTAACTTAGTGTAAGAACATTGTCTAATCTGTGTAAATGGGTTGTCTGTCCTGTTGAAATGGGTTGTCTGTCCTGTTGAAATGGGTTGTCTGTCCAGTTGAAATAGGTTGTCTGTCCAGTTGAAATGGGTTGTCTGTCCAGATGAAATGGGTTGTCTGTCCAGTTGAAATGGGTTGTCTGTCCAGTTGAAATGGGTTGTCTGTCCAGTTGAAATGGGTACAGTTCAGTTCAATGTATTGAAATCAACATATTTATAGTTAAGTTTCTTGGCTTCCTCTAAGTAAGCTTATTTTTATCTCCAAGTTTTGCTGCCTATGGTGAGATTGAAAAAATCAAAGTTTTTTCTCTCTTCTTTAAGGACACTTTTAAAACGCAATAATTGGTTTCTACAAAGCCGCTCACCAACAATTCAAGTTGATTTCCAAACTGTAACTTCAGAATGCTGTTGTCAGCTTGCAATGTTTTAGTTCTACTTTTACAAACCAGGGCAGTTTGCAGGAGGCGGAGTTAAAGATAACATTGACGGTGTGGGTTGGTGGAAGGGTTGGTACGATGTGTGGGTTGGTGGAAGGGTTGGTACGATGTGTGGGTTGGTGGAAGGGTTGGTACGATGTGTGGGTTGGTGGAAGGGTTGGTACGATGTGTGGGTTGGTGGAAGTGTTGGTACGATGTATGGGTTGGTGGAAGGGTTGGTACGATGTGTGGGTTGGTGGAAGGGTTGGTATGATGTGTGGGTTGGTGGAAGGGTTGGTACGATGTGTGGGTTGATACGATGTGTGGGTTGGTGGAAGTGTGGGTTGGTGGAAGTGTTGGTACGATGTGTGAGTTGGTGGAAGTGTTGGTACGATGTGTGGGTTGGTGGAAGGGTTGGTACGATGTGTGGGTTGGTGGAAGGGTTGGTATGATGTGTGGGTTGGTGGAAGGGTTGGTACGATGTGTGAGTTGGTGGAAGTGTTGGTACGATGTGTGGGTTGGTGGAAGGGTTGGTACGATGTTTGGATTGGTGGAAGTGTTGGTACGATGTTTGGGTTGGTGGAAGGGTTGGTACGATGTGTGGGTTGGTGGAAGTGTTGGTACGATGTTTGGGTTGGTCGAAGGGTTGGTACGATGTGTGGGTTGGGTGGTCGAATGGTTGGTACGAAGTATGAGTTGGTTGTCGAAGGGTTGGTACGATGTATGGGTTGGATGGGCTAAGGGTTGATCAGTCAGTTACCAAGTTATAGACTTGTCTATTTAGCTCGAGGGAAAAATCTGTTAGGAGGTGATCATTTCTCTATCTATTCACTTTTCACAGGAACATTCTTTCTTTGCCTGACTGAAGAATTCCCATTTTTACATTTACCGGACAATTCTATCATTGAACTAGTACGTCACATTGTCACCGGACACAATAATTAAGGCCTACATAGCCCTAGAGACGCTTGTTTCCTTCAGATAATCCAGTGGGCGTGGCTTGGATTTATTTCTGGTAACCCACCAGGAGGAATGGAAATTGTAGCTATTTGGGTCAGCTCTGCTACAGTAGCGTGTTGACAAAAGTAAATAAACCTATTATCTCCCCTTTTGTACGTTAGCAAAAAGTAGGATTCTCGTCCAGGCTAGTTTCAATCACATCTTACCAATTCTGTGACGATTACATCTCACACATCAGCGTCACATCATACATCTGGCATATTACCCAATCCCTGTACACAGGACATATTCCCAATCCCCGTACACAGGACATATTCCCAATCCCAAACGTAAGCAAATGTAATGTTAAACTTGAGACTCGCTTTGGTAATGACGATGCATCAAGTTAGAGGATGGTAATGATGATGCATCAAGTTAGAGGATGGTAATGATGATGCATCAAGTTAGAGGATGGTAATGATGATGCATCAAGTTAGAGGATGGTAATGATGATGCATCAAGTTAGAGGATGGTAATGATGATACATCAAGTTAGAGGATGGTAATGATGATGCATCAAGTTAGAGGATGGTAATGATGATGCATCAAGTTAGAGGATGGTAATGATGATGCATCAAGTTAGAGGATGGTAATGATGATGCATCAAGTTAGAGGATGGTAATGATGATGCATCAAGTTAGAGGATGGTAATGATGATGCATCAAGTTAGAGGATGGTAATGATGATGCATCAAGTTAAAGGATGGTAATGATGATTCATCAAGTTAGAGGATGGTAATAATGATTTATCAAGTTAGAGGATGGTAATGATGATGTATCAAATTAGAGGATGTACGTTAGAAAAGATGATACATCAAGTTACAGGATTTACCTTAGTAATAATGATGTATCAAGTTAGAGCATGTATCAAGTTAACGGATGTACCTTAGTAATGATGATGTATCAAGTTAACGGATGTACCTTAGTAGTGAAGATGTACCCAAATAATGATAGTGCACCCAAGTGTTGAGTTTGTACCCAAGTATTGATGATGGACTAAGGTGTTGATATACCTTAAAATTGAGGGTGTAATGAGCAGCACAAATCTCTATTGGCCAGAAGACGCGACATATGTCACTCTATGGATTCTATTGACCAGAAGACCCGACATATGTCACTCTATGGATTCTATTGGCCAGAAGACACGACATATGTCACTCTATGGATTCTATTGACCAGAAGACACAACATATGTCACTCTATGATTCTATTGACCAGAAGACCCGACATATGTCACTCTATGGATTCTATTGACCAGAAGACCCGACATATGTCACTCTATGGATTCTATTGACCAGAAGACCCGACATATGTCACTCTATGGATTCTATTGGCCAGAAGACCCGACATATGTCACTCTATGGCTTCTATTGGCCAGAAGATCCGACATATGTCACTCTATGGATTCTATTGGCCAGAAGATCCGACATATGTCACTCTATCTCGCTTTAGCCTCACTTTCAATAATTTCAACTCGTTTTCCATAAATGGCTTAAGAAAATAATTTGCAATTTACCTAAATGTGTGTGTGCCGTCTTCTCTAAGTCCTGTATCCGGAATTTTCGTGATGATTTCGTTTAGATTAATTTACCAGTGATTTCCTTGGTGTGAAGGATTGAACAAGCCACACATTGGCTGCGACACATAATACGGTTGTCAGGGCTGCGACACATAATACGGTGGTCAGGGCTGCGACACACAATACGGTGGTCAGGGCTGCGAGACATATTACGGTGGTCAGGGCTGCGACACATAATACGGTGGTCAGGGCTGCGACACATAATACGGTGGTCAGGGCTGCGACACATAATACGGTGGTCAGGGCTGCGAGACATAATACGGTTGTCAGGGCTATGGCACATAATACGATGGTCAGAGCTGCGACACATAATACGGTGGTCAGGGCTGCGACACATAATACGGTGGTCAGGGCTGCGACACACAATACGGTGGTCAGGGCTGCGACACATAATACGGTGGTCAGGGCTGCGGCACATAATACGGTGGTCAGGGCTGCGACACACAATACGGTGGTCAGGGCTGCGACACATACTACGGTGGTCAGGGCTGCGACACATAATACGGTGGTCAGGGCTGCGACACATAATACGGTGGTCAGGGCTGCGAAACATAATACGGTGGTCAGGGCTGCGACACATAATACGGTGGTCAGGGCTGCAACACATAATACGGTGGTCAGGGCTGCGACACACAATACGATGGTCAGGGCTGCAACACACAATACGATGGTCAGGGCTGCGACACACAATACGATGGTCAGGGTTGTCGTACAAGGAATAGTAGTGAGGTGACTGATCAGATGAGCTGTTCGGTTGAGGACACGGAAAAAAAGGGGGGGTGACAAAGTTTAGGGGATGAAATAATGCCCCGTGTAATGAAAGTAGAGGGGGGGAATAATGCCTTTGTAAAAGGACTAGTGAGTGGAAAAACATTATAATTATAGTTACATATTCTCTAGTTGGCTCTTAGTATACTAGTAGTATATAATCGGTTTGATTCTACTTCTACTATCCATTTTACAATCGGTTTCTTGTTTGTGTATACTTCGCTTGGCTCTAGTAAAGAATCGGTTTGATGTTTGTATATACCGGGTACTCAGGTTGGCACTAGTGTATAACTACTATAATAGGTTTTACTCAAGTATATAATCGGTTTGGTGTTTGTACTCTAGTGTGTACTCGAGTTGACTCTAGTATAGAATCGGTTTGGCTCTATTATATAATTGGTTTCTTGTTTGTGTCTGCTTCGGTTGGCTCTAGTAAACAATCGCTTTTGACTCTACTGAAGAATCGGTTTAGTGTTTATATTTACTCAGGTTGGCTCTGCAGTATGATCAGGTCGGCTTTATTATGTACTTAAACATCACTGTTCCTTTCAAAGTATCCTGTACTGTTTCAGAGTATCCGATCCTGTTACTTATGAAGTTAAAACAGTACCGGTAACCTATTGATTAGCCAGCTGGCCAGAGACATGGCTACTGCCCCTGGTTTTATTGGGGATTCTTCAAGGGGATTTTGAAATGACTTAAAATAGACCAGATACGTCTGTGTAAGTGTGAACTGTAATGATGTGATGGCGCAACAAATGATTAGGAAGTGGGTTGATAAACACGGTGTTACGATGGGTGGTGTTCAAAAAGATGATTCGGAAATATTGATAAACACGGTGTTAAGATGGTGGTGTTCAAATAGATGATTCAGAAGGTGGATAAACACGGGGTTAAGATGGTGGTGTTCAAATCAAGGGAGTTAAGCCCGAGCACGCTTTAGTGGAGACAAAATCTAGTTGACCACGAGACGAGGGAATTTACTTACATACGGGACATTGTCCAAGCTATGATTGAGGCTTTTCTTGGACAAATCTTTGCACGTCAGCCAAGTCATGCGTCACTCTGGTCATCACGTCCGTGCAAAACACCAGTGTTATGACAACATATGGTAGGCTTCAGCTACAACCCACCCCTGTGTGTCCGCTGGCTCCACTACACACCATTATGGGTCCGCTTGCTCTACTACACACACCTGTGTTAGTATGAGCAGAAAACTCGAACAGATGTGAGTAGCACTGTGTGTGTAGGCCATGAGTGACCAGCTCATCCACACATCGCCTACCCGCGAGGGCTTGCTTACTCGCGCACGTTCCTCCCACACGTGCGTGACTTGGTGTGTCACTGCAACCCTGTGACACAACCAGAAAAATGACTTTGGTACATGACCTAATAACAACGTAAAGCAGCTTGGCGACACGCGAACTTTGGCAGAGTAAATCTGTTGAAAATATTTGGCAAGTGCTCTTTGCGGATTTAAAAGTGAATTTCTACCATCCGGAGTGACCCATGACCATTCGAAGTGACCTATGTGGATACAAATTTTGGAAGCTTCAATCGTTCACAAAATACGGGAATTGTTCATATATCTGCATATATTCATGTGATATTCAACCATACATATTATGCTATGTGATCATATATTTGGATATATTTCTGAGATTTTGGACCATTCATGTTATATTATGTGATAAACCTGGTTGTGTGCAACGCTTGAAGATTCACGACTTATGTATCCATCTGGATTACCAGGATTAATCATGTGTTTCCCACCGTTCGAGATAGTGTATCCACGACTTACCTATCAGGTACTCAATACCTCGCCATATCCAATCAGATGTTCAGCCGCTAAACTCTAGCTTTAGCTCAACAATTCTTCTTTAAACTTGACAGTTCGTCTATATATTCTAGTCTCATACTTAAAAGTGCATTTACATATTCTAGTCATCAATATGGACCTCTGTGATTATTTGTTTTGTTTCAAACCCCTTTTTACCATGGGGGGCATGCAACGTAATCGTTATTCTCGGCGTAAAACGGGAACACCCAGAGATGAGAAATACTCTGAACACGAAACTGTTGCTGTGAAAGACCCCTTGAGAAATGACGTTGTAAAGAGCTCCCCAGCAGCCGAACTTTTGGCGGAGCGATATGAGGACAAAGTACTCCAACATGAACTTCCTGATGAAATTAGAGTCGCGCGCAAGCGGGTATCATACAAAGGTTTCCATGATTCCAATTCCAGTGAAAGAAGTCGGTCCGGCTCTTTCGGAGAAGACAATGTGACCGGTACAGATTTTTGCAAGATGAATGTGGATTTGGGCGGAAGCAGCAAGGATGTGATGTTTGACAGCGAGAATGTAGATGTAGAAACGACGGGCTCTAGATACGCCTTTGAAAAGTCCAAACTTGCAAGGACTCGGACTGTTGCTGTGTGTCAGAGGCGACGAAATGCACCCCCTCTATGGGCGTGGGAGAGAGACGGTAAAAAACGTTCATCTGATGACAACATTGTCGTTGGGAAGGTAATACATATTGTGTGGGTGATCATTGTGTGGGTGATCATTGTGTGGGTGATCATTGTGTGGGTGATCATTGTGTGGGTGATCATTGTGCGGGTAATCATTGTGTGGGTGATCATTGTGTGGGTGATCATTGTGTGGGTGATCATTGTGTGGGTGATCATTGTGTGGGTGATCATTGTGTGGGTAATCACTGTGTGGGTGATCATTGTGTGGGTGGTCATTGTGTGGGTGGTCATTGTTTGGGTGGTCATTGTGTGGGTGGTCATTGTGTGGGTGATCATTGTGTGGGTGGTCATTGTGTGGGTGGTCATTGTGTGGGTGGTCATTGTGTGGGTGGTCATTGTGTGGGTGGTCATTGTGTGGGTGGTCATTGTGTGGGTGGTCATTGTGTGGGTGATCATTGTGTGGGTGGTCATTGTGTGGGTGGTCATTGTGTGGGTGGTCATTGTGTGGGTGGTCATTGTGTGGGTGGTCATTGTGTGGGTGGTCATTGTGTGGGTGGTCATTGGCGTGAGATCTAGTTTTTGGCATACGATTATTGTGATTTGGTTTGATGTCGTGGGGTGTGGTTTGATGGGACGGTATGTGGTTTGATGGGATGGTATGTGGCTTGATGGGATGGTATGTGGTTTGATGGGACGGTATGTGGTTTGATGGGACGGTATGTGGTTTGATGGGATGGTATGTGGTTTGATGGGACGGTATGTGGTTTGATGGGATGTTATGTGGCTTGGTGACGGAGGATATGGTTTGATGGATTATGATTTAGTTTGATGGCACAGGATGTGATTTGATGGCGTAGGAAGGGGTTCGATGGGGCGGGATCAGGTTTGATGGCATGGGATGTGTTTTGATGACATAGGATGTGTTTTGATGACATGGGATGTGTTTTGATGGCAGAGGTTGAGATTTCACGCCATTGCGAACGGCTAGCAAAAAACGAGGTTTGGTATAGTTTGAAGTCGTTTTGTTGCCTTGTTGTCTAATGTCGCATTGTCCAATTGAAGGCCAGGTTTCTGAATTCGATTATCCTAGTTTGAAACATTTCAGCAATAGCAACACAAGTTATTTGTCATTTATGATGCCTCCTAACATGCGGCGTGACATTTGTCATTTATAATGCCTAATAACATTAACATGCGGTTTGACAATTGTCATTTATCATTCCTGAGACAATCAACATGAATAAAAATCAGCTGATATAACGGCAGGTGGTACCAGTGCAATCACTGGTCGTCATGGTAACAATGATGGCCCCAGACTTTTTAACAACATTGGATGGTCGAAGGTTTCCAAACAACACTGAATGGCCCCAGATTTACCAACAACATTGAGTGCACCAAGGCTTCCCACAATATTGAATGGCCCAAGACTTCCTAACAACACTGAATGGCCCAGACTTCCCAACAACATTGAGTGGACCAAGGCTTCCCATAATATTGAATGGCCCAAGACTTCCTAACAACACTGAATGACCCAAGACTTCACAACAACATTGGTTGGCCTAACACCTTCTAACATGATTAAATACATATACTGTACTTATACAACATATGTTAGATTGTGCTTACACAACATATGTTAGATTGTGCTTACACAACATATTTTAGATTGTGCTTACACAACATATGTTGAATTGTGCTTACACAATATAATGTTGGATTGTGTTTATACACTATATGATGGGTTGTGCTTACACAACATATGTTCGATTGTGCTTATACCACATATGTTGGATTGCACTCACATGACATACAGCATATGTCTAAACTGTACGCGTGAAATGTGTTGTTTCTTTCAAGTCTAAATGTGCCTGAGCCTGTGATAAACGTACAACTAAAATCTATAACTTATTGTCATTTAATTACACATGGCATAAGGTTTCAAAAGTTTATGAGAAGCCCACAGTAAATCTATGGCTAGGGCCCTCATATCTTTTATTTAGCCCGATGCTATCACGCATAGCATGCAATCATAGCTCTTTATTACGTTAATACAGGAAACCCAAAATAGTCAAATATTGATGAACGTGTATCGAATACGACAACCTTAGTCTAACAAATATCGATACGAGTAGAAAGTCACAGTGAATTGAGAGTTAGGGCAAGTACGATTACTTGTTTATTAGTATTCTGAGATAAATACTATTTGGGCTTCCATTAAAATCTACATTTCTTCTACCGGTAACACATGCTGGACAAAAATTTATAGACTAGACGTGATTGTAGATACGTTTGACAGGGCACGAGGTA
The DNA here is from genome assembly GCA_964017045.1 of Omphiscola glabra. Taxonomy (NCBI): domain Eukaryota; kingdom Metazoa; phylum Mollusca; class Gastropoda; family Lymnaeidae; genus Omphiscola; species Omphiscola glabra. The sequence continues at coordinate 84,988,610 of OZ024794.1, forward strand.
ATTGACATGATTTACACGACATGATTTGTACTTGACTTAATTAAATGACGTGGTTTGTACTTGACTTAATTAAATGTCATCATTTGTACTTGACTTAATTAAATGTCGTCATTTGTACTTGACTTAATTAAATGACATGGTTTGTACTTGACTTAATTAAATGACATGGTTTGTACTTGACTTAATTAAATGACATGGTTTGTACTTGACTTAATTAAATGACATGGTTTGTACTTGACTTAATTAAATGACATGGTTTGTACTTGACTTAATTGAATGACATGGTTTGGACTTGACTTAATTAAATGACATGGTTAGTACTTGACTTAATTAAATGACATGGCTTGTACTTGACTTAATTAAATGACATGGTTTGTACTTGACTTAATTAAATGACATGGTTTGTACTTGACTAATTAAATGACATGGTTTGTACTTGACTTAATTAAATGACATGGTTTGTACTTGACTTAATTAAATGACATGGTTTGTACTTGACTTAATTAAATGACATGGTTTGTACTTGACTTAATTAAATGACATGGTTTGTACTTGACTTAATTAAATGACATGGCTTGTACTTGACTTAATTAAATGACGTGGTTTGTACTTGACTTAATTAAATGACGTGGTTTGTACTTGACTTAATTAAATGACATGGTTTGTACTTGACTTAATTAAATGACATGGTTTGTACTTGACTTAATTAAATGACATGGTTTGTACTTGACTTAATTAAATGACATGGTTTGTACTTGACATAATTAAATGACATGGTTTGTACTTGACTTAATTAAATGACATGGTTTGTACTTGACTTAATTAAATGACGTGGTTTGTACTTGACATAATTAAATGACATGGTTTGTACTTGACTTAATTAAATGACATGGTTTGTACTTGACTTAATTAAATGACATGGTTTGTACTTGACTTAATTAAATGAAATAACCAACAACCTCCTCCCTAACAAAGAGATGACCAACAACCTCCTCCCTAACAAAATATGACAACAACCTCCTCCCTAGTAAAGAAATGACCAAAAACCTCATCCCTAACAAAAATATGACCAACAATCTCCTCCCTAACAAAAAGATGACAATGTTCAGCGGTTCTACAGAGTGCTGTCCGATGCCGTATAGTGTCAATGAAACAACACTGCAGCTTTACAAGACTACACCGTTGAATAATAAAAACTGTCCATTGAGTTGATTTCTGTGGACGACACACTTGAATAAAGACATCTAATTAATAGCAGGATTTCACTGGACGACACACTTGATGGAATAAAAGCATCTAATTAATTAGAATTGCCCTATTCGTCAGCCTCCAATGGGTAGACTTAGTCAAGATGACTGAAAATAGACCTGGATGCAGTAGATGACCAGCAGTGTGTCTTGTGTGTTGCAAAGAGCTCGTTATGCGTTCTACATCACAGGAGTTGTCGGAATTTTCATTTTGTCAATGTCATACCGCCTACTGGAATCCATTCCGGGTTCGATTTCAGAGTTTGTCTTCTCTTTGATGAGTTCTCATCCAAGGTTAACGATGCTCATTCATCCGGACTGCTGTCGATTTAAAAAAAAATGTGTTGCTTTTCTTGAGGATTGACTCATTTTAGGCCACTTGGCCACCCAGCGGCTTATATACACACAGATATACGCCCACATATATACACACCCACACTTACTCAACAGTCTGTCTCTGGTGTAGAGCTGTATGGAAAGCTCTGCACCCGACTATCTAAAACAAGTCTGTACAACATACGGCCCGCCAGCATCCATTTTGCGGCCCGCGAAGTAACGGAATATTATGTATTATTATTATTTTCTTAATAGCTTTCCCCCATGTCCTACTTTCTTACGGCTTACGGCCCACACAAGTTTTTCATAAAGTATTACGGCCCGCCTTACACTTTGAGTTGTGCAGGCCTGATTACGGCCCGTCTTACATTTTGAGTTGTGCAGGCCTGATTACGGCCCGTCTTACATTTTGAGTTGTGCAGACCTTATTACGGCCCGTCTTACATTTTGAGTTGTGCAGACCTTATTACGGCCCGTCTTACATTTTGAGTTGTGCAGACCTTATTACGGCCCGTCTTACATTTTGAGTTGTGCAGACCTGATTACGGCCCGTCTTACATTTTGAGTTGTGCAGACCTGATTACGGCCCGTCTTACATTTTGAGTTGTGCAGACCTGATTACGGCCCGTCTTACATTTTGAGTTGTGCAGGCCTGATTACGGCCCGTCTTACACTTTGAGTTGTGCAGACCTGATTACGGCCCGTCTTACACTTTGAGTTGTGCAGACCTGATTACGGCCCGTCTTACATTTTGAGTTGTACAGACCTGATTACGGCCCGTCTTACATTTTGAGTTGTACAGACCTGATTACGGCCCGTCTTACACTTTGAGTTGTGCAGACCTGATTACGGCCCGTCTTACATTTTGAGTTGTACAGACCTGATTACGGCCCGTCTTACATTTTGAGTTGTGCAGACCTGATTACGGCCCGTCTTACATTTTGAGTTGTGCAGACCTGATTACGGCCCGTCTTACATTTTGAGTTGCGCAGACCTGATTACGGCCCGTCTTACATTTTGAGTTGTGCAGACCTGATTACGGCCCGCCTTACACTTTGAGTTGTGCAGACCTGATTACGGCCCGTCTTACACTTTGAGTTGTGCAGACCTGATTACGGCCCGTCTTACATTTTGAGTTGTGCAGACCTGATTACGGCCCGTCTTACATTTTGAGTTGTGCAGGCCTGATTACGGCCCGTCTTACATTTTGAGTTGTGCAGGCCTGATTACGGCCCGTCTTACACTTTGAGTTGTGCAGACCTGATTACGGCCCGTCTTACATTTTGATTTGTACAGACCTGATTACGGCCCGTCTTACACTTTGAGTTGTACAGACCTGATTACGGCCCGTCTTACATTTTGAGTTGTACAGACCTGATTACGGCCCGTCTTACATTTTGAGTTGTGCAGACCTGATTACGGCCCGTCTTACATTTTGATTTGTGCAGACCTGATTACGGCCCGTCTTACATTTTGAGTTGTGCAGACCTGATTACGGCCCGTCTTACATTTTGAGTTGTGCAGACCTGATTACGGCCCGTCTTACATTTTGAGTTGTGCAGACCTGATTACGGCCCGTCTTACATTTTGAGTTGTGCAGACCTGATTACGGCCCGTCTTACATTTTGAGTTGTGCAGACCTGATTACGGCCCGTCTTACATTTTGAGTTGTGCAGACCTGATTACGGCCCGTCTTACATTTTGAGTTGTGCAGACCTTATCTAAAAGAACCGATTTCCAAACATGTATCATTAAAGAGCTTGCGCTCTTCTTCACAGTCCTTACCGAGAGTTCAAAGAGTGGATGGACACAAAAAGAAGTCCTTCGGAGTGCACTCTTTTGCAGCCATAACGCCTAAATTATGGAACAGTTGGCCTCAGTCTTGGAGGGAAATTAAAAATGACCGAAAATCATTGAAGAGACACTTAAAGTTAGAGACAGTTTTATAAAAACAGATATGATGACGCCAGAGTGCTTTAAGTTTGAACGTGCTAAAATAGCATGGACACTAGCGCTATATAAGTAATCAATCGTCACCATCATACACACATTCATACACACATAAATATACATACAAATACATGTATTCAGACCACACGCACATGACTTTCCTGGCGTGAACTGTCATTATATAACTGGGATAAGCTTATTCAGTACAGCCACAATCAGCTTGCTCCGTAAAAGTTATAAGCTTTCTCCGTAGATGTTAAGCTAAACTGTACAACAATGATAACAATGATACAATTGATACCCTCGAGATCCATCCAATCGCGAAGCATTGTTAATTCATTATATTTTACAATAGACCTAATTATCTCGTACATTAGATCATGTAAACCTAGACATATGGTACATTGGATTATGTAAATTTAGATATATTGTACATTGGATTGTGAAACCCCAGACATCTTGTACATTGGTTTATGTAAACCTATAGATATCTGGTACATTTTATTATGTAAACCTAGACATCTGTTACAATGAATTGTGTAGAATTAAAACTAGACAACTGGTACTTTTGCATCTTGGAAACAGTAGTGTTCAAATCCCGGACGGCCCCCCACGAAGCGTCATTGATGCTGGGCCCCTCCACGTCATGACCTGTCGCAGTGGACTTACTTCTCCTCTTTTCTTTCCCTATTTAACCTTTCTCTCACTTACTTTCTGTCACAAATCTTTTGCTGCCCTCGTGGACACTACTTCTCAGCTAAGTGCTATATTATAATTTTTTTATTTTTTTTATTTTATTCGTTTTTCTGTTTGTTCGCTGATGAAGGCTTCCTGCCGACACGTTCGTTGTTTTGTTGCGTTCCTTTTTTCAGGTTTAACCTTACTGTGTTTTACTAATTTCCTATTGTGCTAACCTGATTGCAGTCTCCCCCATTATTACCCATATTTTTATTTATTATGCCGATTTAAAATGTCATTTTTCTTTGTTTTGGAAAATACTGTTTAGATAATATGAAATGAATAATGTCATCATCCTAGAACAAAAATATGTCAAGATGAAATGACAAATGTCATTGTGTTTGTTCTCAGATTAAGTTAAGAGAAATGACGCATGCCATGCTGTGTTCTTTGTTCTCAGATTAAGTTAAAATGAAATGTCATATTTCTGGTTGTTTGTTCTCAGACTGGCTCTGTCATGGGACGAGATGATGGCAACTATGCCGGTGGGTACAGATACAAGGCCTGGTCCCACGTTAATGGAGGGTAAGTCATGTCATGTGACCTCTAGTATCATGGCCTAATAAATAGCTAATAAATTCAATATTTCCTTAAATAGCATTTTTAATGTAATAAATTCCGCACAAAACATTTCGAATTTTTCGGCACGTACACTTAAACTTAAAATGTAGGCTATGCCACCCCGTGATATAGAGATCGCATATTTGAATTATTACGCACTATTTCCTAGCAGTAAATGGCAACGCTGACAAAAAGCGACACCGAAAAATGCTAACCCTAAATACATTGAAAAAGTGCCACCAGGTGTGGACCATTAAAAATACGATGATTTTGGCACCACTTGTCGTGTACATTACATGGGTCAGCAAACTACAGCCCGCGGCTTCGGTTTATCTGACATATGAAAGCAGTATTATGTGCAAGGTGTGCTGACATATGAAAGCAGTATTATGTGCAAGGTGTGCTGACATAAGAAAGCAGTATTATGTGCAAGGTGTGCTGAGATAAGAAAGCAGTATTATGTGCAAGGTGTGCTAACATACAAAAGCAGTATTATGTGCAGTCTAAAGACAGCAGTTTCATGTGCAAGGTGTGCTGTCTAAAGACAGCAGTTTCATGTGCAAGGTGTGCTGTCTGACATAAGACGGGAGTTTCATGTGCAAGATGTGATGTCTGACATATGGAAGCAGTTTCTAAACCTTTCTTCATATCTCCATAAAGATGCCAACAAAAAAAATGGGAATATTTCAAAACCGACTTGGTCGTGGTATTGGAGATGAGATGCAAGTGGTTGATATGAAATCCAAATATATGTTACAAGACTAATACAACGATGGCAAACCTATAGACCTACAACTTACATAAGTTTATCTCGAAAAATAATAATTTTGAAGCCTTTGCTGGTAATATAATTTCGATTTAAGCACTAAATTGATTATTTTTTTCCTCCAACTTTCAGTTACACATAGTTACAAACATTGTTTAAAATACAAACATGTATAAATTACAAACATTGTGTAAATATACTCTGAAGAAATTCATTTCTACGAACCCGTTATTTGGTTCTGAGTTTATACAGATTTAGAGAGAATAGAATCTCAATATTAAAATTTGTTGTTACGTACCAGAGATCAATCGTCAGACCGCCACAATACAACCCCTTCTATACCAGCATGGACATACACAATAACATTCCCTTCTATACCTCCATAGACAGAAACAATAACATTCCCTTCTATTCCAGCATAGACAGCAACAATAACATTCCCTTCTATACCAGCATGGATAGCAACAATAACATTCCCTTCTATACCAGCATGGATAGCAACAATAACAATCCCTTCTATACCAGCATGAATAGCAACAATAACATTCCCTTCTATACCAGCATGGATAGCAACAATAACACTCCCTTCTATACCAGCATAGACAGACACAATAACATTCCCTTCTATACCTGCATAGACAGAAACAATAACATTCCCTTCTATTCCAGCATAGACAGCAACAATAACATTCCCTTCTATACCAGCATGGATAGCAACAATAACATTCCTTTCTATACCAGCATGGATAGCAACAATAACAATCCCTTCTATACCAGCATGGATAGCAACAATAACATTCCCTTCTATACCAGCATGGATAGCAACAATAACATTCCCTTCTATACCAGCATAGACAGCAACAATAACATCTTCGTGGATTCAACATTTGCAGTTATGGGCCAATAATTTTGTTTACGTTAATCACCAGACCCCCACAGTACAACCCCTTCTATACCAGCATAGACAGCATGCCTGAAATCAAGCCCAGAAGAAAGAGCATTCCACTTGTCAGCGATCTGGTGAGTAAACCTATCACTAGCCACAGTATCATGTGTCCTCTTGTTTGGATGTTGGCCGCTAGCCACTCTGTCTTTGTCACTGCTCATTTCTCCGTTACTTCAAGAGTTCTACAAACTTATCACCAATGTCAGCCCTGTTTTTATTAGAAAAAAGAAATAAAATCAATATTTTAACAAATGTTTGATCAATGACCATATAGAACTGCTATCCTATTAACTCCGTCAAGAAGTGACGTCAAGAAATGAAAGTGGCGTACACGCTCAATGGTGAATCAAATAAATGTCATGCAATATAGAAATGCAATAGATCAAATAGACTGGCAAGAAAAATTGAAGGTGTATAGCGCATCCAAAATAGTGGATAACTTTAACTTTTTATTTGATTTTAATGGAAGACAGTCCCTTAAATTTAAATGTGTTTTTTTTTTTAAACAGCTCTAGATAAATTTTATTAAAACATCATTTTGTGAAACAGATCTAGATAAAATATCACTTTGTAAAGCAGATCTAGATAAAATATCACTTTGTAAAGCAGATCTAGATAAAATATCACTTTGCTAAATAGCTCTAGATATAACAACAAAATGATAAATAGTAGAGAAGGCTTGTAGATCTAGAACTGGTGAATATTTAGATATTTTCTCCCCTTCTCAACACTTGTCATGTGGTCATTATCTTTATGCCCTGTGTGTTGGACCAGTGTTGGATGTCTAACGACCATTCCCCTGGTTATCCCTAACGTTTAATTATAACCACTCATTGTCAGAATAGAAACGTGTCTTGTTAACATTAATGTTGTCTGTACAAATAAGTTGTGGAACCGTCTTACCAAAGAATATCATTTCTCCATTCAATTTTTCCCAAAATCTCATTTCTTCATCCACTTCTCACAAAATATAAATTCTTCCTTTATTTTTCGTGAAAGTACATTTCTTTATTACTTTCGCGTGTTTTCTCATTTCTTCATAATTATCTCACAAAATCTTGTTTCTTCATTCCTATCTGACGAAATCTTGTTTGTTCATAAGTTTCTTACAAAATATAGTTTCCTCATTCCTTTCTCGGGCAATCTCATTTGTTCATTCCTTTCTCACAAAATATTTTATCTTCATTTATTTAAAAAAATATTGTTTCTTCATTTATTTCTGACAAAAGTATTGTTTGTTCATTTATTTCTCACGAAATGTCATTTGTTGATTCTTTGAGGCCAATGGCTTGACATCAGCTCATTGTGTAATGCCAACAAGGCAGCACCTATTGAATTGAGAGGTTGGGATTAAAAAACGATTTATATTATTATTGTAGGATTTGTAAGACCAAATTAGCTATCCAAAGAAAGATAATTGAATGTACTAAACGTTTGTAAACTTAATTCTTCATTTTAACTAAAATAAACTACTACAAATGACATAACCACTTCGTGCCAACAAACTAAAACATTAAAATCAAATAACCAACAAAAAACTATAAACAAACCACAAAAACACCACCGAAAACAACAACCAGCACCAGCAGAAGTGGAACAATAAATTAATTGGTTTCTAGTATATTTAAAAAGTTTTTTAGAACAGAATTAATTTTTTTAAAAGCTTGATGACTTTCTGTTCACTATTTATTTAAATACACTTTTTTTTAAAGTTTTAAAAGCTTCTATGACCTGTACTAAGATGAATAGAGGTTGATGGAGGTTGCACATTTTTTAGCAAGAATGAAGGAGTAATTTTGAATATTTTTACAAATTCAAAGATGTAAACATTATGACTCAATATGTAAATGTAATCTTAATCAGTAACGTATCTGGATTATTGAGCTGTGTTGTTCAGATTTTTAAGTTTACGTGCGACTATAAATTTGTCATTGGCTGACAAAACTAGTTGTTCTATTTATAGCGCATTCTTAGCGACTCCCCAAAGATAAAGAAATATCATATATGACATGGTATTTTCTCTAAAAATACACTTCATGTGTCAAAAACTCAAGCAAACCGTTCTTTCAAAATGTTATTATTGACCCAGACAAACAAAGTGACAAACAATACAAAAAATGTGTAACCATAAATATCTGAGACTATCATATTTTCCAGGCTGGTCTCATACTTAAGCTTTTTGTAAAAAGAAAATGTTAATTTCAATCTATGATTATGATTATAAACTAAGACAATCACTAGTATCCCTCATTTTCACTCTGTCCTCATCCACCTTAGCACCAATCTGTCAATTCATTTTGAATCTACAATTTTCTTGACACATGTCAAGGACTCAAGCTTCTTATTCTACAATTTTGAGATGTTTACTTATCTTTGCAATTTATTTGGAAATCATTAATCCGTTGCCTGTCCTAATTCATATTTAAATTTCGTCCATTTCTCGCAGGTCATGAAGGTATCAGACAATTAGCCAGGTTTTTTTTAGTAGATGTGCCACATTTAATTCCTCTTTAGCCTGTGTTATTAAAAAAACATTTTCTCATTCTTTTTTTTACATTCTTAATTTATGTTGTTTCCAATTCAAAATCACTTGTAGGAACAAACAAAAATGAAATTAACTGTGACTATTCTTTATCGTTCTTTTTTTCAAATTAAAACTTTCAAACATTTAATATACCAGTAAAGATATTATCTAATGTAATTTAGGCCTTAACAAAAATTCATATATTAGAACTGAGATCACTCTAAAATGTATTAGTACTGAGCTTGGACGGCCTAGTACAGCGGTTCTCAACCTGTGGGTCGCGAGACCTTTCCCAGGGGTCGCCTAAGACATCTGAAAACACATATACTCTACAGTTATGAAGTAGAAACAAAAATAATTTAATGGCTGGGGGTCGCCACAACATGAGGGACTGTATTAAAAGGTCGCGGCATTAATAAGGTTGAGAACCGCTGGCCTAGTAGAACATTTCTCAGTTTTAAAGTAGCTATGAATTCTCAGCCAGTAAGACATATGATAAACTAGTGTTAGGTTTGAAACAATGCATGCATTTTAAATAACCTGTCACATGACGTTTTTTTTATATATATTTTTTTCCTGGTATTCTCAACTTCAAACTTGAAGTTACTAAAAATAGATCAACATTTTTATCATTGGTTTCTACGTCTGATCGTGAAAAATTCTTCAAATATGTTTACTGAACATTTTTGTTACTGCAGTGCTAGAGTAACTGCGAGTTTTTTTTAATATTCATACTTAAATTAGAATGGGAAATCCTGAAAAAAAAGTACTATTAGATTATAGTCTAGTTTTATTTTTCATATTTAGATATAGTTTTACTATGCATAGTTAGATTAGTGCATTATTCACTGCCGCAGTAACCCCAAACATCAACACACATGGCATGCCTGCTGTTGAGATGTGTAAACCCATTTCTTTCCATCAAACAGACTTATGCAAACAAAATGCATAGTTTATACATCACGGCCTACTTTTTCTTGTTGCCTCTACCTTTCATGTAATGTATGTCTCGTGGAATAGTCCAAACGATTGAAACTGCATGAGCGCGACGGGCTCAATCTATAAATTTTAACACAGGCTCGATCATTCTTTAGATGGTAAACTCAATCTGTAGATAATAAAGTCATATTCAATCTGTAAATGTAAAGTTATACTCGATAAGTAGATGAAAACCATAGACTCATTATCTAAATGGCTCAATCTATAAATTTTAACACAGGCTCGATCATTCTTTAGATGGTAAACTCAATCTGTAGATAATAAAGTCATATTCAATCTGTAAATGTAAAGCTATACTCGATAAGTAGATGAAAAGCATAGACTCGTTATCTAAATGGCGTTATAATTGGGCCATGAGAATGATAATATAATTCAGAGGTGGGTAAAAAGTGTTCGATGACGTCACTGTCCATTTCAAGGGCGTTTAAAATTGTCTTTTTATTCATGAGGATACAATTACAGTTACATAATAACAGTTACACAATTACAGCTACACAATTACAGTTACACAATTACAGTTACATAAGTAAACAATTTATTTTTAGACGTTGAGAGTTGTCATTAGCAGGTGGAGAGTAGTGCAATAAGACTTCCATTAGTACAATGGCACGGCGTTAACACAGGGTCGTATCTCTAGTGCTATATATGGAAATTTTTTTAGGAGGACCCACGCTATATAATATAAATTAAAAGGAGTTTCGGTGGGCACTCCATTTTTTTCAAAATGATTTGTGTGTGTGTATGAACAGTGAAAGAAAGAATTCGTCAAGCAATGGGGCAGTATGATGACCTCTTGGTGACTGTAACAAAGCGCAAACTGGAATGGTATGGCCACGTGACAAGAAAACAAGGGCTCGCCAAAGAAATCATGCAGGGCACAACTAGAAAAGAAAGAAGAAGAGGAAGACAGAAAAAAAGATGAGAACATAACATCAAAGCGTGGGCGGGACTAAAACTAAGCGATGCTGTGGAAAGTACAGAAAACAGAGAGGAATGGAGAAAGATGCTTTTCATGTCATATGTGGCGCCCCAACGGTCCAAGGACTAAAGGGCGTGATGATGATGATGATGATGTGTTCTAAACATGACTGAGAATTACTTATATTAAAATCTCCCCAAGTGAAATCGTCTGACTATTCAAAAGACACGTTAGTTAACATATACATGAAGCCAATAGTCATTCCTTTCATTCAGACGATTACTGATTAAATTATTTGTTTTATGGTGTGTAAGAATATCGCTTAATTTTTTTTTTAAACTAACCTTAATAATACAAAATCTGGACAAATCATTGATGACAATGCATGTCACTATTACTAACTAACACACATATTCTGGTGAGGGCCTGAGATTACTCTCTTAAGGCCCCGGCTAGTAAATTGGCAATCAACTCCATCTGCTGAGCTGTGCCATACAACATTTTCCTCACATAGGGTTCCCCCTCCGCCCTGGCCTCCCCCGGAAGCTCCAGTGAGGGACATTCGGTCAACAGATGCGCCAGCGTTTCCGGGACCAGGTTGCAATGCCGGCAAGTAGGATCCCGATTGTTGTCTAGACGCCAGAAATACGTGCCTATGGGGCAATGCTCGGTGCGCATTTGCGTCCCTAAACTCTGCTGCTTTCGGCCTAACCCCCACCATGGGTCTTGTCTGCTAGGAGTTTGCATGTTTGAATAGACGCCTCTAGCGGTCGTATTGTCCGCCCACTGCCTGTACCACTTTTTCCTAAAATGGTCCGCCAGCCAGTTCTTTATTCCCAATCCAGTCATTGGTATTTCTGGCTGAGGCTGGGCGGCCCCGGTCTTCGCAAGAGTGTCCGCTTTCTCGTTGCCACTGATGTTGACGTGACCAGGTATCCATTGCACTGTTACCTTGCCTCCTAGTTCACCAATTTTGCACACGTCATCCAGGATGACGTCAACCATGTGAGTGGTACCCTGTCTCTTTCCCAAGATCTCGAGAGCAGATCTTGAGTCCGAGAACACGACCACATCGAGTCCCGCAAGCTTGTTTTCTCTCAGTGTGTGATACACGCTCTCCAGGGCTCTGTGTATAGCTTCAAGCTCCGCATCAAAATTTGATGCTGTGGTCCCACAGGGTCCAGAGAGTTCTTGGCTTTGTGGCCCCCCTACTGGGTATAGTATGAGCGCGCCATACCCAGCAGTACTTTCTCTCAGATTGGCCGATACGTCCGTGAACCCTTTCACAGGTACTTTGGAGTACAAATCCATGGTCTCAAGGGCGGCCGCTCTCTGAACATGCTCAGGGCTCCGTTTTGTCACTGCCGCATCGGTCAAGGCCAAATGTATGGAAGGACGTGAGGGTTCCGCGTACGGCGGATTAGCTACTAAATTTATCCATCTGATTATTGAAATTATCCATCGCATTATCGGTTTTTTTTTATTATAATATAGTAAGAACATAGTTGGGTGGTATTAAAATCGTGTTATATGTTTAACTAATGTTAGGTTGTTCTTGGAAAACTACATGCCTAAATCATTGTGTAAATAACTATTTTATTATCGGTGCTCTTAGTGAATCCAGATTTTTAAGGCTACTGGAAATTTAAACGAAAGAAATTAGTTTGACGGAAAATTGTTCAATATGACATTTGATCGAAATTACATAATGTGACAAAAGATATATTAAAAAGTTCAAATTTTCCTCATTTCTTACCGCAAACTGCACCTTATAAACGTTATACAATAGGAAAAAATAGACTAAATCTCCTTTAAGCTTCCTGAAAGAGAGCCGTAATTTTTATCAAATGATTAGGTAAAATAAATATAGCAAGAATTTAAATAAACACAAATATATTTGAACAAATTCAAGACATTTTAATGGTAATCTGGACACAGCCACCCTCAATCTGGACACAGCCACCCTCAATCTGGACACAGCCACCCTCAATCTGGACACAGCCACCCTCAATCTGGACACAGCCAACCTTGTTGATTTTCCTCGCGATATTGGCTTTTTATCATAGTAACCGCCAAAGAAAACCAGCTTTGCACAAATAAGAATTCGCAAATGGAATTACAATTTTCTGAGCTTTGAACTGAAAAAAAAAGAAGGAATATTGATCTTTTATTGATATCCACAATTCAGTTTATTCCATGCTACAAAAAAAAAAAACACATATTTTCGCTAGACAACTCAAACAGATAATTTTTTTGCAAAATATAGATGAAGCCCTAGCATTAAAGTTAATTTAAAATTTATTAATAGGCCTATTCTCATTTTGTAAATATTTCTAAAAACAAAAAAAAAGTAAAAGGTGTGATAAGTGTTCTTTGGAATTAGATTTCTCGAGAGAAATCATCTCCACTGACATTGCAAATTTAATATATCTCGGCCATCAGGGGCGTCTAGGTGTACACTTTGGGAACCAGTGCTGTAGGCAACCATTCGATCGATTACTTCCCTTGTTTCTTTTGTTCGCTTCCGGTCACCTTTATTTTCTTTCGTTTCTTTGAACTGAAAAAAAAATGGAAAAGAGTGACTCGTTGCATCCCGTCCTAATCTCATGTTTAGAATGTCTCCTTGAAGCCCCTCCGAATCTCATGCTTTGAGGGACTCCTTGCGTCTTGTCCTAATCTCATACTTAGATCGTTAGAATGACTCCTTGCACCCTGCCCTAATCTCAAACTTAAAATGACTCCTTGAATCCTGTATTGATCTGATATTTCTATTTCTACAAACAAAATGTTTTTTCCCTTCCATCTGCATTGCCCACTGATCTCCCCTTACAGAAGTGCGTAACAACAAATTGTCACTTCTAGAGCAGACGTCCTCAATTCCAGCTTAAATTGTCCAATCATTGGCAATCATTGCATGCTTTCCTAACTTTCTATCTTTCATAGAAACCTTTCAATGTTACTAACTTTCATCTTACGTTCATAGTGTGTGTCTGTTTGATGTTAGATAGTGTGTCCGTCTCAATGAATTTATTGTTCGGGTGGGTGGGACTAAATACTAGACGTACTAAGGAACTATTGTTGCAATACCAGCGTGTAGCAGAAAAAGCTAGTGTAAGGTGACCATTAGCATAAGGCATGATGAGGTCACCAGTCCTACTGTTTTTACCAGTACAATACTATATTATTATTTTTGGACATTTGTCCTTTTCTTTAGTATTCCGTTGTAACCAGAACAGTTTAATGCTACAAAATTAAAAAGGATTAATTTATCAACATAATAATATCGAGTTCATCTAATATCCAGGCTTAAGGTGGTCCACGGGGGAAAATATCGATATTTATATAATTTTTATCAAAAATGAGATTTTGGTGAATTTTACTAGATAAACATCTTAGGAACATTTTGGTTTTTACTATTTTCATAAAAAAATAATTTAAAGTTGTTAAAAATGTAATTAAAAGTAGGATGGTAAGAGCAAATTTTGACCTCGGGGGCAAAATTCAGGCTCTGTAAACCCCTGACGCGCCCCTTCGCTTTTATAATATAATTACAACGCAATGTAGACATATTTGGTATCGATCGAAAGCTTAGCCTATCTACTCGGTAATGGTATCGCCCACTAAAAGGTCCAGAAATAAGCCTGGCGGATTCTCTTTGTTCTGCAAACCCTACACATTTTGAATCATTTTTCGTTCAAACAAATTTTCTCATTGGTCGAGATTTAAATTTTTCAGATAACACCAATTATCATTGGTCGGCTAAATTTAGATTTGACGTAGTTGAACAAATCTATCCCACAATGCATTGCCCGACTCCCATTTTTTTCACTTCGGATCATTCCGTGCAGTTAGCGTTACCCGTTTCCATCGATCGACCTTACTTTTGCTATCGTCAAATAAATTCAAATTTGAACTTATTTTCTTGCTTTGAAAAGGTAAGTTGAACTTATTATTGTATAATGTAATGTATAATAAATATTTTTAGGTGTTCCAGCGAATTTTGAGCTAGGTTTAGTCAGATAGTAGTACAGTAGGCTTACTACATATAATAATAATTACTAACGGTTACGCCAGTAACGGAGTAACGCACATGTGTACGCTTTTGATTAGAAATAAAGGTTCTTTATGCCTAATTATACGAAATTGAGATAGATAATTGTATTTTAATATAACTACTAGTTCAATATTATCGTTCATTACCTTTGTGTCCATACACGTGAGTGACAAATTAGGTTTTTATGTTTTAAAATTTTATTGATTTATTGCGTTGTCAATGACAACATTTCAGTCATTTATTTAGTGTTATACCGGTAATAATATAAATCAAAATGAATTTCAACGAATGGATGGAATAAGCCAAGGTTTCCCTTTTATTTTTTTATTTTAAATAATAATAGAAATTGACGAATATACCATTTTTTAGTGTTTTGTTCCACAACATTTACCAGTATTACCAATGCCTAAGCCTATGCTATTTTTTATAATGCTAGTAATACTACTAATAAATAATAATTTTTTTTGTTCTAAATAGAAAATAATGGCACCCATGTCCAAGAAGTCCAAGAAAATGCAGATGATGAGACTAGTGGAACAGGAAAAACAGAAGAGGGGCCACACATCACCACCAGCTTCGTAACCAGCTCCACAACCAGCTTCGTCGCCCGCTTCACCACCAGCTTCGTCGCCAGCTCCACCACCAGCTTCGTCGCCAGCTCCACCACCAGCTTCGTCACCAGCTTCGTCGCCAGCTCCACCACCAGCTTTGTCGCCAGCTCCACCACCCGCTTCGTCGCCAGCTCCACCACCAGCTTCGTCGCCAGCTCCACCACCCGCTTCTAGATGTGAAGATTCTGTGGCATCATCTGCGTCAAAAACCAAACTTCATGCTTTTGAATGTCAGCACACCTTAGGCCTCTCTGCCTCATCCATCATTCAGGTAGATGCCCTCCAGCCACTTTTTTTAAAGTTTACATGCCCTGAATGCAGAGAGGGACACTTTATTCTCCGCAGCGACGACAAGAAACGTTCTGGACTTGCATTATTCTTAGAGGTGGTTTGTAATATATGTGACTTTGTCATCTCATCTTCTTATACATCAGTTTTATGCACTGGCAAAACTGTTGTCAACAAAAGAGCTGTGGCAGCATCATTAGTGACTGGATTGGGGCTTGCTGGTATGGGGAAGTTTTTTCAAATAATCAATGTACCAAACATTCACCAAAAGACATTTGACCAGAATGCTACACTATCACCCTGCATCAATCACTACCAAACTACAAGGATAACTTGCAGAGGTAGTAGACATTGATGTGTCCTATGATGGGAGTACGCTCACTCAGGAGGGAAAGTGTTATATCTGCATACCGTACCTCACATGATTCCAGAATTTTCTATATTATTATCATAATATTATTTACGAAAAGGGGTTGGTTTTAAAAACATGGCTTTATTAATTTTATATTGTATTTTTCATTTATGACTAGTATATGCACATGGTGAGAAGAATCCTATATTGTTCAAGTAGTCTTTGATTTTAAAAAATATATTATTTTGGTTTTCTCAACTTTGCGTTTTTCAGATTTTTCAAGTATGCCAAATGCATCACGGGGAAAAGTATTATGGTTACAGGCTTCAAAATTTCCATGCTTATTACCATTGGTATTATCTACATAATAACACCTCCTACTATAAGATCAGTCCAATAGAACTTTCAAAATTATTTTTTGTTTATTATAATATTTTTATTTGGGACGCAGGTTGACATTTTGAAAACACGGCTTTGTTAATTTTAAATCTTTTTATACCTGTGTTTTTATATTGTTTTTTCATTCGTGAATGGTTCATGTCCATGGTATATGCATCCTGTATTGTTCAAGTAGTCTTTAATTTAAAAAAAAATTCTTTTTTGTTTTTCTCAACTTTGCGTTTTTCAGATTTTTCAGGAATGCGAAATGTATCAGGAAGAAAAGTATTACAGATACAGGCTTCAAAATTTCCATGCTTCTTACCATTGATATTATCTACACAATAACACCTCCTTCCATAAGATCTGTTCAAGAGAAATTTTTATATAATTTTTTTATTATTATTATATAATTTTTTGGGTCGGGGGTTGATATTTTGAAAACACGACTATTAATTTTCTATCTTTTATATCTGTGTTTTTATATTGTTTTTTCATTTATGAATGGTACATGTACATGATATATGCACCCTGTATTGTTCAAGTAGTCTTAAATTAAAAGAACAAACATTTTTAAACTTCTTCTTCGATTTTCTCAACTTCATGTTTTTCAGATTTTTTAGGTATGCCAAATGTATCAGGAGGCAAAGTTTTATAGGTACAGGCTTTAAACTTTCCATGCCTCTTACCATTGATATTATCTACATAGTGACACCTTCTTCTTTTAGATCTGTCCAGCAGAACTTTTTAAATAATTTTTTTACATATGCTACCCCCTGTATTTTGCCAAAAATTTATGTGACCCCACATATATGTCATTTGTAGATGTTCCAATCATTTTAATGCAGTAAGCTGGGTGTAATTTTTTTAACAACTGTATTATTAATGAGTGTGCAAAGTTTCATTATGATATTGAGAAACCTTTTGGTGTTGATACATTTTGAGTAACGGTCAATATTGGTATACAATTTTATATTTTTTGCAATAAAAGTCAAAAAAAATTTTTTAAAAATAAACTACTAAGTTTTTTTGTCTTTCTATTGGTGTATAGTTAGTATGTACTAAAAAAAAAAATTTTAATTCAAGAGACATAGAAAATTTTTTTTTGACCCATGGACCACCTTAAATAAATAACACAGCACAGCTAAAGAATAAAATAATATATAATTCATCCAAAGTGGCATCCCAAAGATATTTTTTTCAAAAGAATGTCTCTCAGACAGAAGAGTTTTAGATTATCCAGGTTTTAAATTTGAAAAAAAAAAAAAAAAGAAGTGTTTCCATACTGTATGCACGTGTATCAGTAACTTTATTTTAGAATTTACCAACGTAACTGTATTCGTACACTGTCTTGTAGGTTTTATCAACGGTGTAACTTTATTTTAGGCAGGATATACCGACTCTACAATGACAATGACGCCCATGGGAATGTGGCATGCAGTCAGAAACATCAGTGGAAAAAACATTTGGTGGATTTTCGGTGTTTTTTTTTTAAACCTACGAATTTTTTGAAGTTTTTATCTTGAAGCGACCAATTCGTCCGTCAAAGAGTGAAAATAGTTTGGCCTTTCAGGGTTAAGTTAGACATAGGGTAGGCCTATATCCCTTCAAGGTTAGGATTTGGCCTTTCTCAGGCTCAGGCCTTTCTGAGTTTACTTAGCGTTTGTCCTTTCAAGACTTTCAAGGTTAGGGCAAGGCAAGGTTTGCCCTTTTAGTTTAAGGGCTGCTAAATGAAAATGAATAAGATCTGAATTAAATTTATTACTCTAGATTATTATAAGCAGTTTTGTGTAGTGATGGGGAGCGTGAAATGATTGTTGCCACTGCCTATTTCTTGTTTTTTTGATTGTATGGACAGTATTGTCAGTATTGTAAATTTGTTATAATAGCAGAAGACGGCACCCAGGAAATTTGTTAGCAAAAGTCGCTAGATTTTGATTGAAAAGTTTAGTAATCTAATTAATCCACTATTAGTATTAAACTATCTCCCCAATTAACCCAGCTAATCAAGATTGTGCCCATCTAGATCTTCTGATCAAATTTGATGGAGTTAGCTAACACTCCCCTAGATATAATGCTCTGACTCGGAGTAAGTCCTAGTTCTTTGTAGTTCTGATCAATTGGGTCGTAACTAATGGTAGGCCTATACGTTTTTAAGGATTTTTTACAACTCTACTTACATTTCTGCATGTTTATGTACGTATTTAGTTGTGAAGACGAAAATTGTAATTATGTAAAAATGTAGGAATTCATAAGTTTGTTAAAAATCTTGATTAGACTCATAGTAGCCTATTCTTTTAATTCCTGATCAAACCTGTAAGCATTCTAATTCTATAGAATTACTGATGAATTTGAATAAAAATTAAAAATTTAAAAATATAGAAATAATGTTCACTCTTTTACATGATTTAAAATTCCTAAAGTATATAAATTAAAATATTTTAACAAAGTTTGTAAAATTAAATATTTCCTTCTATGTTTCAGAGTTTGGCAGCTAAAAGAAATGCTGGTGTGTCGTCTGCTATGGTTGCCAGGCAATCGCTCAATGATGAAGAATTGGCAAGTCTTGTTCATGCTTAACTCAAAACGCCATAACAGAAACCTTTTTTTTTGATTAAATGTTGCCAATATAAAGTCTTCACACACAAACAAATCAAATTGTTCCAATGTCACTCGTGTCAAATTTGCTATGTTCATATCCGTTTTAAATTTTCAAATGTGTGAAAGTTAATTACCAATTTCAACACTGCATGTAGGTACACATATTTAGATTATACCATACTGCTTATCGTAAACTATGCTGAAAAGTTTTATAGGTTATAAGTTAATGTTATATATACCAATAAAAATCTTTAAATATTCTTAAATAGTAGCATCTAATGTAACATGTAAAAATTTAGCAAATTTACAAAGAAGGATGTCATTTGATGAAATACATGTATGTAATCAAGTTACTTGTGAAAATGATAGTAGATTTGGCCTAATTGTTTTAACAAACCATTGTCCTGGGATAAGTTAATGATTATGTAGATTTGGCCTAATTGTTTCAACAAACCATTGTCCTGGGATAAGTTAATGATTTAGTAGATTTGGTCTAATTGTTTCAACAAACCATTGTCCTGGGATAAGTTAATGATTTAGTAGATTTGGCCTAATTGTTTCAACAAACCATTATCCTGGTCTTAATTAATGATACTAATACTCTCTAATAAATCTGTTCCAGAAAATGCATGTTTATAAGAAAACCCTTCAAGCTCTGATCTATCCCATTTCATCCACAACACCACACAACTTCGTCGTGTGGTCAGCCACATCACCAACCTATTGCTTTGAATGTGAGGGTTTGCTCTGGGGCCTGGCCCGTCAAGGTGTCAGGTGCACTGAGTGTGGGGTCAAATGTCACGAGAAGTGCAAAGATTTGCTCAATGCTGATTGTCTTCAAAGTAAGTTACAGACTTTGGATTATGTTATTCCTATTGCAGGAACCTGTTGTTTAACATTTGGAAAGGACATAAGTGTGGGTTTAACATTTTAGCTGTAGGAATGACAGATATTAAGTGATATGGTAACCTTTTAGCTGTAGGGGTGACAGATACTTGGTAATATGTTAACTCAGATACTAAACAATACTTTTGATTTAAAGAGACAAAATCACCATTGAAAGATTTATTACATAATTGACAGTGATTTGGTATTTTTTATTACATTGTAAAAAGAAAGAAACAGCACTCTCAAACCAAAATTCTTAAATTTTAGCCTAATCAAATGGCAACTG
The DNA here is from genome assembly GCA_964017045.1 of Omphiscola glabra. Classification (NCBI taxonomy): domain Eukaryota; kingdom Metazoa; phylum Mollusca; class Gastropoda; family Lymnaeidae; genus Omphiscola; species Omphiscola glabra. The sequence goes on from OZ024794.1 coordinate 85,009,054, forward strand.
AGAGATAAGTAAGTTTAAAATTAAAGATCTTGCTTCAAGAAAGTTAGCAAATAAATGAACTTCTACAGGAGCTGCTGAGAAAAGTTCAAAACATGGAGCTGATGACAAGGCTCATAACATTATTATGGCCATGAAGGAACGAATGAAAATTAGAGAAAAGAACAAGCCAGAAATATTTGAGATGATTAGGTAAGTGGCTTCTGACTGGCTTCAAATAACTAGTATGTTTGTTTTTTAAAGAAATTCAGCCAAGAAAGTTTTTGTGTTCCAGTTATTCAGTACAATATTTTTTTGTTGAAATATTTTTTTTATTTTGTTGTTTATTTTGTTGCTGTTGTTATTTATTTTGCTGTCGTTTATTTTGGTAAAATAGAATTACTGAGCGGAACAGATAAAACTAACAAGTCAAATCTTGATGATTTGTGCAATTTGATTTTATAATACTATATGAGAGATGTTTACTTCATTTCATGAACTAACTTCAGAGATGCCTTAAAAGGTTATTTCTGTTTAGACCTAACCAGGTTAGATTAATGAGTCTGATTAGATGAGAACATTGGTCAAATAGTTTAGTGTCAGCCCTAGGATTATTTTGCTTAATTACCTGCAGTTTTAAAGAATGTCTTGTTTTTTACAATACTTGTCTAGTTGCTAATAAATTCATGTATAAAAATTGTTCGCTGCCCAGACAAGTTTTTGGAGTAGATAAAAAGTCCCATTCTGGCCACATGAAAGCAGTCAAGCAGAGCGTTCTGGACGGCACGTCCAAGTGGTCAGCTAAAATAGCAATAACTGGTGAGCCTGCTGACCACAGCTTTGGACATTTTGCTGCACTCCATGGCACATATAAAGACTGATGTTTGATGTTGGATGTTGTGTCTCCAACCCTTTGCTGTTTTGTAACCCATTTCCTCACAACCCCAATAGTTGTGCTTTCCTTACTTCATTACTCAGTGCTGTTATAAAAGTTACAGCTTAATTAAAATGTTTGCCTTGATTAAAAATACTCTATCATATTTTATAGTAAATTATTGAACCACTAGTGTAATATCACTTAATCCTCTATCACCTGATAATCATGCGTAGGCTTCTTGTAAATATTACAATTGCTATCCATCTGGCTCAATTGGTTTATAGATTAACAATTAAATTGTTTAACACTGGTTAGGAAGGGAAGGGGGGGTAGGAAAGTTAAGAGCCCAAAGTATGTACCATCTCTTGCTTTCTTTGTGAGAATGTCTTTGTTTCATGTATTTATAATATCCTGGCATCTGACTAACAGGAGATTTAGGCTTCCGATGAGAGTCAACATTGTCTGGCAATGACTGGTGACAGACCAACTAGGTACCTAGCTGCTGAGATAAGAGAGCCTACGTAACCTCAGTACTACATAACTCATTATTTGACATTCTTGGGCACAGCACAGTCTTCTTTACCTTGCTCACATCCCAAACACTACCCCCACCTTTCTAATAACCTATCTACCCACCTGAAATGATTGATGATAAACTCTTGTTGTGGTCATGGGTGCTAGGAATCACAAATATGCACGTTTTTTTTTTTCCAAATAATTTTTATTTTATTTTGCCTTCATTTTGATTAGAGTTAGAGTCTATAATATTCAAGTATTTAAAATTTAATCGAACATCATTTTAATTCAACACTATCATTATATATATTCACTGTCTTATATTAATACCTTGAAAAGGGGGGGGGGGGGGGGGTGAAATCATAGAAGTCATTAAAATGGGAATTTCCCTTCTTATTTCTGTCCACAAATATTTGTTTAACCCTTTCCCACTTACATCACATTAACTGGCGGGATTTCCCTTATTTTTCTTGTTGTTTTCTACATCACTTATCTCATAGCTGCTTATCTAATGAAGTGCTACCAACATCTCTTCCTGCTCTGATCCCATTGGTACATCAAAACAAGTTATCTTTTGCATTTCACAGACCACCACCCCCAACACACACAGACACATAATAATAAACCAGGGAATAGCATTCTATTATCAATGTATCCAATGAGGGCAGGAGATTTAGTCTACACTCCAGATACATATTATAACAGTCTGTCAATCAGACCAATAGACTTGTGAGCTAAAACAGACCAATAGGCTGGTGAGCAAAATAGACCAATAGGCCAACACAGCCAACTAGTTTATAAGTTCTGATTCAACAAGCTGAAACAGTTCAATAGTTGTCCATAATTTTACATTCTCAAATCAGACCTTTAATACACCAAGTATTGTTTGGAGAAATTTTACATGGGTCTAAAGATAAAATCCAATGTATTGGCATACATCCAGTAAGTAACTTGTAAAGGCCAAGATTGTCTTCACTTTGGGTGATACTTTCAATCCAAGTAACTTGTAAAGGCCAAGATTGTCTTCACTATGTGTGATACTTTCAATCCATGTAACTTGTAAAGGCCAAGATTGTCTTCAATTTGTGGGATACTTTCAATCCAAGTAACTTGCTACTGCCAAGATTGTCTTCACTTTTTGGGATACTTTCAATCCAAGTAACTTGTTACTGCCAAGATTGTCTTCACATTGGGTGATACTTTCAATCCAACATTCTAAATCCTGAATTCTATGAGCTGAATGGAAAATAATTCTCACAGCTTTTCTTTCATTTTAAATATTATTTTTTTAATGATTTTTTAATTTTTTAATACATGGTTCTTAAGTGTGTATGGGTAAGGTCATTATTTATCAATTAATTTATTATAAATATTTATAACTTGAAGTTTGAATGTAGGCATGCACTAGATGAATGTTTAATGTACCCAGCTACATCAAATAGACCTATAGCACATATATTCTTGTATGCTAGTGTAGCCCCCCTACACTTGTATACCAGTGTAGCACAAAGTGATGTAGCACCTCTGCTCTGGTATATGAGTGTAGCACAAAGTGCTGTAGGACCCCCTACGCTTGTGTATCAGTATAGCACAAAATACTATAGCACCCCTACTCTTGTATACGAGTGTATCATAAAGTGCTGTAGCACCTCTACTGTTGTGTACCAGCATCAGCTATCCAGTGCTTGCTCCTCTCTGTTGTATGTTCCTTACCTGTGTTGTATGTTGCTATGTGTCGCTTGTGTTCTTGGCAGGCGTGTCTTTGGGGTGGACACCATGTCCCATCATGGTCACATGATGGCTGCCCAGCAGATGGTGCTTGACGGCACCTCCAAGTGGTCAGCTCGCATCAGTATTCAAGGTATTTTAACACTTCATTTCTCCACAAAAGGATTTAATGGAAAATAGCTCAATATCATAGTTTAAACAAATACTTTTTAAAAGTCTTTGGTTTAAAAGCAATGTTTAAAATCCAACTGTAAACCACCAACGTTGGTATACTAATAAGTGCTAAAGATATATTTTTCTCCATATCAATTTATTTTGCATATAGTATTCTTTCTTCTACAATAATTTATAAGTACAATCTTTCAACCCTTCCATTTTTCTCAAAGAAAATGTGCAATTTTAATTACTCATTATTTTAGTTATAAAAAAATTATTGTGTAAAAATATTTGTTAAAAAATATCTCAGATGGTCTATAGTCTTACACTCTGTCAGATGGTCTATAGTCTTACAATCTGTCAGATGGTCTATAGTCTTACACTCTGTCAGATGGTCTATAGTCTTACACTCTGTCAGATGATCTATAGTCTTACACTCTGTCAGATGGTCTATAGTCTTACACTCTGTCAGATGGTCTATAGTCTTACATTCTGTCAGATGACCTATAGTCCTACATTCTGTCAGATGACCTATAGTCCTACATTCTGTCAGATGACCTATAGTCCTACATTCTGTCAGATGACCTATAGTCCTACATTCTGTCAGATGACCTATAGTCCTACATTCTGTCAGATGACCTATAGTCCTACATTCTGTCAGATGACCTATAGTCCTATATACTGTGAGATGACCTATAGTCCTACATTCTGTCAGATGACCTATAGTCCTATATACTGTGAGATGACCTATAGTCCTACATTCTGTCATATGACCTATAGTCCTACATACTGTCAGATGACCTATAGTCCTACATTCTGTCAGATGACCTATAGTCCTACATACTGTGAGATGACCTATAGTCCTACATTCTGTCAGATGACCTATAGTCCTATATACTGTGAGATGACCTATAGTCCTACATTCTTTCAGATGACCTATAGTCCTACATTCTGTCAGATGACCTATAGTCCTACATTCTGTCAGATGACCTATAGTCCTACATACTGTCAGATGACCTATAGTCCTACATACTGTCAGATGACCTATAGTCCTACATTCTGTCAGATGACCTATAGTCCTACATTCTGTCAGATGACCTATAGTCCTATATACTGTCAGATGACCTATAGTCCTACATTCTTTCAGATGACCTATAGTCCTACATTCTGTCAGATGACCTATAGTCCTATATACTGTCAGATGACCTATAGTCCTATATACTGTGAGATGACCTATAGTCCTATATACTGTGAGATGACCTATAGTCCTATATACTGTCAGATGACCTATAGTCCTACATTCTGTCAGATGACCTATAGTCCTACATTCTGTCAGATGACCTATAGTCCTACATTCTGTCAGATGACCTATAGTCCTACATACTGTCAGATGACCTATAGTCCTACATACTGTGAGATGACCTATAGTCCTATATACTGTGAGATGACCTATAGTCCTATATACTGTCAGATGACCTATAGTCCTACATTCTGTCAGATGACCTATAGTCCTACATTCTGTCAGATGACCTATAGTCCTACATTCTGTCAGATGACCTATAGTCCTACATTCTGTCAGATGACCTATAGTCCTACATTCTGTCAGATGACCTATAGTCCTACATACTGTCAGATGACCTATAGTCCTACATTCTGTCACATGACCTATAGTCCTACATTCTGTGAGATGACCTATAGTCCTATATACTGTCAGATGACTTATAGTCCTATATACTGTGAGATGACCTATAGTCCTACATTCTGTCAGATGACCTATAGTCCTACATTCTGTCAGATGACCTATAGTCCTACATTCTGTCAGATGACCTATAGTCCTATATACTGTGAGATGACCTATAGTCCTACATACTGTCAGATGACCTATAGTCCTATATACTGTGAGATGACCTATAGTCCTATATACTGTGAGATGACCTATAGTCCTACAATCTGTCAGATGACCTATAGTCCTATATACTGTGAGATGACCTTTAGTCCTATATACTGTCAGATGACCTATAGTCCTACATTCTGTGAGATGACCTATAGTCCTATATACTGTGAGATGACCTTTAGTCCTATATACTGTGAGATGACCTATAGTCCTACATTCTGTCAGATGACCTATAGTCCTACATTCTGTCAGATGACCTATAGTCCTACATTCTGTCAGATGACTTATAGTCCTACATTCTGTCATATGACCTATAGTCCTATATACTGTGAGATGACCTATAGTCCTACATACTGTGAGATGACCTTTAGTCCTACATACTGTCAGATGACCTTTAGTCCTACATTCTGTCACTTGACCTATAGTCCTACATTCTGTCAGATGACCTATAGTCCTACATTCTGTCAGATGACCTATAGTCCTACATTCTGTCAGATGACCTATAGTCCTATATACTGTGAGATGACCTATAGTCCTATATACTGTGAGATGACCTATAGTCCTACATTCTGTCAGATGACCTATATACTGTCAGATGACCTATAGTCCTACATACTGTGAGATGACCTATAGTCCTATATACTGTGAGATGACCTATAGTCCTATATACTGTCAGATGACCTATAGTCCTACATACTGTCAGATGACCTTTAGTCCTACATACTGTCAGATGACCTATAGTCCTACATACTGTCAGATGACCTTTAGTTTTATCTTCTGACAGATTATCTACATTTATTCATACATTTAATATTTGATATTTTTTACAATATTATTTGTGATAAATTTGGATATGAATAAACTTTTTGGGGGGGATTTTTCTTTTAAAGACACTATGTTTACAGTGTTTCATAATGCACCCTCTAAACCACCCCCCCCCCCTTCACCCCCCCTTCCAAGCACAAGTCCTTTTGAATTCATTAGATTGTTAAATGTTCCCAATTTTACTAGTTTTAACTCTCAATTTCTTAGTGTTAAATGTATCCAGTAAATGTAATATAAATATAAACCTTTATAGAAATGAATGTTTTCATTTTTTAATATCTACCCTCATTATTGTCTAATGCTGTTGTTCTTTTTTTTTATCGTAATTATTATTATTATTATTATTATAAGAAGTTTTTTATAGCGTAGTACCCCAAAAAAATTAAGTATGATAATATGATTATATTTCTTGTCTTGTTGTTGGTGATAAACTTATAAAAACTCCAAAAACCAACATTTGTGCTTTATTCAATAGTTAACTAACATTTAAAATACATAATTTAAATAATTAATATTCATGCACACTATGAGAGCTTCATCTGCCTACTACTTCAATCTAACAAATCTATGAGAGCTTCATCTGCCTACTACTTCAATCTAACAAATCTATGAGAGCTTCATCTGCCTACTACTTCAATCTAACAAATCTATGAGAGCTTCATCTGCCTACTACTTCAATCTAACAAATCTATGAGAGCTTCATCTGCCTACTACTTCAATCTAACAAATCTATGAGAGCTTCATCTGCCTACTACTTCAATCTAACAAATCTATGAGAGCTTCATCTGCCTACTACTTCAATCTAACAAATCTATGAGAGCTTCATCTGCCTACTACTTCAATCTAACAAATCTATGAGAGCTTCATCTGCCTACTACTTCAATATAACAAATCTATGAGAGCTTCATCTGCCTACTACTTCAATCTAACAAATCTATGAGAGCTTCATCTGCCTACTACTTCAATCTAACAAATCTATGAGAGCTTCATCTGCCTACTACTGCACACTATGAGAGCTTCATCTGCCTACTACTTCATCTGCCTACTACTTCATCTGCCTACTACTTCATCTGCCTACTACTTCATCTGCCTACTACTTCAATCTAACAAATCTATGAGAGCTTCATCTGCCTACTACTTCATCTGCCTACTACTTCATCTGCCTACTACTTCAATCTAACAAATCTATGAGAGCTTTATCTGCCTACTACTTCATCTGCCTACTACTTCATCTGCCTACTACTGCACACTATGAGAGCTTCATCTGCCTACTACTGCACACTATGAGAGCTTCATCTGCCTACTACTGCACACTATGAGAGCTTCATCTGCCTACTACTTCATCTGCCTACTACTTCATCTGCCTACTACTTCATCTGCCTACTACTTCATCTGCCTACTACTTCATCTGCCTACTACTTCATCTGCCTACTACTTCATCTGCCTACTACTGCACACTATGAAATCTTCATCTGCCTACTACTGCACACTATGAGAGCTTCATCTGCCTACTACTTCAATCTAACAAATCTAGAAATTTCATCATTAAATATAACTGTTGGGTTTCTAATTCTATTTTTAGTTTTGTTATTTGATGTGGGGGGGGGGTGTCAATGTGAAAATAGTGACCATCAAGGGTATAACCACAATCATGGTCTACTCTAATCATATATTATTATATTAAAGACAATTCAAATATAAAATAGTTGTGGTCACTTCTGATCCTTCCATCTTGTGCCGGCTAGCGACTAATGTTTATTTTGATTTGACTCCAGTGATATCTGCTCAGGGCCTGACAGGCAAGGATAAGACAGGGACCAGTGATCCCTACGTCACTGTTCAAGTGGGCAAAGTCAAGAAGAGAACCAAGACAGTGCCTCAGGATCTCAACCCGGAGTGGAATGAGAAGTTTTATTTGTACGTCTTTTAAAACTCACTTTAGTGTCGGAGGATAATGATAACCCAATAACTCTGTTTCCCACACCTCCCACCACTCCCTCACCCCACCAAATATTTTACTGTTAGTAATAAAACCTGTAAGCCATGGTATGACATGAAATCATCATCATCAGTGGCCATACAGTCCATTTAGGGCCCTGGCCTTCTCCACTACATCCTTCAATTCAGATCGATCCATGGCTTTCCTCATCCATGCCCGAACCCCCAACTGGTGTAAGTCCTTCTACACATCATCGATCCATTTTTTTTATTGTTTGCGATTTGGGTCTTTGTACAATTGATAGAGCTCTTGGTTTGTATGGATCTCCAAACATTATTGTCTATCACCGGGCCATATGTTTTCTGCTAAGGGACAAAGTCTCACAAGCGTAAGTTACTACTGGTCTTATGATAGTGGTGTATATTTCCTTCTTAGTTCCCCTTAAGAGGTATTTGCTTCCTAGCAGCATCTGTAGGCTGAAATCATGGAGTGGTCATTACATCTTTAAAATCAGATTTCTTTGATTTCTAATTAATTACATTGATATCTTTTGAAAAGGAGTCAATCTGGATTTATAAGATTATTTTTCATTAAAAAAATTTGAAACAAGTTTCTACATAGTAAACAATGATTGTGCTGTTGAATATTGCTGTTTATTTTACAATCAATTTGTTTTCCTTTGCAGTGAATGCCACAACTCATCTGATCGCATTAAAGTCAGAGTTTGGTAAGTCTGGCATTGGTCAATATTTCATCTCGATCAGCTATGCCCAAATTTTTTCTTCTGCACCCTTTGATTAGACTTTTTATTTATGAGTAACCCCCTTTGATTGAAATATGGCTCGCAAATGAACAGTTGTAAAATAAAAAACTATTTTTTCAACCTTTATCAATAACAAATTTTGCAAAACCCCAAGCATTTTATTAATAATTGATGATATTAAAAGTATTTACAATGAGTCAATCATAAAATATTAATTACCAATCATAAAATATTAATGTAACAATCATAAAATATTAATGTAACAATCACAAACTGACTTAAAATAACAGCCAGGGCTTGTCCAATTTTTAAATAAGTTACATGTGCTCTGTCTATGTACACCATATGTGTGCACCATATGTGTGCACCATATGTGTGCACCATCTATTTACAATGCAATAAAAACATTTCATGTGAACAAAGTATATTTTTTTTATGTTACACATATTTATCAATGATACAAGATTGACATTTTTATCAATGATACAAGATTGACATTTTTATCAATGATACAAGATGGGCATGTTTATTAATGATACAAGATGGACATGTTTATCAATGATACAAGATTGACATGTTTATCAAAGATACAAGATTGGCATGCAATGGAAGACTTGTACTAAGGTCAAAAGTCATCTCAAGCATCTCAATGTGTTTTCTAGTGAATCATTAATTTTTAATATGCTAAGTAAGCTGAAAACACTATAAGCCTATGATTTTATTATTTGTCAGGGATGAAGATAACGATCTCAAGTCAAAATTACGTCAGAAGTTGACTCGTGAATCTGATGACTTTCTGGGTCAGACTATCATAGAAGTTAGAACACTTTCTGGTGAGATGGATGTGTGGTACAGCTTAGGTAAGTGGTACAGCTTTGATATTTACACATCCACATCTGTATATTTAAAACTCATTTGTTCAGTTGCCAGATTTTGGACACATCCCCCTCCGCCATCATAACAAATTTGTCACACACTTTAGACACACTCACAATAGATCATCACAAATTTGTCACACACTTTAGACACACTCACAATAGATCATCACAAATTTGTCACACACTTTAGACACACTCACAATAGATCATCACAAATTTGTCACACACTTGAGACACACTCACAATAGATCATCACAAATTTGTCACACACTTTAGACACACTCACAATAGATCATCACAAATTTGTCACACACTTTAGACACACTCACAATAGATCATCACAAATTTCCACTAGATGTGTGACGTCATTTATGGATGGCCTCTTTATATTGTTAACCTGTTACAAGACCAAGTGACCAAAGTATTTGATAATTGCATAAAGTGATACGTTGAGATAAAATAGTTTGACATTAGATGACCGGACCAAGTGACCAAAGTATCTGATATTTGCATAAATTTAAGTACTTTTATAAATTTGATAAATCTACTCTAGGAGATGAAATGTATTTTGTTTATTTGTCTAGAAAAACGTACAGATAAATCAGCTGTTTCTGGTGCTATACGTCTGCACATTAGTGTGGAGATTAAGGGTGAGGAAAAGGTGGCGCCTTACCACGTCCAGTACACTTGCCTTCATGAGGTATTATAATTATTACCTTCAAAGAAAATGTCATGTCATCATCTATTTTATAGTATTGTAATTATTGTCTTTAATGTAAATAAATGTTATATCATAATCTATTTTAAATAAATTATGGACTGTTTGTGAAAGAAATATTGAATATCTGATGTGTGCTATAGTAGCTAATAAATCCATCATCAAATACTTTCTATGAATTATTTGCTGTTTGAACACAGTCCCTCATATTGTAAAAGAAATACTGGATAGCTCAAGTGTACTCTGATAATAAACTTTTCATAATTTATTTAATATAAAAGACCATAAAGCCACTCAAGTATCTTCAATCTAAATATCTTTTAAATCTACAGAATCTTTTTCATTATCTGTGTGAGCAAGCAGCAGGAGAAGTCAAGTTACCCAATGCTAAAGGGGTGAGTTGGAGAGTTTTATGTGTCTAGTGTTGGAGAGTTTTATTTGTCTAGAGTTGGAGAGTTTTATGTGTCTAGTGTTGGAGGGTTTTATGTGTCTAGTGTTGGAAGGGTTTTATGTGTCTAGAGTTGGAGAGTTTTATGTGTCTAGTGTTGGAGAGTTTTATGTGTCTAGTGTTGGAGAGTTTTATGTGTCTAGAGTTGGAGAGTTTTATGTGTCTAGTGTTGGAGAGTTTTATGTGTCTAGTATTGGAGAGTTTTATGTGTCTAGTGTTGAAAAGTTTTGTTTGTTAAGATTGGGCACTCATATGTTGTTGTCTGCTAGTTGTCTCACTATGCTGCTATTATACATGTCAGATTCATATCTTAAGGTGACCTAAAGACATAATGATCTTAGTTTTGTTTTAATTTGCCATGTTCTCAGCAAATGTTTCTATTTTCAACTATCAATAATATATTAATAAGATAATTTAATAATAATGAGAGTAATAATTCATAAATTTAGATAAGTTCAAATTTTAACACTTCCTTTCAAGACGGATGAATCATGGAAGGTTTACTTTGATGAACCAGGCCAAGAAGTGGTTGATGAGTTTGCAATGAGATATGGCATAGAGTCTATATACCAGGCAATGACGTAAGTTTATCTTTATTTATGATGTGGAGTCTATAGACCAGGAAATGATGTAAGTTTATCTTTAACATTAAAGAATTTTTTTTTCCATTGTCTTTTTTCATCAGTAACTTTATTTCACCAATTCTATTTTTTGTGTAAATTAGATGGAGGCTAAAGATGTAATTAAATAGGGGAACCAGAGATATTTAGGCTTTATAAAAAGACAATTAAAGAGATGTTTTGGCAAGATGCCTTCTGCAGCAAACAATACAAAATAAACAATGGATAAATTTAGATAAAAAATAAAACTTATGTTTTTGAAGATGTCAATGTCAAGTTAGCTCAAAGTTCAGAACAGGAAATGCTCTGTGTCAAGTTAGCTCAAAGTTCAGAACAGGAAATGCTCTGTGCTACTGATAGAAATGGCATTTAAGAGACAAGATGCTTGACAGAATGAAATGGCCAAAATGTGCTTCTGACATAAATCTCTTGTGCTTACTATTAATTAAGGTAAAAGAATTAAAGGATTATTAATGTAAAGATTTTAAACTAAAAAAATAAGGATAGACATGGGAGAAATTGAGAACCACTGGTTAGAGAGCATTTGATTGATTCCAAATGGTGCCAAAAATCTGAATTAATTTGTTTTCCTACTCAATTCTTCACTCTTGCTGGTGTATTAGTGCAGGAAATTAGAGCAGTGATAGGTACATCTAATGTGCCCCTGTGTTGAAATGTAATTAGACTGGGGATGGCTTGTTTTGTTCAAACCTAAACATATCTTGTTACATTATTTAATTACTTCACACGGCTTGAACGCAGTCCCCAATATATATTATCATTTACTAAAGGTGTAACATAGCAATGAAATGGTTTTCTATACAAAAGTGGTCAACATGTTCTATTGATATTAAAGCTCGTTTCATTTTTTTGTTTACATTTTATATTGCCTGAAATGTGAGGTTTACAATACAATTGGCTCTCTGTACAAACAATCATGTTTTGTAATGATGTTTTCCTGCTTTCTCTAGCCACTTCTCCTGCCTGTCATGTAAGTACATGTGTGCAGGTGTTCCAGCCTTGATGAGCACCCTCCTCGCCAACATAAATGCCTTCTATGCTCATACAGCAGCAACAACTGCAGTATCAGCCAGTGACAGATTTGCAGCATCCAATTTTGGGGTGAGTCCCTCAATACATTATATGGTCAAGTCCCTCATTACATTACAGTGGTCAAGTCATTAATACATTACAATGTTAATTAGTATTAACAGATTGTAAATTTTACCGCACTCCTAGAAACATTTTTAGAAACAATGGTTCACTTAAAAATTAATGGTCCCCCAAATACAAAAAACTAGTTTTTAAAATTGTGTGTTCAACAGTAGAGATGTCTCAGATTTCTTGTACAAGCTGGCATTAGTGACTGTCTTGAAATAAGTTATTAAATATCATTTATTTAAAATCAAATAATAATCATTTTCAATATTGGTCACACTGCATGCAATTTGTAAAAACTTAACATGAAGGAAAATGCATTTAAATCCCTTTGTAACCTTGACCTCCTCAGAAAGAGAAATTTGTTAAACTGTTAGACCAATTACACAACTCTTTACGAATAGACTTGTCCATGTATAGGGTAAGTCATGTGTCCAACTTGTCTATGTATAGGGTAACTAATGTATCCAACCAATCTGGATTTATTTAATTACATCTTGGTAACGGTTGTAGTGATAGTGTTACCAAAGGCTGGGTAAATCATATTTTATTATTTTAGTTACCTTAGGTGGGGAAAGTGTTTTAGTAATATAGTTACCTAAGATTTGGTAAAGGTTTTAGTAATTTAGTTACCTAAGATTTGGTAAAAGTTTTAGTAATTTAGTTACCTAAGATTTGGTAAAAGTTTTAGTAATTTAGTTACCTAAGATTTGGTAAAGGTTTTAGTAATTTAGTTACCTAAGATTTGGTAAAGGTTTTAGTAATTTAGTTACCTAAGATTTGGTAAAAGTTTTAGTAATTTAGTTACCTAAGATTTGGTAAAAGTTTTAGCAATTTAGTTACCTAAGATTTGGTAAAAGTTTTAGTAATTTAGTTACCTAAGATTTGGTAAAGGTTTTAGTAATATAGTTACCTAAGATTTGGTAAAAGTTTTAGTAATTTAGTTGCCTAAGATTTGGTAAAAGTTTTAGTAATTTAGTTACCTAAGATTTGGTAAAAGTTTTAGTAATTTAGTTACCTAAGATTTGGTAAAGGTTTTAGTAATTTAGTTACCTAAGATTTGGTAAAAGTTTTAGTAATTTAGTTACCTAAGATTTGGTAAAAGTTTTAGCAATTTAGTTACCTAAGATTTGGTAAAAGTTTTAGTAATTTAGTTAAGAAAGTCTGGGTAAATGTTGTTTTGGTATTTAAAAATGTGTAAATGTTGAAATAATTTAGTTACCTGAGGCTGCGTAAATAGTGTAGTAGCCTGTAGGTCATTTCAAAAGTTGTAGTTGACAAGTTATCTGAATCATTGCTAATGATCCATTGATTGTTTATATCGACATAATCATTCTTTCCTTCAATATCCTATTTATTTTTCTGCTGATCTTGGGCAGGTCTATTATATTGTGATACATCCTCACCTTTTTTGACAGAACAATTTCCCAGCATCCGATCCAGGTAGAATGAAAGATTTGAAGTCGACCGTGGATTTACTTACTAGTATAACATTCTTTAGAATGAAGGTAAATTGCTAAATGTTTGTGGGGATACTTGAGGCAGTATAACATTCTTTAGAATGAAGGTAAATTGCTAAATGTTTGTGTGGATACTTGAACTAGTATAAAATTCTTTAGAATGAAGGTAAATTGCTAAATGTTTGTGGGGATACTTGAGGCAGTATAACATTCTTTAGAATGAAGGTAAATTGCTAAATGTTTGTGTGGATACTTGAGCTAGTATAACATTCTTTAGAATGAAGGTAAATTGCTAAATGTTTGTGTGGATACTTGAGCCAGTCTTTAGCGGTTGCAACATCAGAGGTAGTAAATTAATGTCACCAAATACAGAGTTTGAGTTTAATCTTTAAAAACAATATCAAATTCATTAAGCCATTTGATCCAAATAGTAGAATTATTTTCCATCTCTATTAACAGTTTAAAGAAAACTAGCAAATGGCAATACACAGTTAACAATACAATGCAATTGAAGACCAGAGCTGTCCAGAATATACACAAATCATTTATTTTAAATAGTTTTTTAATTATTCATAGAACATTAGTCAGGTTAAAATTTTGCTATTTTACAGCTCAGTTTTTTAGTTCAAATATATATTCTTTTTAAATGATAGAAGATTTAGTTCAAATATTGCAACAACAAAAAATGATAGATTTATTTCATATATTGTAAAAATTGTATTACCAGACCTGTTTACTCTTACGATTTTGGCGTACAATGTACGATTTTGAGGTGTATACATTATATATACTGTGTGTGTTTTTTTACTAATAGGATAATGTATTGAACGATTTTGTGATGATATTGTACGATTTTAAGATTTTGAGGGTAAACAGGTCTGTATTACTATTGCCATAATAGAAGATTTATTTCAAATATTGTAAAAATTGTATTACTGTTGCCATAATGAAAATCCCATGACTTACTTGATACCATTAAATATCTGTATTTTTTTCCCTCTACTCCTTTTGTTCCAGGTTCAAGAGCTCACTAGCCCCCCGCGGGCTGGCACAGTCGTAAAAGACTGTGTCATAGCTTGCATAAAATCCACATACAAGTTTTTGTTTGACAACTGCTCTGAGCTCTACAACAGAGAATTTCAGACGGATCCCAACGAACAGATGGCCGCTGACCAGGAGGGTCCCAGCGGAAAGAGTTTACATTTCTGGCACAAGTTGATAGCCCTGATTGTCTCGGTCATTGAAGAAGACAAAAACAGCTACACAACGGTGCTCAACCAGTAAGTAACTAGACTCCAGTAAGTCACTTGACTTCAGTAAGTCACTTGACTTCAGTAAGTCACTTGACTTCAGTAAGTCACTAGACTTCAGTAAGTCACTTGACTTCAGTAAGTCACTAGACTTCAGTAAGTCACTAGACTTCATAAGTCACTAGACTTAAGTAAGTCACTTGACTTCAGTAAGTCACTAGACTTCAGTAAGTCACTAGGCTTCAGTAAGTCACTAGACTTCAGTAAGTCACTAAGACTTCAGTATGTCACTAGACTTCAGTATGTCACTAGACTTCAGACATGGTGTTTAAATACTTGAGTTATGTTGTGTTCAGGTAAATGTCTGTCAATGATAATTTTTTCTTCATACTCTTCCCACACTCAACAAAACAATAAATATAATGTTTTCTGCCGCACAGGTTTCCCCAAGAATTAGTGGTTGGACAGGTCAGTGCCTACATGATGTGGGATCAGTTCTCCCAAGACTTGTGCATAGCATTACAGCGTGAGTCTTATAAAATGTACAACTCTCTCTCTGCTATATGTAGATACTGATCTCTTTTATAACATGTTCAACTTTCTCTGTATATGTTGACTGGAGATTTTTTGTCATAAATTGTTCAACTCTCTCTCTCTCTCTCTCTCTCTCTCTCTCTCTCTCTCTCTCTCTCTCTCTCTCTCTCTCTCTCTCTCTCTCTCTCTCTCTCTCTCTCTCTCTCTCTCTCTCTCTCTCTCTCTCTCTCTCTCTATGTGGACTACAGATCTCTCTCTCTCTCTCTCTCTCTCTCTATGTGGACTACAGATCTCTCTCTCTCTCTCTCTCTCTATGTTGACTACAGATCTCTCTCTCTCTCTCTCTCTCTCTCTATGTGGACTACAGATCTCTCTCTCTCTCTCTCTCTCTATGTGGACTACAGATCTCTCTCTCTCTATGTGGACTACAGATCTCTCTCTCTCTCTCTCTCTATGTGGACTACAGATCTCTCTCTCTCTCTCTCTCTATGTGGACTACAGATCTCTCTCTCTCTCTCTCTATGTGGACTACAGATCTCTCTCTCTCTCTATGTGGACTACAGATCTCTCTCTCTCTCTCTCTCTCTCTATGTGGACTACAGATCTCTCTCTCTCTCTCTCTCTCTCTCTATGTGGACTACAGATCTCTCTCTCTCTCTCTCTATGTGGACTACAGATCTCTCTCTCTCTCTCTCTCTATGTGGACTACAGATCTCTCGATCTCTCTCTCTCTCTATGTGGACTACAGATCTCTCTCTCTCTCTCTCTCTATGTGGACTACAGATCTCTCTCTCTCTCTCTCTCTCTATGTGGACTACAGATCTCTCTCTCTCTCTCTCTATGTGGGCTACAGATCTCTCTCTCTCTCTCTCTCTCTATGTGGACTACAGATCTCTCTCTCTCTCTCTCTCTATGTGGACTACAGATCTCTCTCTCTCTCTCTCTATGTGGACTACAGATCTCTCTCTCTCTCTCTCTCTATGTGGACTACAGATCTCTCTCTCTCTATGTGGACTACAGATCTCTCTCTCTCTCTCTCTATGTGGACTACAGATCTCTCTCTCTCTCTCTCTCTCTATGTGGACTACAGATCTCTCTCTCTCTCTCTCTATGTGGACTACAGATCTCTCTCTCTCTCTCTCTATGTGGACTACAGATCTCTCTCTCTCTCTCTCTATGTGGACTACAGATCTCTCTCTCTCTCTCTCTCTATGTGGACTACAGATCTCTCTCTCTCTCTCTCTATGTGGACTACAGATCTCTCTCTCTCTCTCTCTATGTGGACTACAGATCTCTCTCTCTCTCTCTCTCTATGTGGACTACAGATCTCTCTCTCTCTCTCTCTATGTGGACTACAGATCTCTCTCTCTCTCTCTCTCTATGTGGACTACAGATCTCTCTCTCTCTCTCTCTCTATGTGGACTACAGATCTCTCTCTCTCTCTCTCTCTATGTGGACTACAGATCTCTCTCTCTCTCTCTCTCTATGTGGACTACAGATCTCTCTCTCTCTCTCTCTATGTGGACTACAGATCTCTCTCTCTCTCTCTCTATGTGGACTACAGATCTCTCTCTCTCTCTCTCTATGTGGACTACAGATCTCTCTCTCTCTCTCTCTATGTGGACTACAGATCTCTCTCTCTCTCTCTCTATGTGGACTACAGATCTCTCTCTCTCTCTCTCTATGTGGACTACAGATCTCTCTCTCTCTATGTGGACTACAGATCTCTCTCTCTCTCTCTATGTGGACTACAGATCTCTCTCTCTCTCTATGTGGACTACAGATCTCTCTCTCTCTCTCTCTATGTGGACTACAGATCTCTCTCTCTCTCTATGTGGACTACAGATCTCTCTCTCTCTCTCTCTATGTGGACTACAGATCTCTCTCTCTCTCTCTGTGGACTACAGATCTCTCTCTCTATGTGGACTACAGATCTCTCTCTCTCTCTCTCTATGTGGACTACAGATCTCTCTCTCTCTCTCTCTATGTGGACTACAGATCTCTCTCTCTCTCTCTCTTATGTGGACTACAGATCTCTCTCTCTCTCTCTATGTGGACTACAGATCTCTCTCTCTCTCTCTCTATGTGGACTACAGATCTCTCTCTCTCTCTCTATGTGGACTACAGATCTCTCTCTCTCTCTCTCTATGTGGACTACAGATCTCTCTCTCTCTCTCTCTATGTGGACTACAGATCTCTCTCTCTCTCTCTCTATGTGGACTACAGATCTCTCTCTCTCTCTCTCTATGTGGACTACAGATCTCTCTCTCTCTCTCTCTATGTGGACTACAGATCTCTCTCTCTCTCTCTATGTGGACTACAGATCTCTCTCTCTCTCTCTATGTGGACTACAGATCTCTCTCTCTCTCTCTCTATGTGGACTACAGATCTCTCTCTCTCTCTCTCTATGTGGACTACAGATCTCTCTCTCTCTCTCTCTATGTGGACTACAGATCTCTCTCTCTCTCTCTCTATGTGGACTACAGATCTCTCTCTCTCTCTCTCTATGTGGACTACAGATCTCTCTCTCTCTCTCTATGTGGACTACAGATCTCTCTCTCTCTCTCTATGTGGACTACAGATCTCTCTCTCTCTCTCTCTATGTGGACTACAGATCTCTCTCTCTCTCTCTCTATGTGGACTACAGATCTCTCTCTCTCTCTCTCTATGTGGACTACAGATCTCTCTCTCTCTCTCTCTATGTGGACTACAGATCTCTCTCTCTCTCTCTCTCTATGTGGACTACAGATCTCTCTCTCTCTCTCTCTATGTGGACTACAGATCTCTCTCTCTCTCTCTCTATGTGGACTACAGATCTCTCTCTCTCTCTCTATGTGGACTACAGATCTCTCTCTCTCTCTCTCTATGTGGACTACAGATCTCTCTCTCTCTCTCTATGTGGACTACAGATCTCTCTCTCTCTCTCTCTATGTGGACTACAGATCTCTCTCTCTCTCTCTCTATGTGGACTACAGATCTCTCTCTCTCTCTCTATGTGGACTACAGATCTCTCTCTCTCTCTCTCTATGTGGACTACAGATCTCTCTCTCTCTCTCTCTATGTGGACTACAGATCTCTCTCTCTCTCTCTCTATGTGGACTACAGATCTCTCTCTCTCTCTCTCTATGTGGACTACAGATCTCTCTCTCTCTCTCTATGTGGACTACAGATCTCTCTCTCTCTCTCTCTATGTGGACTACAGATCTCTCTCTCTCTCTCTCTATGTGGACTACAGATCTCTCTCTCTCTCTCTATGTGGACTACAGATCTCTCTCTCTCTCTCTCTCTATGTGGACTACAGATCTCTCTCTCTCTCTCTCTATGTGGACTACAGATCTCTCTCTCTCTCTCTCTATGTGGACTACAGATCTCTCTCTCTCTCTCTATGTGGACTACAGATCTCTCTCTCTCTCTCTCTATGTGGACTACAGATCTCTCTCTCTCTCTCTCTATGTGGACTACAGATCTCTCTCTCTCTCTCTCTATGTGGACTACAGATCTCTCTCTCTCTCTCTCTATGTGGACTACAGATCTCTCTCTCTCTCTCTCTATGTGGACTACAGATCTCTCTCTCTCTCTCTCTATGTGGACTACAGATCTCTCTCTCTCTCTCTCTATGTGGACTACAGATCTTCTCTCTCTCTCTCTATGTGGACTACAGATCTCTCTCTCTCTCTCTCTATGTGGACTACAGATCTCTCTCTCTCTCTCTCTATGTGGACTACAGATCTCTCTCTCTCTATGTGGACTACAGATCTCTCTCTCTCTCTCTATGTGGACTACAGATCTCTCTCTCTCTCTCTCTATGTGGACTACAGATCTCTCTCTCTCTCTCTCTATGTGGACTACAGATCTCTCTCTCTCTCTCTCTATGTGGACTACAGATCTCTCTCTCTCTCTCTCTATGTGGACTACAGATCTCTCTCTCTCTCTCTCTATGTGGACTACAGATCTCTCTCTCTCTCTCTATGTGGACTACAGATCTCTCTCTCTCTCTCTATGTGGACTACAGATCTCTCTCTCTCTCTCTCTATGTGGACTACAGATCTCTCTCTCTCTCTATGTGGACTACAGATCTCTCTCTCTCTCTATGTGGACTACAGATCTCTCTCTCTCTCTCTATGTGGACTACAGATCTCTCTCTCTCTCTCTCTCTATGTGGACTACAGATCTCTCTCTCTCTCTCTCTCTATGTGGACTACAGATCTCTCTCTCTCTCTCTCTATGTGGACTACAGATCTCTCTCTCTCTCTCTCTCTCTATGTGGACTACAGATCTGTCTCTCTCTCTCTCTCTCTATGTGGACTACAGATCTCTCTCTCTCTCTCTCTATGTGGACTACAGATCTCTCTCTCTCTCTCTCTATGTGGACTACAGATCTCTCTCTCTCTCTCTCTCTCTATGTGGACTACAGATCTCTCTCTCTCTCTCTCTCTATGTGGACTACAGATCTCTCTCTCTCTCTCTCTCTCTCTCTATGTGGACTACAGATCTCTCTCTCTCTATGTGGACTACAGATCCTCTCTCTCTCTCTCTCTCTATGTGGACTACAGATCTCTCTCTCTCTCTCTCTCTATGTGGACTACAGATCTCTCTCTCTCTCTCTCTATGTGGACTACAGATCTCTCTCTCTCTCTCTCTATGTGGACTACAGATCTCTCTCTCTCTCTCTCTCTCTATGTGGACTACAGATCTCTCTCTCTCTCTCTCTCTATGTGGACTACAGATCTCTCTCTCTCTCTCTCTCTATGTGGACTACAGATCTCTCTCTCTCTCTCTATGTGGACTACAGATCTCTCTCTCTCTCTCTATGTGGACTACAGATCTCTCTCCTCTCTCTCTCTATGTGGACTACAGATCTCTCTCTCTCTCTCTCTCTATGTGGACTACAGATCTCTCTCTCTCTCTATGTGGACTACAGATCTCTCTCTCTCTCTCTCTATGTGGACTACAGATCTCTCTCTCTCTCTCTATGTGGACTACAGATCTCTCTCTCTCTCTCTCTATGTGGACTACAGATCTCTCTCTCTCTCTCTCTCTCTCTATGTGGACTACAGATCTCTCTCTCTCTCTCTCTCTATGTGGACTACAGATCTCTCTCTCTCTATGTGGACTACAGATCTCTCTCTCTCTCTCTCTCTATGTGGACTACAGATCTCTCTCTCTCTCTCTCTATGTGGACTACAGATCTCTCTCTCTCTCTCTCTATGTGGACTACAGATCTCTCTCTCTCTCTCTCTCTCTATGTGGACTACAGATCTCTCTCTCTCTCTCTATGTGGACTACAGATCTCTCTCTCTCTCTCTCTCTATGTGGACTACAGATCTCTCTCTCTCTCTCTCTCTCTATGTGGACTACAGATCTCTCTCTCTCTCTCTCTCTATGTGGACTACAGATCTCTCTCTCTCTCTCTCTCTATGTGGACTACAGATCTCTCTCTCTCTCTCTCTCTATGTGGACTACAGATCTCTCTCTCTCTCTCTCTCTATGTGGACTACAGATCTCTCTCTCTCTCTCTCTCTCTATGTGGACTACAGATCTCTCTCTCTCTCTCTCTCTATGTGGACTACAGATCTCTCTCTCTCTCTCTCTCTATGTGGACTACAGATCTCTCTCTCTCTCTCTCTCTATGTGGACTACAGATCTCTCTCTCTCTCTCTATGTGGACTACAGATCTCTCTCTCTCTCTCTCTATGTGGACTACAGATCTCTCTCTCTCTCTCTCTCTCTATGTGGACTACAGATCTCTCTCTCTCTCTCTCTCTATGTGGACTACAGATCTCTCTCTCTCTCTCTATGTGGACTACAGATCTCTCTCTCTCTCTCTCTCTCTATGTGGACTACAGATCTCTCTCTCTCTCTCTCTCTATGTGGACTACAGATCTCTCTCTCTCTCTCTCTCTATGTGGACTACAGATCTCTCTCTCTCTCTCTATGTGGACTACAGATCTCTCTCTCTCTCTCTCTCTATGTGGACTACAGATCTCTCTCTCTCTCTCTCTCTCTATGTGGACTACAGATCTCTCTCTCTCTCTCTCTCTCTATGTGGACTACAGATCTCTCTCTCTCTCTCTCTCTATGTGGACTACAGATCTCTCTCTCTCTCTCTCTCTATGTGGACTACAGATCTCTCTCTCTCTCTCTCTCTCTATGTGGACTACAGATCTCTCTCTCTCTCTCTCTCTATGTGGACTACAGATCTCTCTCTCTCTCTCTCTCTATGTGGACTACATATCTCTCTCTCTCTCTCTCTCTCTATGTGGACTACAGATCTCTCTCTCTCTCTCTCTCTATGTGGACTACAGATCTCTCTCTCTCTCTCTCTCTATGTGGACTACAGATCTCTCTCTCTCTCTCTCTATGTGGACTACAGATCTCTCTCTCTCTCTCTCTCTATGTGGACTACAGATCTCTCTCTCTCTCTCTCTCTCTATGTGGACTACAGATCTCTCTCTCTCTCTCTCTATGTGGACTACAGATCTCTCTCTCTCTCTCTCTCTATGTGGACTACAGATCTCTCTCTCTCTCTCTCTCTATGTGGACTACAGATCTCTCTCTCTCTCTCTCTATGTGGACTACAGATCTCTCTCT